>CM052542.1:73823103-73840070 GCA_028533065.1 Trachops cirrhosus
GGGGGGTGTGCGCTTCATATTTTGCTCTGAAAACATCAGAATTTAATCTTGAACTTTGTTTCAAATTGAAAATTAACTTGAATTTCATACCCCAGAATGTGTTCACATTGTTTTTCTTTGACACTAAGTTATTTCTTATGGTATCATGTGAATCAAAATGCAGTAAAAAGCAACAATCTGGGGCAAACAGCTCTGCAGGTCACCTGGCCAAGCCACTCAGTAGCCACAAGGGCTCTGTAAGTTTGTGCGCCCTCCAAAGTCCTTTGTGCCATCTCCCAAACACAGGATACATTCAGCTCTCCTACATCAACAAAAATCAAACACTGACACACTTAAAACTTTCTACTATGCTGGCAAATCAGTTTTCCAAATACCAAGTAGTGCATAATAATAACACTGAGTCGTTATTTACACAGTGGCATGACTTGGTATAGGCTGGATTTCCAGGCGATAGATACACAGGTACAGCAGCAAAACTCACACGTTAAAACCCAAGGGTTACAGCCCTTAAGGGTTACTAAGGTACAAATGCTAAGGGTTACTTAGCATTTGATGGTTCAGGAAAAACTGTGTTGCATCAACTACCCTTACTGTAGGTTCAGACACTCTACTTGAAGATTATTATCACCAACAACAATCTCCTATAAATGTCGTACAATAATCAAATTGTCCCTTCTACTGACAGCCAATTCACGATGTTTTTAATTCAGGAGAAGGACAGAATAAGGAAGAGAATTATAGTAACATGAGTACCTAAGATCTAGTTTTTTCCCTAAAATGGAAGGAAAAAAAACAAGAAACTAATTTTTCAATTTGGCCCTGCTTTAGTCTAACTCGAACAAACTACTACAGCTGAAAGAGAGCCAACATTTACTTTGGCAGATAAAAACCAAACCCATTGAAGTTATTTTTTCTTATTACTACTGAAGTACTACAACACGAGCAAGAGCATGTTTATTTTTCTCCTTTTTCAATGGATAACCAATAGCACCATTACACATTTTCCAAAGTCAATGACTTGAGAGGAAGAAAGTAGACATTGGGTAATGTGCAGACACAACATTATGTTAATCTTTGTGTCTAGGTGATTAGTAGCCAGATGTTCATCATCCTGTTCCTTCACCTTTTCTATGTGAACTTCTACATAATGTAAAAAATTGGGGATAGGGATTTAATCAGTTCATCTGGATGAACCAAGGGCTAATACGAGTTTATGCGGAAATTAGGATAACAACAAACATTTACTGCCTGTCAGTTGCCAAGAGACCCAAAGATAAGCCATACAGGTTTTTTGCTGAGAACACAACACTGTGCCTTTGCTCATGCTGTTGTCCCAGAACAAAGGCCAAGTGCCCAACATACAGTAAATGCTCACCGGTAATATCGACAATGCACAGTGGGTTCAATGAACAGAGTGTTCACTGAACCTGAACCTTTGTGGAAGGGGCCCAGAAGTTCACCACTGGTGAAATGGAAAAAGGAAAGGGGCAGTGTAACCATAACCTTAAAGGACCATGACCTTGACAGGAAAGGGACAGAGAAAATGAACAGGAATATATGATGCAGAAGGTGGCCCTAGGATAAGAGTGATCTAATAAAGAGTTCCAGGTAATACTTAAGAGTTTAGCTTTTATCCCACAAGCAATAAAGGGCTATGGAAGATTTGAGCACAGAAATAACTTTAAAAGAAAAAGGTAACTATGATAACAGTAGGGAGGTTAGAGAGCAATACCCCATCAACACTGACCAATCAGCACAAGTGCAAACTGATAATGATATAATTTAAGTAGCACTGTGCTGGGAGAGCCAAGGGGAGTGACAGCAGAATTTTAATAAAGTAGTGTTTGTAAAGGTTTTATGCATTAGCACGAAGGGAGATAAAGAGTAATGCACTTGATTTCCAAGGACATGGACAAATCTAAGATCTATATTCTACAGGGTATTGTGCCAAGTGAAATAAGTCAGACAGATAAATACCATATGATTTCATCTGTATGCAGAATCTAAGAAAATAAAACAAACAAAACAAAACAGAAACATACTCAGATACAGGAAAAAAACTGATAATGGTGAACTTCTACCTCCAAAGAGCTGATCAATCCTAGAACTCTTTCCTCCTCTGGCTGTCCCAGTGCTCAGTATATGACAGTGCCAAGTCATCGGGGACACACTGACAGTGATTTAAATAACTCCCTAAATGCAATGGCAGGTATATGCCTTGTCTCTCCAGAGACACTTTAAATTCCTTTTGGACAAAGATCATGTCTCCTACACCCTGTTACATTTCCCAGACCATGTAGCATGTTTAAGCATTTTAACAGGCGTGCAAAATCTGATTGGTCTGCACTGCCCTGGTTTTTCTGAGTCAACCCAAACTGGACACTCAAGGGGACAGGGACTAACACAAAATTAAATTAAGTAGGACATTTATCAAGTCTAACTTCTGTTAAGTTAGGTACCTTAAATGGGAAAGGAAAGAAGGAAACATCCGTTCATCTCCTTTCCTCCAGCATAGCCTCTTTTCCTCATTAGCATCCTAGAGAAATGCAAGGCAATCTTCCCTCTAACTTTTCGTCAGAAAATTAAGGCAGTTTTTTTCCTACAAGCTGCTTTTTGAACATTCTGTATCTATATGGTAGCACTAAACAGCTTCACCACAATACTTGTTAACATTTTTTTTCTGAAGAAAATATCCCCACTGCCCCAAAGCCCCACTATTCATAGCTTAATTTGCAAACCCCATCAGACAAAAGTACCAGAAAATTGTGCATCCCGTTTCATGAAGCACCTTCCCTGCAGCAGTGACACAAGCAATTAAGCTAATATGCCTGTGTCCCAAGAGGAGGAAAGGGGACAAAAGTCTCAACTTTTCTAAATGGAATGAAATTTTCCTCCACTACAGAAGCAAGGTTCAGAGGGTGAGAAAAGGGAATTGCAAGGCAGTTAAATTCACTATTTAATAATACAAGACCATAATCAACTGCAAGTCCTTGAACTTACATTATGCCTTTCTACTGGGATGCTCATGTAATTTCAAATGTATTACTGTAAAATCCTGGTCACTGGAGATGCAAGAGACTGGAGGGAATAAAATGGACTTTAATTAAAATATGAATAACCCAAGTCCAGTTAATTCAAAGCATCTGACCCAAACACCTAGTCATCTGGGAAACAGCAGATGCTTCCAATTACGAGCAGTTTTGAATTAACCGGTATCAGTTTCTAATGAAGAAGCTGTGTATGTAGGAAATTTTCCAATTCAGCTGTACACAGCACATGGCCTTTAAAAAAGAAAAAAATACCAAAGATCCAAAGGCCTATCTATATAACCTTATTCTAGGTCAGGGCAGTTTTTCAGCTTGTACTTTGTCTTTGCCTCTAACCCCCAAAGGCCAGTCTTTCTGTTGCACCTTGTACTATGCTTTCCAGTCTCAGATCCAAAAACAGACACTTCACAAGGCAGATGTCACTGCTCTTCCCACTGCCTGCACACCTCCTGTCTCTCTTCTGGCACCCAGGGGTATGACCTCAAGTCAGAGACCCAGGTAACCCAGCAAAACCTATTTGTAAACATAGCACACAAAATGGGAAGCCTGAAAGCCTCTTGAAGTCCACTGACCTCTCCAGAAATACCAAAGCCAAAGACCTAGCCAAAACCTCCTTCAGCCCAGAGACTCATACCCGCCTCCTGTGGATAGAACATTCCAGAAGACTGTCTGGCTTCTGACTGCAGGTGGAGCCTTACACCATCAGATTCTCAATAGCTTTCTAAGGGTCCCACTGATGTGGCTGGTAGGAGAGTGGAAAATAATAGGAAGGGGGAAGTGGAAAATTCCAAAATCTCCTTCACAAATGCAGCAATGACCTAAAGGTGTCAAGCAGCAACACTAAAAGAAAAATCGAGAATCATAAGCCAGCCAACTGAATTGCTGGCTCAGGTCTTCTGAATCACCCCTTCATACATAAAAACTCAACTTCTAAAATCTCCCTCCCACCTCCTGGGCCGATATTTAATAAAACCCTGGGAACATCAGTTACTAGGTTATGTTAAATTATCTGAATGAAGGCAAATTAATTTGGATCTGAGAATCTGACAATGTGTGCTGAACTGCCCTTTCCCTACACAGGCCTGTTTTACAAATAGAACATGTTTCTTCAGAACAAATTACTAGATAACATATAGAGACCTTTATCTTTTCTGTGAAAATAAGAATCACTTAATTCAGTTAACAGGCAAAAATCCACCAGTTTCTTCTCACAACTCTACAGAATCACACAAAAACATTAAGGACATTCCCAAAATTCTCATAAAATGCACAGAAAAATATATCTTAATGTCCCGAAACCTGATTTTTGAAAGACAGGAAAGAAAAAAGATACAGACAGAAAAACTTTTAAGAGGTGCAGAAGGAGAAAAAAATTAAACCATCATGTCCTTTCGGTGAGTCTCCTCACAGAATGAGACTGATCTTTACAGATGCAAAACCAGGATCCTATTAATTTACATCATTTCTAAATATCATGCTTCAAAAAAACTGCCCGTAAAAACAATTTTTTAAAGAACACAATCGTTATTTGAAGACCACTTCTTTACTTTTATAAGTAAAAGCTTATACTGTCCCAGAGGAGACACCAGTGGGGACATTTGCAGAAGTAAAGATTATAAATACACATCCCATTTATAAATCTTTAAACATTTGGCTATTCAATTCAGTGTATATTTACAGAGAACCCACCATGTGTATTCACTATTGTTAGCAAATGAAAAATATTTTTTAAAATAGTCTCAAGACAGCAGTGAACTTTAGTGTGGGTAAGACAAGGACATTCAGTTAACTCTTAATATGAAGAAGCTGTATGTAGTGTTTCCAGGCAAGGTCCCCCCAACACCCAGAAACTAATAAGTAAAAAATAAAGACCCATAAAAGCCAGTAAACACTGATTCTGAATAGTTCAATGTCCTTCTTCATAAATAGCCACTTAATAGGTTTTATTTTGTATGCTGGTAACAACACATAAATGTAATCTCAACTTAACATCACACACCTTCTAACCCAAAAGAAAAAAATCATTAAGATTCTGCTTTTAACACTTGGGAGAATAATTTTTTAAAGAAATTACTGGGGGAAGGAACACAGGGGGAGCTCGGTTTATAAATGCAGGGACAGCATGACAATAATAATAAAATTGCAATAAAAATCAAATGCACAGGAAGTGCCAAACATTCAAAATTAATTCACAAAGATACTATACTTAGCCACCACCCCTGCCATTTCACAGATAAGAAAACTGAGACAGAGAGAGATTATGTAAATTAGGAGATCAAGTGATGACAAGAATCAGAACTGAAACCCAGGCATCTGGCTGCATAACCTAGAGGCAGTGCTGCCTGCCAGGGAAGATGAAGATGGCACAAGCCTTCAAAGTGACATAGCATAAAGGTTCAAATCTCAACTAGGGGGAGAGGAAGACAAGTCCAACCCTCGCCCCTTTTCCCACCCTTGTTTCCTCAACTGCTATTTGGGGGAAATGTCTACTTCACAGGCTTGTGGTAAGACCTGAACAGGTAAAACACTGTATGTAAAACATTTACATAGGTAGATATTTGGATCTATGGTACCTGTTCTCCCATAGAGAACTTTCCTGTTCTTAAAAGACCTATAAGCATAAATCCATCATTTCAAGATGAGTTCTGGATAGAAACCAGCAAAACAGCAAGGGCTCCACAGAGAAATTCCTGAGACTGCTCTGTATTTACCAAATGAGACATGGCAGAGTTTTGGGAAATGTATTAACACTATACAGACAGTGCGTTGTAACTAGTTGTCTGTTTCCACCAGGCTTCCTTCTAGAGTGAAAGTGAAGGGTCCTCAGAGAGGAGAACATATATAGGACACGGGGCCAAAAGAGGATTTTCAAGCAATGCTTAGGCTTTACAACCTCATCACTGTTTTTTAAACATCATTCAATTTAGGGAGAATGACTACCACTGTCTTCAGTCTCTGCTGGTTCAGAAAGCTGGATCCCCCCTAAAAGGACAGTTTTCAAATATTTTTTGGCAGCAGAGATCTTTGGTAGTGAAGCTGCTCTGGTTGGAACAGAGACACAAGAAGAATCAACCACTGCACAAACCATCCACAAGAATAAAGTTAGTCCTAAGCCCTTGCTGTGTGATACAGGAAGATGCCCTGAGAGTCTAAAAGAAATGTAGAATCTCGGGTCCCACCTGAGATTGTCGAATAAGAAACCTCCCTTTTAACAAGATCCCTCTGTAATTTGTACCCACTGGCCTAAAACCTTCTTGAATCGTATTTGGCCTCAGTCCTGGATTCCCTCCCCATGTCCTTTCCCACCACTACAGTAAAAAATGTGTGTGAGTAGATAATTGGACATATAGACAAAGCAGATAATAAGTATGTGCAGAATTAAAACCACATCAAGCAAAAGGGGAAGTTGGGCTACAAATAAAGGGAAGTACAGGGAGACAAAAATCATAGTATTCTGGAGGTAAACTCTTAAGTTCTAATCACATACTATGCTCACAATAAAGGAAAACTCAACTGTGAGAAGGTAAAGCAACTTACATGCAGTCCCACAGCTTTTGCGAAGCACAGCAAAAAACCCAAACCAGAGCCTAACAGCTCTGTAACACAGTCACTGTGGAGTCCAAAGGCACCTTTCAAGTCCTAGCTCTACAACATATTAGCCTGACAGGACTCGAAACCATTAAGCTTCTTAAAGTATCGATTCCAAACCTATGAAATGAGAGAAGGAGATTGTCAGACTGCCTAACAAATGACCAGGATCAAATACACAATTCCCCAAGACCCTGAGTAAATCATTTCCTCAGTTTGAAGAAAAGAAGTACTAGGGATCTACAGAAGTGCTCAGGGATGAGTGTGTTCCCTTTGTACATATCCCTTGTGTTAGAAAGCAACAAAACCACACACATACAATTTCTATATAACTTCTCAGGAACGAAATGAAAAGATTGGGATGAAGCTTCAACAATCTCCTGGCAAATTCAACTTAAGGTCATGTCACCAAATATTAAATTTACCTATCTTCAATCCGTGAGGTATATCATATAAGCACCCTTTCTGCTGACAATCCAAGTATGAAGTGACCACAATTCAGTTCTGGGCCCTGACTAGGCTCCGGTCTATACCTCAGTGAAAGCACTTCAGATATCCATAAATGCTACCTGCACAACAGAGAACATTTTCCAACAGAGCAAAAGCAGTTTTTTGTGGGCATCCAGTACTAAGTAACCAGTTATCACCCAAACGTTCAGGGGTATCTCCAAAGTATACAAAAAGATTAAAATGCCAATCAATGATCGAAGTCAGTTATCAAGTCAGAAATTGCACTTTTTAGGTAAGTTTTACACTCCAGTAACTTGATCAGGTATGGGGGAATGGGGAGGGGTGGCAGGGAGGAGTGTGGGGAACGAAGCATTCAAGTTGGGTTAGGAGGAATAGAGAGCTACCGGTAATTAAGGATTTCCCTCCTTCAACAAGGAGGCAACCACCTAACGAAGTAGCAACCATTTTGAGGCCACCAAGAGATGTTGGCTCAGCATATGTTTTGATAAACTCTAAAATATTCCCCAAGCACAAACCAGACAAGGAGCCTTAAATTTCCTCGCTGGGAACAGCTGCTGGCATTTTCCACCTTGCCTGCCACTGGCACATGCCTTGACTTTAAGAGATTTGACAAAAGAGTTATAGTCCCCAACTTCCTTGACTTTAATTAAACTTGGCTTCCACTTCTAAAAAATCCTCAAGTTTTAATTTTGTTTTGTAGTCCCACTAATGCTTTTAAATGAGAGATGCTGTGAAAAGGAGAAGCAAATTCTTTGCAGCTGTGTTTGAGCATCCTGCCAACTGAAGCACAGGAAGAAGCTCTCCCATGTTAAAAATTTCCAACTGGGAGATTTACAAAACAGCAGGGGAGAATGGATGGTGGAGAGGAAGACCTGTGCAAGGGAAAGATCTGCAAAAAGCTCCCTTTTTTGTTTTTAAGTTCCAGGAGCCTTTGGAGCTGTCATGCTTCAGCGATTGCTACCCCCTCCCACTCTACCCTCTTTCTAAAGCCACCGTCCTTTCCAGGATAGAAGAAGTACACAGTCTGCAGAACCACTTCTTAGCTGTTCCTTTATTTTACTCCCATCTCCCCAGGCCTCCCCAACAGTCATTCAGTCACAACTGGATAATGGAAAGAAGCTTAACAGGGAGGCAGCAACCATTTTCCTCTGACTAAATGAAGTCCTGGAGTTAAGCTGCACTCCCAAGAAGGAAATGACAATCGTTTTGGCAAATGAACTTTCTAGTTTCTATTAGCAGCAGCAAGATAACTACTGTTAACAATAGTAAAAGCTCAAAGATGAGTTTTTCAGTTGTGTTGTTAGAGTTCTTACATAGAAAAATCTAGCTATGCCATTATGAAAAGCTAATTCAGGTCAAAAATGCCATCTGAGAAGGTTTGGAGGTTTTGCTTTAAATTTCTGTATCAGTAATGGTGTTTACAGAGAAGGAAAAAAGTGGTGGTCACCACCCCGTATCACAGTTTCCAGTAAGCAGATAAGTAGTTATGAGCAAAGGTTTCATTATTATCCACCATGCATCCCGCCAGAGTCCAAAGAGTGTAAATAAATGACTGATTCCCTCTGTAACTCTGGCATTAAGTTCTGACCCACAAGCCTTCTGGGAGGCTGTGTCAATGTGCACTCCATGGAACTACCTTTCCTCCACTGAACCCTCAGATGAACAGAGCTTATTCCCAGGATCCCAAGTAACACAACAACATCCTCCGGGCTGTAGGTAAAATACACAGCCCTACAGGGATGAGCATGCACACAACCCAATGACATCCCGTATCTAGATGAACGTCCAGTAACAAAGAGCTGTCACACTAACAGCCAGGAGGCCCTCTAAGGTCCTCAGGAATGAGACCAGAGTGAAAACTCCTTCCAGCAGACTTTGGAAGACAGGAAAACCAATGAAATGTTCTCCTGTAAACAGTTTCTGCACAGGCTGAAACAATAATCAGAAGACTCACCAGAAAGAACCAGCATACTCCATTCCCAGAGTATTCTGAGTCTGTCTCCATTTTACCACCATTTGAAACCTGATTCTTAGAAGAGTGTTCTTCCTGGACTATTTCACAACTGATACCCTTACAGCTGGGTTAGGATTCAGGCATTCCCTTCCCAGATGCTAGCATCCCCAGGCCTTTTACTTCCCCCGCAAGCAGGTCTCTGAGCCAGCCATCTCTGTCTATGTACAAAAAGGCACTTATTTCTACATTGCATGCTAGTGAGCTATTCGCCCATCTCTTCGGGGCTTTTTTGGTTTTTGTATTTTTTAAAAGATATTATTTATTTACTTTAAAGAAAAAGGAAGGGAGGTAGAAAGAGAGGGAGAAAAATATCAATGTTTGGTTGCCTCTTGCGCAGCCTCCAGCCCAGGCATGTGCCCTTGACTGGGAATTGAACCAGCGACCCTTTGGTTCACAGGCCAGTGTTCAATCCACTGAGTCACACCAGGCAGGGCTTTTTTTGTTTTTGTTTTTAAATGGGTGGAGGACCCTGAGGTCAGGCAAATGACCCTCCAGGAAGCTCAGGCTCTCTATGGACACATGTTTTATGTACAGAGTGTTGAGCTCACCATCTCTCCTCACAGCCAAAGGAGAACAACTTAACTACGAGTCTGCCATCCAGCAAGTTATAATGTGTCTGTATTATTCCAAACCCTCCCTCAAAGCAGCTTAAGAAAGTTATAATGATGGGGGAGGGGGAAAGGGGGAGGGTACAGGGAATAAAAGCATGATTGGTAGGCATAAAATAGATGAGGAGAGGTTAAGAATGGTATAGGAAACTGAGAAGTCAAAGAACTCATATGTACAATCCATGGACATGAACTAAGCGGGGGGGGATGCTGGAGGGTTGGGGGGTGGAGAGGGAATAAAGGGGAGAAAAAATTAGGAAATCTGTAATAGCATAATCAATAAAATATATTTAAAATAAATAAAAATAAAAGAAAGGTACAATGACATGCAGCTACAAGGTAGTGCCTACCGTGTATAGGGCACACATATTCAAATACCTACTCTGTGCTCAGTGGGGCAGCGGCATCCCACGTTACACTGGAGAGCACTGAGGCTACCTTTAGATGAGGCCCAGTGATCTTCCCGGGTGCTCGGCTAGGAAATGGCAGCTGCCATCCTTATATAGAGCCGTAAGTCCTTATTTTGAAGGATAAGTCTCTGGGGGTCAAGAGGTGACATACACGTGAACAAACTCACACATCCATACAGACCACATACACACCCACACATGCTTGATTGAATATATATTCACAGAACTGTTTTAAAACAGAGAATACAGTGCTTTCAAACAAACTAAAATAAGAATACATTTTTGCCTCAAGATAAATCAATAAAAAGCAGAAGGAGCTTTGATAAAAGATTCCTAAAGCTGGAACTATACAACACCCTAGCCAGGAGAAATTGGTTGGGCAATGGCGTGCATTTCCTGAAGTGCAACCAAGCCCTGCTAGGTGGAGAACAATGACTATGAAACTGCTGTTTCCTTGTGAGGCCCAGCATACTAGTCTTCTCCCCGCTTCCCCCCACCCCCGCCTCCGCCCCCCGCCCCGGGGAGAGGATGTGAGAGGATATGAAGTTCACTTTTTGCTATTTCCACTTTCATTGCTGCTATCCCAGGTTGTGTGTGATGGCAGTGAGATTGTACGAAGGTAAAAAGCCTAAGCTCACATTTTTTAGAGAGAGGGGAAGAGAAGGAGAAAGAGAGGGAAAGAAACAGCAATGTGTGGTTGCCTCTCACGCACCCCCCCACCGAGGCCCTGGCCCACAACCCAGGCATGTGCCCTGACTGGGAATCAAACCAGCGACCCTTTGGTTCACGCGCAGGCTGGCACTCAATCCACTGAGACACACCAGCCAGGCCTAAGCTCATATTTTTATTTGTTCTCTGTTGGAAGTTCTCTAAATATGAATTAAAATACACTTTTCAGAGACCATTCTCTCCCCTCAAAAGAGCTCTTTAAAAGAGATGCACAAGACTCCCCAAACTCTGCTTAATCAGCATAAATACCACATGGGATCCTTGGACCCATTTGTCCTGAGCTCCACACTTTGTAGGGTAAAACATGGAGACATAAAGGAATTAAGAAAAGCATATATGGCAGTTATTCGAGATAAAGCTGATCAATATTGACCTATAATTTGGAGACCCTGAGCCTCATGCCATCTTTTTTTATGAATACTGGAGAGCACTTTGGGACCTTTCCAGCAGGGAGGAAGGAAACACGATCACTCATCCCCGTTGGCTGCGACACCTGACAAGCTCCACTTTTAAAACCTGTAGAGACTGGCCATCCCCAGTGCCCTCTAGCTTCCATGAAGCATGACTTTCAGAAAGACCCCTGAAGCTGAGAAGGGGGCTGGAAATAAATCAGGTTAAAATAAAAGTGGGGCTGAGACCATTTCACACTATCTTGTGAAAGGCCATGGCACGGATGCAGGCCCCAAACGCATGGGTGCCCAGCCCAATAGAAACTGGACATGCTGCCATGGCTACAGCAGGTCAACATTCACTAATGGTCCCTGCTGGGATACCTCTAAATAACTGTAAAGTGACCTGTCCAGTGGGTCTTTCTACAGCCAAGAAGTAGCCTTAACTTCTGTATCCATGGGTAGAAATGAAGGCAATTCCCAAAGCAGTATCACTTCACAAAATAAATACCATATAGCTGAATCCAGAATGTTACTGTACGGCCATTTGAAGTCCCAGCTGACAATCCTATACCTATTTGGAGCAGGGAGGATGATTAAGGCTTTAAAATTCAATTGCAATTATGGAACTCTAAATAACTTCCAAAAAATGAACACAAACAAACATCTGAGGTGCAAAACTAAATAGACAAGAATTCAGTGCCCCCATCTTGTCCAAAAGAGGGTCAGGCCCACAGCACAGACTGGATCACTGACTGTTGACGACAAGAGCAGGGCTGGATCCAGCCAACATCACAAGGACAACCAACTGGTCCTGTTCCCTAGTCTTGTGCTTTTAAAGGACAGTCGGTGTGCCAACTATTTTAAAGCTCCAACATACTAATTCTATAAACAATAATGGCTACAGCCTGCACACTGCACACTGGAATGGATTCCTCAACTTGGCCTCATCACTTATGCAGCTGATGAAACAAACACTGACAGCTTTTTTGCATTTGTAAAGGCCCCACAGCAGCTGTGGTGATCCCACCATAGAGCAATGAATTAAGCCTGAAACCCAGCTGGGTCTGAACAGAAGCCTTTTTTGCACAATACAGCAAGACTATCATTGTTAACCTAGGCATTTTTTGGAAATATTCTGCATTACATTATTGGGCAGTTCTAACTCGGTTCTTAAAATTAGCTCTAATAAGCAATTTTAGTAGGAGGGATGTGGCATTTGCTTTTGAAACAGCATAAGTATGTGTACAGGTTATGGGCACACCACACAAAGGCAGCTTGGCAGAACAGAACACAGATTTCCAGTTAAACAATGCAAAGTTTAAAAGAGTAACTTCTCAGATATTCATACACACGTGCACACACATACAGTCACTCACACCTACCTTCTAAATTAAGGAAGGTATATAACCTTGAAAATTCCTGGTTATGTGACCACTACAGAAAAAATATGGACTACAGCTCCCCATTAGATAAGCCAAATCAATGACCTGAGCACAAGAGTCAATTTGGAACAGAATGCTGTACCACAAAAACTAAAGTGTGACAAAGCATGATTAATATCATTAGGAAGGAAATTTCTGACCCTGAACTTTCGAGCACTATGTAATAAATAAAATTCCAAATGCTGACAGACACACTGGTCTTTGGCTGTCGATCATCACCAGGAACCACAAGAAAAAGCCAAGGCATCCACACCAAGATGTTCTCTCCCGGAGGTGTAGAGCACACTCTCCCCACTTCTCTAAGTGCTTTAGAATGCCCTTGGGTCACGTGACTTTTTCAGTGCCCAGGCTCTCCTCTATTGCCTCAATACCTTCTCTGAGCACTTAAAAATGAACAAAAAACGCCTGACTCAAATAAGGGGTCAGTCTCATCGCAACAATTTCAAACCAACTTGGAAAAAATAAATCTTGTAAAAATCAGAAAGTCAAAAGTAAACATGACACCATCCCTCTTCCTTAAAAGAACTCCATTTCTTAAAGAAATTCATTATGAAGGGTCTTCTTTTTTAAGTATTTTTTCATATAGGTAAAGCAGGCTTAGAGAGAGCATGAATATCAGGGAGAATTTCTAGGTAGATAGTGGTTGTATTCCCCATAATGCTTTGCCAAAGAATGTTAACATAGGTAAGTAACCACAAGAAACTCAAAACTAAATGTAAGGCAGGAAAATAGTTCCTCCTCCTTCTCGGCATTCCCAGAGGAGCCACCGTTCTTCTTAATTCTACCTCTCCCAAAAAACTATGTGGTAAATGCTATGTGAGGATGTAACTGAAGACCCACAACTATCTCCAAAAACACCTGACCACCAACATAAAGTAACTCATCCTGTGACGAAATTCAAAGTCCCACCATTTTTTCACACTTAAGCAAATGCAGCATCTGGTTCTAATGTAAATGTGTGAAAACAGAGTTTACAGTGTGCAAAAGGACAGAAGAAATAAGACCACTCTTGGGCACAGTGAAGAGGGGCAGTCAGGCAGTGAGGAAAATGAGAGCCCCGCCCCCTCAAGGCAAGGCAGCTGCCCCAGAAGGGGAGGGCTCCATGCAGCAATGCTCAACGGTACACAGGAGGCTCGAAGACAAAAGCTGAGAGTAACAGCTTTAGCAGGTTAGTACAACAGCAGTAAATAAATTTAGTAATAATGCATATGTGCAGTTTTCTAATTCAAGGTATTCCAAGAATAGGGCACATATCACACAGAGAAACTTGCACACAAATACTCATAAGCAGCATATTTCACAAAAGCAAAAAAGTGGAAACAAACCTGTAAGTCCATCAGCAAATGGATTGATAAGCAAAATGTGGCACATCCCTATCACAGAATATTATTCAACCATAAAAAGGAATAAAGTACCTGCTACAACATAAACAAACCCTGAAAACATTATGCTAAGTGACGGAAGCCAGTCACAAAAAGCAATGTATTGTATGATTCCATTTATATGAAGTGTCCAAAATAGGCAAATTCATAGAGCCAGAATGTAAATTAGTGGTTGCCAAAGACTGGGGGAACTGGGATGAAATGAGGAGTGACTGCCAGCAGGTATGGAGTTTCTTTTTCAGGTGATGAAAATGTTCTGAAATTAACAGCAGTGATGGTTGCACAACTCTGAATACACTAAAAACCACTGAATTGTTAATGGGAAAAAAATTGCATTTGCATCCAAAATCACTCAGGGAAAGAATGAGATGCCTTAGATGCCTTCATCTTAAAGTACCACAGAAATGCCAAAAGAAAAACAGCTGAACTGCCAAAAGAATGGGAGTAAGTTGGGGATATAAAAGGTTTTTTTAAAAAATGCTAAGAAGGACTGACACTTTGCTGTAGATACAGCAGAAAGGACATATGCCAAGAATATATGAGAGTATATACTGTAGTTGGACTCTAAAGTGCCATGAGGGGAAACTTCAATCTCCAAAAAAATAAAAACTGCAACTTTAGCCTTCCTAAAACTATACTGTGGGCTTTAAAAACATGAGAATCTACCATTTAGATATACTTATTCTGTGTCACTGTCAACTCAGACAAGTCCCTTAAATTGGTTTGAAATCTATCTTTGAATTCATAACTTGGACAGAAAGCAATTAGAAGGAGGAAACTCCAAAAGCAAATTAGGTATTACTTATCAACTTTAAAAATCTTTTAGCACTCAGCAGAGAGGATTATTTGCTCTTGACAGAAGGGGGAAAAATGCAACTGTGAACCACACTATCCGAGGCCTTCCCTGGATCGTGTATATATAAAGCCTGTCCAGAGAAACAAGCAGTTTGCCTGGGCGAGGTGTTCTGTTCTTTACTGAGATGACCTCTGTGTGCAAAAAAACGATTCCTCTTACAAAACGTACCATCATTAAAGTCTTCATTTGTATTAAACAACTGTAAGCAAACAATGTTTGGCTGTAAAAGCTTTTGCAAATCAAAGCCTGACTAGGTAAACTGTTCTTTATAATCATCATTATTTATACTCCCCCAAGAGGCTTTGCCTACTGTTCCAATAAATTCTGGAAAGAAAGAACATGACAACTTCAGCAAGTCCCATAGAAGGAGGAAAGGAAAAATGGCCAGTTGAGTAGCAAATGTGTTTCATTTTAGGCCATGTCATTGTTGGGGAAATGATCATATCACTCAGAGCAGCGAGTAGAATTAGAAGGAAGAGAACAAAATGCCACTTTTCAGCTTCAGATATTTCCAAGTCAGACCCATCCTCCCCAACTCCCCACGCTTTCCAGCTTACCAGGGACAAAGAAAATACACTTTATTAGCATCATTAGAGTTCTGATTTATCTCAAGTACAACAGAGTGTGCTTCTCATCTAGACCAGAATATAGTATATCATGAAGCTTTGAAGTCCATATTTGTAGCAGGAATTTCTGCAGGACTAATTGATGGTGTTTATATTGAGCTGTAGGGTGGGATGGGTGGGGAAGTCCAGTAGAATTGAAACAAGGATTCTCCAACCCCTTCAACCAGGAGCCTTGACCCACAGCTCAGATATGCCCACAGCCCAGACTCTAGGACAATCAAGCAAGCCAAATGTGTGTGTGTTTTTAAAGGTTTCCATTCACTCTGTCAGCCACCTTTCAGATTCCAGCTAAATTTAAACCACAACAGTCTAGAATCCTAACAGCAGTTTTAAGGATTACGATACAGAATGAGTATTTGAAAACATTTTAAAGACACAGAACAATGAATTATGCTGTAATATTGAATCAATCGCCCCCACCAAAGAACTTCATTATTAAACCCAGACCCTCCCTGGCCCCCTAAACTACTGGGGAAAATGTGATAAACTGCATTGGCATTTAAACAGAAATCGGATCTCTGCCACTTGAGGATGTAATCACCACTGGGGATTACTTTCATGAATCTTTAAAATTCTTTCAGATTAAAAATTCTGTTGTGGTGTCAATACCAATACTACTTAGCAAAACTTGCCTTTAATTTAAGTTTTAGGTCAAGTTTTCAAAACAAAAACAAAGAGCTATTTAGCCCAAACACTGCTGGATTGAGAAAGACAACTGCTCACTGCCCGTATTTTAATCTGGTTGTCACTTTTAAGATTTAGAAAGTGAATTTAAGACAGACCAAAGCAAACAGTTTTTGCTCCAAGGATGGCTGCTCATTATGGCTGTAATTCCTTTTTTGGAATGAGGTGTGGCTGTACAGGGTCTGGCACAAATAACGCCCTTTCTATTACAAAATCTTTTATTACAAAACCATAACCATGTAATTCTGTAACATAACAATATCACACTCAAGCACACCATAAGACATTTTAAGTGAAATGTTCAAATTAAAACTATAAATTAGGGACTTCCGGCCAAGATGGAGGCATAGGTAGACGCACTGTGCCTCCTCACACAACCAAGACAGGGACAACAATATAGAAACAAAATAACAACCAGACTGACAGAAAATTGAAGTTTATGGAAGTCGGACAACCAAGGATTTAAAAATAGACACTTTCATGCAGACCGGTGGGAGGGGCGGAGTCAGTAAGGCGAGGGACGCGGAGCGGAGCACAGAGCAACTGGGGCTGCGCGCAAGTCCGCAGCAGGCAGACCCTGGGCGCACAATCAGCAGTGACTGGTGGGCCCCAGCCAGGGGGTGGTGACCGGCAGACCTAGCAGACCCTGGGCGCACAATCAGCGGTGGCTGGTGGGCCCCAGCCAGGGGCTGGCAACTGGCAGACCCAGGGAGGCAGC
>CM052542.1:73840570-73883929 GCA_028533065.1 Trachops cirrhosus
GGTGTTCAGGGTGGAGGGGAATGAAGGGGGAATAATAGGACAACTGTAATAGCATAATCAATAAAATATATTTTAAAAAAAACTATAAATTATTACACCCATATTATTACCCTACCAACCACACGCAAGCAGGCCTTACTTCTGCCGGACCCTGTGAAATGTATAAAATAAACTACCCTCAAAATATTGCTATAGAGCAGGCAGGAGTGAACGTTAAACAAAGCCACACTAAAATAATTAGTCTCATTAATAGAGTACCGAGTTTTTCCATCCCCCACCAAACCCCTGCAACCCTCTTCCTAAATGCACAGGAATAACTCTGTACACAGGTGGACTCTGTATTCTGAGGAATAACTCAGAGCCCCACCAAACACGTCATGATGTTCTATTAAGAAACCAAGTCCACCTTTGGTATGGCATCTCCCAAAGGTGGTGGCCTTTGCCACTCAAAATCATCAGTTTGAAAAGTCCTGTGGCATATGTAGAAGACCAAGTTTTGTAGTGTGGTTGCAGACAGCTCCAGCAAGACAACACAGCCAAAGCCCTGTTTCAAGGCAGGTGAAAACCATATGCTACCAATTTACTGGGACTTCAGACCATGGCTCTTATGAAATGCCTTTCCATTCACGTTGGCTCTTTCATCCTCCAGCGTCAAGACATTATTACAAGCTCAAAATAGAACACAGAGCTGTAATGCTCTGGGCAGCATAAGAATAGAAACGAGCAATTTGAGTAAAACCAGTAAACATTAAGTTTTACCTCATCCCTATAGGGCTTCTTGACCAAAGAATTAAAAATGAAGGCAAACAAGTTCATCCAAAAGTACTCTCTTAAACACCAAGAAGTAATGCCTCTTCTTAGAAGCACTGTGACTGACAACCATCTCGTGCCCACATACCAAGCAAGGGGTTAAAAAAGATAAAAATCCATCATCTGAACAATCAAAACGTGTCTGGCTATAAAAATCACACTCCATTTTTCCCTAAGTTAGGAAGAAAAAGCAAACCTTAATGAGAAGGAAAGTGCTAAGCAGCTATAGTGTTTAATTTCCATCCTGTTCCTCAGAAAACTCGGATATGCTGTAATCAGCAAAGATGACCTAGAAAAACCATATGCCCTCTTCAACCTTGAGATTAGAGAATTATAGTCACCAAGACCTGTGGGACTTTTAATAAGAATAATACCATCTAGACAGTTACAATTAAGCACTTCACATGTTAACATTTGTCTCTGACAAATGACCTTGAGATATCAGTAAAGAAGGTATAATTCTCCCCACTTCATAGATGTACTAACTGAGAGGCAAAGTGATTTATCCAAGGTCACCCACTCTCTTCCCAATGTTTTGCATTCCTGCTGTCATAAATTATAAAATCCCTGAGGACAAGATCCTATTTTCTAACATCTAACAGTGTCAGAGCATGGTAAGCAAACAGAATATATCACTATATCTATTTAATTTTTAAGATTTTGTTCATTTAATTTTTAGAGACAGGGGAAAGGAGGGAGAAGGAGTAGGAGAAAAAGATCTATGTGCAAGAAAAACATCTATCAGTTGCCTCTCGCATGCCCCTAACCGGGGAAATGGCCTACAACCTAGGCATGTAGCCTGACCAGAAATCGAACCAGTGACCTGTCATTTGCAGGATTATGCCCAACCCACTGAGCAGCACCAGTCAGGACTGTCTGCCGTATTTAATTGAATAGTCTTCCAAGCCAGTGCCCAACGAGACCTCTGAAACCACACAAACCCCACACCTCCCAAACATATGAAAACAATGAGTCACCTTAAAAGTATGTTATATTCTCACAAAAAAGGCATTCCATAAGTGTAAAATATGTAACTGTACAATTAGAAAGACTCTCTTCTTCCCTTTGCCACTACAGTCATTCTCACTAATTTGTGTGCTTAAGGCAATTTTGCTTTACAAAGTGTTTTCACATATCTTATCTTATTTAGTTCTAATGATCTCAGAGAGGACAAGGAAAGAAAATAGAAACTTAAATAAAATTTAACTGACAGCTTTACTACTCGTTACACGTGCTTGTTTTTGGTTTTTAAAAGCCAACAAACAAACAAGTCTATGGCCTCATATCTACTACCTGTGGGACAGTAAATTAGCACAGCCTTTCTCCAAGACAGCAACATGGTAAGAGGGTTCTAAATGTAAACACAAGCACTTCTGAGTCAGTAATTCCACTTTGTGTAATTCAGGATTACATGCAAAAAGATAAGGGCAAAGCATACTGCACCATCATTTTATACAACCGCCCCCAAACTGTGAAAAGGCCATCATCAACAACAAACAGGGCAAGGAAAACTGTCTGGTAGAAAGAGTGCCTTCCAGGCATTAAAATAATGCAGAATCGTATTTTAATAACTGAAATATAAATGCAAAAAGCATGTTAACAGAACAGCGCTTGAGTATGAACACACATATAGAAAATTATTTTTCTACAAGTACAAGAATGTCGGTGTGCAACTGCGATGGTTTTTATCTTTGTGTAGTTGCCGGATTTGAATGACTTCTTATTTAAAAAAAGCCATTTTCAAAAGGGAAAAAAAGGAGATTAGCCTAATTATGAGGATTACATGTAGTTTTTACTTTTCCGTGAAAATGAATCAATTACTGCAGTTACCATGGATAACTGAGAATCCACCTGTCAGGAAGAAACATCTCCAAAGGCCTTCTACTGTATCAGGACTGGATTTCACATCCTGGTGTGTCACTGATAAAATGTGAAACCTCAGGCAAGTCGCTTAACAGTACTAGACACCTCAGGTTTTCTCAGGTATAAAACTTATTAGTTTAAAGTTCATCTTTTCCCACTAGATCCATAGCAATTCTCTCACACCACTAGCTTTTTTACTACTCTAAAAGCTTTGATTCAGCAACTATTCCTCAATTGCGTAATGACATAAAGTTCAGCCCCTACTCGTGAGGGTTAATAGGGTAAGTAAGACACATGTAAACAATAATTCCAGCACCTAGAAGTGGACATGAAGAAGAGTCAGGTCAACAGAGAAAAGAGGCTTGGCTCTGCCTGACTGGGGAAGAGGGTGGCAGGCTGTCCGGTCAGGCCTCAGTCGGGCTCGGTGGGCTCCTCAGGCTATCTGTTCACTGAGCAAGTTGAGCAATTTGCAAAGGGTGCAGGGTGTGCAAAGACTGGGCTCAGCTGAACTGAAATGTGTGGCAGGACAGGCCCAGGATAGAGCTAGTAGGGCATTTTAGGCTGTGCTGACAATAAAAGTCAGTTTAGACTTGATTCTTAAAGAATTACTGCTCCAGGATCCAGTTTAAACATCTCTGTGCACAGATTCAGTACCACTCTAATCTTAATTCTCACTTCCTAATTCACCCTCAGACAAGAATGTGAGTCAGGTGTTGGATAATACAAGAGATTCAATAACCAACAGATTTAGGAAAGGTCGAAAACGATTACATTACCTTCTAATCTTTAAAGCCTTGTCCTATATACCAAAATGCATTTAAGAGTATCTGTCGCTATTCATTTGGCTAATTAAAAGGCAAAGTACAGAATTCATTTGATTCATTTATTTCTGGGTCAGCTAGGAAGGCTGTCAGCAGGCACGATGTCTCCAGGTTGGTGATTTCCAACTGTGTAATAATACCCTGAACATTTGTGCAGTAGTTTGCAGTTTATGAAGTGCTTTCACACCAAAAATCTCACTGGCTCTCCCAGCAACAAGCCTGTTGATCAACATGAACAAGTTGTCCAGATGAGGAAGCAGCTCAGCAAGGTTATGTGCCTTGCCCAGGGTCACAAAGGCAGTGCACTGTAAGGCCAAACCTTGAACTCAAATCATATTCCCAATCTTGTCTATTACCACAGAGGTACTCTATATACAAGATGGGACAAAAGTAGTTTTACAGTTGTGAGAACACAATACAGAGTTTACTGTTATACTATTATTTATTAATTATTGTGTTATTTTCCATACGAACAACTATAAACCTACTTTTGCTCCATCCTATATCTAAAACAAGCCTGTTCAAATCTGAGGCATTACATTTCTGAAGCCCATGCAGTAGTAATAAGGCATCTACATGTAGCAGAAAACTCTCCAAGTTTTATGTCTATATCCAACTGCTGCTTAACAGAATAAGCATTCATTCAGTCCCCTTTCTGCAAACTATAGAAGGAATAAATGCAAGAAACACATGCTCAGCCCTAATCCCTTCTCATTTCCTCCTGGCACCTGTTTCTGCCCCCACAGGCACCAAATACTGTAATAGCTGGTAGAATGAGAACCAAGAGATAACATACTCAACCAGAGTAGATGAAGCCCTGACCAAAATGTGGTTAGGAAATAATAGAGAAAGAACCACCCAGATATAAAAAGAGAGCAATAAAACAAGGCGCCAAAAGGTCTCCCACATTCTGGATGATTCAGTCATTAGATACCTGGGCTGCTGTCCCAGCACACCAGAGGGTCTCCCAATGGAAAACAGGCACACACAACCCATTCTTCTCACTCCTCCTCCCACCCCCAAAAAAACACTGCAGAAAAAGAATTCCAGGTTGCATTGGAGAAAATATGTGCACAAGGGAAGAGCTGTATTGGAAGCAGGAAGGGCAAAATTGTGGCTATGTAGTTTATTAACCTTCTAGGATTCATGGTAACTAAACATTGCTGTTGATAATATTTCAATGCTCACTAGTCTTCCTCTTCATGGGTGGTGGAGCCTGACCGACTTACAAAATTAGAACTTAAAATCTAATTTAGGTTTTTTAGGCTGCACCAGCTCTCAAGAACAACTCTCAAGAACTTCTGCCAGTAGGGTTCCCCTTTCTAACACATATTCATACATCCTATGAATATGTGAGTAATTATGTATAATATTTCCATTACTCATGCTGCCTCATTAACATATCTGGGCAGCCTTTGTTTACGGGATGGCCCAGACCCTGGTGAGGATTTGAGGGCATATGATTTCCCACAGTGCCCCATGGTTCCCTAAACAGCAAAGTCAGGGGCAACAATGCAAGTGCCAGAAAAAGTATCGGAGCCGATTTGTTACAGCCCTGAGAAATCAAACAGGTTCTCAGAAGCCTGGAGAGCTAATGCAGTCCATGCTGGCCCTCAGGTACAAGGGAGAAGGTGGGCTGGTGGCCACTCATAAAAGTACAGAACACACACCAGCCAGTCCCAAGGGGTACTGGGATCTCAAGTTCTTTTTCCAATAAGGACTCAAGGAGACAGCCAGCTGGGGATAAGGGGGTAGCTCCACCAACTGGTGTTTAAAAAAACAACAAATACAAACATGCTCTCAAGAGGGATATGCTCCTTCTGTTCCTGGAAGCTTACAAACTGCCTTAACTTCCCCAATTTTCTCTTTGTAATTTTTTTAAGATTTTATATACTTATTTTTAGAGAGAGGGGAAGGAGGTAGAAAGATAGAGGGAGAGAAACGTGGATGCGCAAGAGAAACATCGACTGGTTGCTTCTTGCACACCCCCCAACCGGGGACCTGGCCCACAACCCAGGCATGTGCCCTGCCAGGAATTGAGAGCTTTGGGTTTGCAGGATGATGCTCAACCCACTGAGCCACACCAGCGAGGGCTTCCCCAACTTTCTCAAGCCAAAAACCTCTGCAGGGGCTGCCAGAGCCCCTATTATGACCTTGTCTCCCCTTTTGGGTAGCTACACTGATCATTTTTCCTCTATTTCATCTGGATTAAAAAGTGAAGAAGAGATACAGCTTTTAACTATCAGGCCAATGTCTATTTGCTTCTGTAAAATGGATTTAAGACTCCGTTTTTCTCGAAGTGTGAACTCACTGTGGAAACAGTATGTGGATGGTTATTGCAGAACTGACTGGGATGCCCTCAGGAGGGGTGAGTGTTGTGTAGCCATCTAGACTTCTATAATCCAAACTCTTTTCACATTTCTTCAAATGGGAAAGAGAGCACAAGGTGAGAAGGCAGCATCCTCACCAGAACAATACAACCTGTGCCAAGATCCACAGTAGCAGAAACGCAGACTCAGGTGACCAACCTAGACTTCACCCTCCGGGACAGGATCTACCTATGTAAAATACAGGACATTTCCCATTCCAGATATCTTAAGAGAACAAGAAAGATAAAAGCCACCTGCAAGGGGTGATAGGAACAGGAAGTTCTGGAAGCAGGCAGGATTACTAGACCAGGAGCAGTCGGGTATCCAGCCAGTGCTACCACTTCCTACAAAGTTCAGCTCTACTTTTAATGATTTTATTCGCAATGAGAAATAAAGCAAAACTCATTTTAAAAAGCGTGAGGCTGTCATATGGCCAATAGAGTTGACTGAAGTCCCAAGAAAAATTAAGACCTAAAAGGATAAGAAAAATCACATTCAATTTATCTACCAAAAGTAGACAAATAGCAATGCTATATCATAGCTTTAGAAAACCAAAGTCATCAGACTTCTCCCCTGCTTGAAGGAAAGAGGCAGGCAATGATCAGGCAAACATGGAAAAAGCTTTATGGACAAAAGGAACCAGAGACGCAAAGACTGGGACCTGGACAAGGCTTGTGGAGGGAGTCTCAGAAGCATGAAGAGAAGAGTGACCTGGGAGATGGAAAGAAACAAGATAATTGATTCCAACTAAAAGAACAGACTCAATTTGTCTCATTTCCATTAACAGGTAGACTGATGAATCTGAAATAGAACAGAACTTCAGCAACATCTCTTAACTAAAAAAATAAAGTTGCTGCATTACAAGACACAAGCTTCTGAATTCCATATAAATTAGGCATAAAATCACTAATCTTTCTGCCAACCTCGATCCAATGAATGACAAAATTTTTTTAACTCTAAAAGCAACACAAATTAACTCAGGAGGACCACTCTCAGGTAAGTTACATGGCATAAACTAGATAAGGTGTCTATATTAACTTGTGGGGACTAAGGCTAAATATAATGGAAGCACTCTTATCAGAGGTGATAGGGACCAGAAGTTGGTTTGCTAATGTAAAGTCTATTCAGCAGAAAACCTTTAAAAAAAAAGTGTGTATAGGTGTATACATACACATATGTCTACACACATCTAAACATTTTAACTTAAAAACATAAATGTACTTTTAGTTTGTTGGAAAGGGAATGAAGTTTGATTCTGAACAGTGAATCACTTGCAAAGCAATGTGCATGCAGAATCCTTTTCCCCCAAGTCTTTTCAATGTCAGGCCCACACGAATTTAACAGCCTTATTTTTTTAGCAAGTCACTTTTATCAAATGTTCCCAAAACATTCATCTTAAAGTTTTCATAGAAATCAACTGTCTTTTCACACTCATTCAAAGGATTACATAATATTTAACTGTAATTGCAATAATAAGACTAACTGGAATAACCAGATTTGGAAACAACTGACACTTGGCAAGCCTGCGACGGGTGGGAGCCAAAGGGGACACAGGCACACACACCCCAGGGCTGCCCACTGGCCAGGAGCTTCACAGCCAGAATGTTCTGCAGCCACCACTGCGAGAGTAGACTGGGGAGGTAGAGCGTGGTTAGCAGAGCTGTTACTGTAATCCTGGGGGACATTCACACATGGACCAGTAACATGAGGAGGAAGAGTGCAAACAGAATCCCAGAAACGAAATTTCCTAGACTGCAAAACTTTTTAACCATTCAGATAAAAATGTCAGAAGTCTCAGTCCTCAGACCATCATGATCAAGAGCAAACCACTGCATTAAAGATACTCCAGCTTAGCCTTTACTAAGTGTTTTAATGTACTGTAAGTTTAATATGACTTTTCCATGTCATCTTTGAAAGAAGGAAAAGAAGGAAATGGTTCTATTTTAATGCAACAGACACCAGTTATATACACCAAAAGATTTTTCTCTTTCTCAAGAGGGAAAATTTAAATAACCTTTGGAGCAGGGTACATATTAAGGTTACACTGGAATTACTTCCAAGGTACTTGGAAGTGAGTCAGTAGCCCTCAGCCCAGCAACAGGAACTAGATTATCCTAACTATGAGAGAAGAAACAGCCGTTATACCATCAGAGTACCAAATAATAGCATACTTCTAGTTGGCTATTTGAGCCAATGGCTATGGAAGACACACAAGTCAGATACTAGTCTGCAGTAAAGTAACAATAACCCAGATAACAATAACTAAAACTGGATTATTTTTGGACATAATTTATGTTTTCTTTCAAATTTCAATGACACATTTTGGACTCTTACCTTAACAGTATCCCTTCCATAATCATAGCTGCTAAGTTGCCTTTTCCAGGACTTACGTAACAAAGAGAAAGGTTTTCCACTACTAGAGCAGGCAGAAAGAACACCATGTGAACAGCCCGTGAAAGGAAAAACACAGCAATTAAACAATGTGCACAAGTTTTTTGCCCCCAGAACTGTAAAATAATGACTGGGTGTAAAATAAGGCAGGGGAAAGGAGGGTTCATAAATCCTACCATTATAGTTTGGTGTATTTCTTTCTTTTTTTCTTTACAATTTAATGTAATTATAATTATACTAAATCCTGCTATTGATTCTTATAACACAAACTTTTCCGTTTTTAAAATCATACTGCACTTTTAAATCAGAAAATTAGATATTTACAACTTATAGACTAATGGTACGAATTCTGCTTGAGCTGTTCTGAAAATTTGGTAATTTGTTTTCGTGCTAACTGCATGATTCATATCTCCATGTGGCAGAAATTTTAATTTCAAACTCATACCTGCTATAAAGCATCACTGATCAAATGGTTCTGAAGCCTGCATATCACATTTGTTCTTCCTAGGAATAACCAAATACTGGATTGATGGGCAAAGAATACCCATAAAGCAAAACTTGCAACTGTTTTTATTGTCCAAGTGGATTGGGGCTTTGAAAGGCAAATGTTTTCAGTTATTTAAGGTATTATAGTGGGAATCATGCCCAGCACAATTAAGAGAGGATTACATTGCAATTTATGAGTTTCTCAAGGATGTCATTTAATACAAAGTACAGCAATCATTTCTCCCAAAGCCTGCCATCTACATCCCACCCCCAAACTCTGTTTTACTAAGACAATAAACTAAATGGCAACGCGGCAGGCATCTAAGGCTTTTGAGACCAATTGTAGGAAATGTGCTGCCTTCCACCAGCTCGAGTAATAACACCACCTTACATAGAAAGATCATACTGTTTTATAGCTTGCACGAACATCATCTCACATACATAATCTCAGAGAAAGTGAAGTAGAAAAGGCAGGTATTACTTTCTCCATTTTACAGAAAAGGAAATAGATTGCAAGTCTCTTCGCGTCTGGCTCAGAACTAAACCTGAACATCCTGAGACTTGGAGAGTCCAGTGGCTCTTTAAGCACACTGTATCTATCAATGACAAGTCTTCCCTTATTTGGCCCCCTAAAAAGTACTCAATAGCATAAAGCTGGCTCAGCAAGAACCGCCCGCCCCGCTGCCCCGCACCCGTGGTACTGCAAAGCTTCCAGAAAGAGCCAACAGTTGCTGCTGTGCAGCATCACCCAGAAAGGCATTCTGCCACATCCTGCAAAGAGATGCCAAATATGACTTAAAGTGACAAGGTAGCCGAACCCACAACATGGTCCTCCTACAAAGCAAAGCTTTCCCTGAATTAAGTTTCCTTGCTTTTCTAAAACATTGGTGAGGAGACCCAACTACCACAGTAGTAGTGCCACACCATTAGCAGGCCTGCAAACAGAGGAAGCAAAAACATTTCTACAGAAATAAGGCGTCTCCTCCCTGCTCCCCATCTCCTCAATGGATCAAAATCACAGCTAGGCGGGGGCACTCGCATGAGAACTACAGGCTCACTGCTCACCTAGCGAGGAGCTCAGTGTCCCTTGGAGGAAGGCAAAGGGCCAGCACACCCTCCTCCTCCTCGTCCTCCTACCGGGTGGCAGCCCAGCTCCACAGCAGCCCTGGGGTCCGCCCCCGCAGCCCAGCGGCGCTGGAACCTCCAGCCCGACTTTTGACGTCACGGAGGAGGAGGTTCCACCCCGGCCCGTCCCTTTGTGACGTCACAACGACAACAGACCGCGGTAGGGAGCGTCCTGGAACTAGCGCAGCAGGGGGCGGAGGGAGGCTGGGGAGACCGGTGCGACGCGGTGGAAGAACCGGGGGCGGGGAGGGGGCGCGCTGACGTCTCACCGGCTTAACCTGTTGCTCTCAAGACTGCGCTGCAATCTATGAGCAGGGCCTCGGGGGAGGGCCCTTCTCCGCAGTGGGTGCGGAGGGGGGGCCGTTTGCTGCAGCTGTGCACCCCCGCCCTCTCAGACACGCCCCCACCGCTACATCCCTGGCTCCCACCTTTGCCCAGCCACAGCAGGCCTCCTCGCCCACACGCCCCGCCCGCCAGCCCTGGGCCAACCTGAGCCCGGAGCCCAAGCCCCAGCCCCAAGCCCGGAGCTCGCCCCCTACAGGCCGCAAGCTGCCGCCCAGCCCCGGCCCACCCTTGGCCCATCCCCTGCCCGGCCGGCCGCGACCTCCGCACACCCTCCCCTTCGCAGCCGGCTCCAGCTCATCAAGAGCAGGAGGTTCGCTCCCAGAATCTTAACTTACGCTCTGCCTCCTGCAGCCGCCGCCAGCCACGAGCTTGGGGCTGGACCCCTGGACTCTCCAAGATCCGCTGACCACCAGCAACAAAAAATTCTACCCCACACTACTCTCCAACTTAGCGAGGTCTGGGATGGGGGCGGAGGGGCGGTCCTTGTCCAAGTTCTACCCCATTTGCTTTGTCGCTGTACCCGAATTGGACGTGCCCTGGGAAAGCGTCCACGCTACAAGGCAAGAGTGTCTCCACGCAGTTTCTACAGACCGAGTTTAAACTATTCCTTTGCATTCTACCCAGCCCTCTGCAATGCGGATGTATTTTAATTCTTAAATTTTTAAGGGAATACCTTTTTTAAGTAGAGCTTGATTATTAAACCTTGCATTTCTTTCGTAGTTGAAGTTTACATGTGTACATTAGGATCAGCCCTCTAGAAAAAAGCATTTTGCTTTTCCATTAAATATATTTTTTACATAAACCAGTGCCCCTAAGGTCATCTCCCATTCCACACATCACACTGCTCAAAAAGAGAAAATATTGACACCAATTTGTCGACTCGGGTTAAATAAAACTTTCTTATAACGCTGCATTATTACTAGTGTATGTTCCTTTGGCCTTCCTTTTTAAAAATGAGTTCTTTGATTTAAAGCATGCAGCTAATGACCGATCACTCGAGTGCATATTTGGTTAATCCCTCGGTTCCCCTCCCTCCTCCTTCCCCACAAACTTAAAAAAAAAAAAAAAAGCCACCACACACAAAACAAAAACAGTCCCCATGCCAATCAAAACGTAGCTGTACTATGCACAAAACAAATTTAACTATTCCAAGCCATTTAAATCTCTAAATAATCACCCAATTTGAGAATCCCGGTTAACAGTGAGAAATCATTCGTAGTCACATATGCACTCACATGCCTACGTAAAAACATTAGCTATATTACAAGTCTTTTCCCCCTAAAACTGGAAACCATGAATTTTTAAACAAAACCAGTCCCATTATTAAAGTCAATCCCAACAAATGCATTCGCTGTAACGTGATTCCCAACTGTTTTATGTTGCGAAACAGATAAGCCAAAACGACCACATACATTAAATTTGATGTGCCAGTTCAAGGAACAATATCGCCATAATCGGACCTTTGATTGCAACTTAGAGGGCTTCCAACACACACGCGTTACATGATTTTCGAAAAACATTAATAATAACACAGGCTCATTAGCATGCAAAGTGCAATATGGGGCCAAACCCGCCCGAGAATGCAGTTTAGTTACAGAACCGCAGCCCCCACCCCACTCCCAAGCTCCACCAAAATCCCTTGCCTTTCATCTAAAACTAGATTATGGTTGTGTCATTCGAGGTCAATTTATTCACTTGAGGTATCTCTACACCAATCTGTTTTTTTCATCCAAACTAGGCAGATACGACTTTGCTTGAAAAGCCCTCTTTCAGAAAAGAAAAGAAACAGCCTTATCGGACGCTGTGTTTTAAACCCTTCAGCTGCAGAATTATCTATAAACTTGACATTCACAGCCATTGCTTAAAACTGCAAGTCAAAGGATGTGTTGTTAGGAGCACTTACGTATTTCTTCTGAATGATATTCCTCTTGGGTCTTTCCTTGCTCATTCTGAGATCCAAATTCTGATTGCAAAAGGGGACAATTGCTTCATGAATTTAAAGCCGTCAGAAATTTGCAAAAAAATATCCTGGTGGTTTTTATTGTTGTTGGTGGTGGTTGATCTTGTAATCCGACTTTTCTTCCTCTTCGCCCAAAGCCCGATTCGCCTTGAAATAAATCCGAAATTGGGAAGGAAAAAAAAAGAGCCAAAGACGAACGAAGCAAACAAAAAAATTCACTTTAGTAAAACACCCATAATGGAAAATTTCCCCCGAAACACACACACACACAAAAAAAAAAACCGACGCCCTTCACTCCCCCCTCTTTTTCCTCCAAAAACTACATTAGCGAAACGTGAAGGTCCTTAGTGTCTGATCTGTAGTTACATCTTGGAAAAGAAAAGAGAAAGATAAATAAAAAATGTTGGAAGTCACGTTTGTGCTGCTGCAGCAGTGCGAGCAGAAGAGTCAACTCCAGCGGCGGCGGCGGCAGCACCACCACAGCGAGGGCTCGCCGAGTCTCTTTTTTCCAAGCCTCCTAACCAATGAGAGAGAGGCTATCCAGCCGAACTTTAAATGGACTCTGCTTTTATACAAGTTAGGGCTCCTCGAACAATTCCCCGCCGGACGCTAGCCGAAAACTCCCACAGCTGAGCCACCAGGTACCCGCCTACCCCAGCGCGACCGCCCCCCGCCCACTCAGGAGGACCCACGCAGCCTTGTCGACTAAACACCCGAGAGACCTAGAGGAACCCTTCCCGGACAACCCCTCAGGCTTCTCTCCCGCGCCGAGCCTAGGAGTGGAACTGAGAGAGGCTCCCTAGCTCCATGCATGGCACGCTCGGTCGCTCCACCTCACCCCCTTTGCCCAGCTTGCCGTTCACCCCACAGCTGCCAAACGATAGCCCTCGCCACTGCCCTCACGTCTACCTGCAGCCAGGCTCCAGATTACGAGTACCCCAGGATGCCCGGCCCCGGGGAGAGCCGCCTATTCCCGGGGCACCTTAGAATGGTCCCCTTGATCTTCTGGAAGTTGTAGTCCCCCGACTACAAAATGGCTATGGCCACGGGAGCTAGGAACTACAATTCCCAGCCTGCCCCGCAAACCTGTCATTCAACTCCCTACCCTCCTCCTCCTTGCCCCCTCCCCCTCACCGGCCCTGCCAACAAACGCGAGGACGTGTCCCGCGTGCGACACTGCTAGAGGCTGGCTCGGAAATGGCCAGTAGAGCGTGTGGTCCGCGAGCGTGGAACTCCCCACGCCGGCCCGCCCCTGGCCCCCTGGTCTGGCCCCTCTCCCGCGGCGGCGCCCGGCCCCCTCTTCGCGCTCCCCGCCCCCACCCGCGGCGCTAACCGCCTGTGGAATCGAGGAATCGCGCGCTCTCCGGGCCGAGAGGCGCCGAACGATAGATAGGGGAGGGACGCGAGGCTTCCCCGGGGAAGGCCTCGGAGCGTGGCGGCGCAGGGGGCGGTGTCAGCAAGGGGTTGGAGCCCGTTCTGAGGAAAACTGGGCCACGCACCAAGAGGAATCCTCGGTGCGAACTAGTTGATCAGCGGCGCCTGCTGCCTCTGCTGCGCCGCCGGTGTCACCTCAGGACACCGCCTCGCGTAGTCGCACAGCGTGCTGCGGTCGGGCCCAGGGTAGTCTGAGGTCACCTCTGCCCGCTCCCAGTAGCTGCACGCGCCCTCACGCGCGGGGCTGCGGGGATGGCGGTGGGGAAAGGCCACCTCCTGGCGTGGCACGCGGTCCCGGGGCGATCATGTCTTTGAGGGTGGCCAAAAAAGGGACTACGGGAGGCTGCCTTCTACAAAAGATAACTGTCTTTAAAGAGATAGAATTCGATCTTTGCCCTCACAGGCGTGCTTTGCGTCTGATGGGCCCACGAGCGCGACTAACACTCAAGTAAAAATGAGTGGAATATGGAGCCCGAACCACACAGCCTTGCAGAGTGTAAGGAAGCATCTGGAACACCGAGTGCCAGGAATATCAACTGCCATGGCCACGCGAGAGGCTGCTTTTTACCTGCCTCTGCCTTCCTGTCGTGGTTATTTAATCGCTGATGCAAATGAAGCATCAGGCCGTGATGTATCTTTAGGACCTTCGCCTTATTAACTTTGTCCAGATTCTTAGCCATTTTGCGTTGTTAATTTCCTCACTTTAACTGAGGGCTTAGAGAAGCACTGTTTTAAATTATTTCCTCTCAGACAATCCTCTAAATAAATGAATATCGGGGTCAGTGCTCCCTCACACTCATTCCTATACATTTTGCTCTTCCCACTGCTTAGATTCTCCTTATCTTAAAAGTGTGAATACTCAGGTAACACTATTAGATTGTATTTGTAGCAGCGTTTCATACCTGAATTCAAATCACATGTTGGCCACTTCCTAAAAAGTAACCCATGGCCTCTCAGAACTTGCCAGTTTCTTCATCTGTGAATTAGTAATGGCCAAACCTTGTGGGGAGGATTATAGAACAACATCAATCTAGCTGAGAACCAGACTTGTTATTGGAAACTTTCAGTAAATGAAATAAAATGTTTTTTCTTACTGCTTTTTAATTATTCCTTGACTGTTTAAAAACTCTTAAATGCTTTCTAAACTGAAATAACTTTGTCTATGTTCATTTCACAATCAGAAAAATAAATGACCTGCTGTGCCTTAATATTGCAAAACATGTTTGCTGGTGCCATTTGTGAGGAAGGACCCAACAGAACAGAGCACTTTTCCGTACTGGCCACCCAAGTGACTTTATGGTTGAGTTACAACCAGGTGTTTCCAAAAGACTTTCTGATCATTATGACCTGTGTACTGGAGGTCTCCACTTGTCCCTTCTGTTAGGGTTTTAACCAGCTTTCTGGAGATTTAATGTCAAATCTGTCATTCCCCAGGCAAAATATTAAAGAACAAAGGCAGGTTTCTGAGTTCCCTTCTCCAGCCCCTGAGGCTGGGCTTCTCTTGTCCAAGACCTGTGAACTCCCTGCTGGGCTACCAACTCCAGGTCACCACGTATTAAAAAACATTCTGCTAGTTGAGACGTGAGAGCAGGGGAAAGAAAGGAATCTGCTCAAATCGAAAAGATTTGGGTAAGTTTTGTTTTTCCCTGAACAGGAAAATAGATCGACCTTTTTAGCACTGATAGCCTTTCCTGTTGCAGAAGTAACAGCCTCCTGCTAAACTTCCTTTTCCTGCCATCTTGGCAAGGCCACATGTTACCCTTCCTTTCTTTTTCCTCCTCTTTTTTATTTTCCAGAAACCTAATTCACTCTTTCTCTGATGATTTTAACTCCTCACCACACTTCTCTTGACTTCAGTTCTGAAAGTTGGGGACGGGAGTTTGGAGGAAAGACCTCACTAGGTACATTACCCCTATACTACCAATGTGCCAGCCCTGTCCTCATTCCTGAGGACACAGAGAGAGAGAGTGCTTCGTTAAGAAATATCTCAGTAGAAAAAGCAGACTTTACAATCCATTACGATACCTCTAAAAAGTGCTATATTAACTATAAGGGAAAGGTGCTAGAACACAAAGCTGAGGTCATCAGAAAGTAGAGAGTTCTGAAGGATGAGTAAGTAAGCTGAACAACTTTCCAGCATAAAAAAAAATTATGAGGCCTAAAAAAAAACTTACACCTATAGATGGGATTCAATTTTTGTTCGCGAGTGGCTAAAGATGAGATCGAGGTAAGCAGGAGTCAGGACCAGAAAGGTTCTGTATGCCAGGCAAAGGAGTTTAGACTTTGCCTGTAGGCTAAAAAGAAACTTTGAAGTGTTTTCACTGGAATATATAGCAGATTTGTGTTTTTGAAAAGCAATTTTAATTGTGTGAGAGGTGAAATTGAAGATTGGAGGGAGAGACAGGAGACAGGGAGAGCTAGAAACCATTTGCAATGTTATTGCATAAATGAGGTGAGAGCTGATTATGATCTGAATGCAATGGCAGAGGAAATATATAGAGCAGAGAACAGGTTGAGAAATACCTAGAATGTCAAAAGCTTATATGACCTGGGAACAGGTTAGCTGGAGGGAATGGTGACTGAGTTCCTTAAACTGACCTTTTTATTCTCCTTTAATTAGTTCAATTATCCACTCTAGGAAGAAGGGAAACATGATGAAGGTAAAAGAGGAAGAGTAGCAAATTATCAGTCACAAATAAAAGCAGGCACTCACTATTCAGGTTCAAATCTGAATGGGCAATCATATTTAATTAAGCATTTTAGTTCACAACCTGATTTATTATAAAAAATGACAGGGAAATAATTAAAAAGTTAATAGAGACCAATAAAAGTTAATAAAGAGGAATAATCCACAGTCCTATGTTATATGTATATTGAAATTTCCCTGTTAAAGCAGGGGAAACACAGGTTATCGCACATGTTTCCAAACACCAATGATACCCATGGTTCTTGTAATAACTCAAGATTCATCTCCAGAAGTCCTTCCTTAAAAGCACATATTTCACCCTTTGCATTGTATACTTATTTACTTACATTCTCCAGTTTTGTCTTATGTTCCCATCTTCTCTCTCCAAGTTTAAAACAAAAAAAGCTTTCTAAAGTCAGAGAACATATTGTCTACTTCTCACATCCTCCCCAAAGCTCCAGAAACTTCATAGAATTTGAAAGTGTCCGGTAAATGCTTACTGTTGAATATTTCACCAAAACCGTAATGCCCAATTATTTAGACTATTGCCAGCCATTTAGTCTGTTACTATCATCTCCAATTCTATTTTGGAACACAACTGTTTTTCCCCCTGTAGTATCCAAATCCAATACAGTGCTATAAATTCTTCAAGGCCCCAGATAGCTCCAATCCTATCTCATTGCCACTGTTACCTCACCACATTTTAAAAACATAAAAATTGCATGTATTTAAGGTGTACAACATGATATTTTCATATGCATATTCATTCTGTAATGACTGCTACAGTCAGGCTAATTAATGTATTCGTCGCCTTGCCTAGTTAGCATCAGCCACATTTTTTGAGCTTTAAAATTTTGTTCTGTTGTCTTGTTTTCGGATTATCTCATTTATATATCTTGTCTCTCTTAATTAGATCCAAACATTTCATGGGGCCATGATTTGACTCAAATTGAGGTAGCCCTTGGCAAGGAGACCAATCACTGTATGGGAATCAGTTGTTTCTAATATTAACTTTCTGAGGGACCTTAAGGCATTCATTTGACCCTCTGGACCTCACCATCATTCAAAAGTGAGAGGGCTAAATTCAATGATCACCAAAAACATTTCTGGATCCAACAAGCTCTAATCCTACTTTGACTCTCCTACTGTGCTTCCTTTCCTGTTCCACAAATAGTGCGGGACCTTAAAGAGACTTAAATACAGTTTTTGATTAAGGGTTGCTAGGGCGACTTTCTTTTTTCTACATTATTAGTTTCCTAACATAACCTTATACAGTTGGCCCTTGAAAGAGGCGGATTCGAACTGCGCAGGTCCACTTAAATGGGGGATTTTATTCAGTTGACCTGAGCAGACCCGCGTTGTTTGACGGTCACTCGGCAGTTGGGAATTTGGCCAGGGCTGGGGTGGGTGGCGTGCTGAGCGGGGTAGGCAGTTGGGAATGTGGCTGGGGCGGGGGAGGGGTTGGGTGCGGATCTACTTAAGGTATTCCTGAATTTTCACCTCCGCGGCCGCTCACTCCTGACCTCGCTGTATTTCTCTGTGATGTCTAATGATACCTTTCATTTGTATAACTTTTTATAGTGTTTAAAGAAAGCCATAGCATCGTTTTAATCCACAAAACAAACCAGAGTAAGATAGGTCTTGTCCTCGCTCTTCCAATGTGAAAATAAAATATTGAAAGGTTGTAATTTGCTCAAGGTTATACAATTAGGGTGGCAGAGCCAGGAGTCCAACCCAGAGCTCCTGACTCCACATCCCTCGAGCAGACCTCCTCCCCGACTTTTAAAATGTGATCCAAGACATTATTCCATGAAATGTTACTGGATATGGGTGGAAAGGAAAGGATGCTTTGATGAAAGAGATTTGGTAATTGCTAACTTACACAAAGATAACCTGATTACTTTACTGTAGCATTTTTAGATTCCAAAGAGGCATATTGTTTTCTAAACTTATTTGACCACAGAAGCCTTTTATTAAGAAGGGGCAGGTATCCGCAGAACAGTCTTACAGACATGCTTCACCCAATATGATGAATTTATGCTTCATACATGACTGCTGACTGATGATAATTCTTACCTGTTTTGAATTTTATACAGGTCTGTCTCTATATGTGGGGGGAAGGGAGTAAGCAAGAGGGATATAAAAAATAATCTTTGACATCAAATTTATAAATAACTATGAGGCTGTGTGCTCAGAAGGTGGGGTGGAGGGGTTCTATAGAAAGAAGGTAGAATGGCTGTTTCAAGCTGACTGAGATTTGCAGGAGTATTCTAAAACACACCAGGAGGTAAACTGAGAAGTAAACATCCTTCTCAAGTGTGAGTGATGTCAAGGAGACATTAGTTCTTTTTGTTATTCACTGCTTCCTGTCCCTGAATTTATTGTCTTATTTGTGGAGCCTCACTAAAATGCCACAGCACAGACCAGACACAATAAAATGTTCTGAATCTACCTATTGACTGTGGGCCTCCTTTATGCAAGACACTGAAAGTCTCTGGTTTTTTGGATTATTTAAAATTTGGAGGTTAACATTACTATTCTGCTTAGATTGTGTCTTGTGCTATTGAAAGAGAGCTGGCGCTGATTCAGAAACTCTGGTAAGGCACTCAAGACGGGAAACCTGCAGTTCCTAAGAATAGAGGTTACTGTTTGCAATAATACTGTGCTCTGTTTTTGGGGGGCACGGGGATCTTATGAGTGATGAACTAATCTACAAGGGATCATTATTAGGAAACAGAGGCATAGAGATGACAAGGCTCTCCAGAATAGGCAGGGAGAGGACACCTTTTGTTGTAAGTGAAAGGAGGACAAATGAAAATGGTTAATGGAATAATCCAGGGAGGAAAGAGAAGGGAGGGGTTTGGTTCACCTAACTGGGAAATCCAGAGTCCTAGTTTCATTGCTACAAATGATACCATCATCCTTCCCTCCCTTCTTTCTTTTATTTCTCTTGACATTCATCTTAGATTTCTTTCTTCTGTTAGTCTCTTCATGCAACCAGCAAAGAAAGCAAAAAAGAAAAACCTTTCCCACCATTAATGTGGTGGTGGAACAGAATTTGTTTTCAGAAGGGGTGGGAGAAAAACATTCTGGGTCACAAAAAAGCAATAGCAATCACAGTCCACCACAGAACCCACTGAGTTACCCAACCAGAGCTGGGCACTCTGTTCATTTTTATTTATTTTTTATTCTTTTGGACACTCTGTTTAGATGAATGTATTTGAAGATGAGACTAGGTTCTCAATCAGTAGGAGAATCCATATCTCACAGGCAACCTAAGACCCAAAATGGATCCCAAAGGATTATCTCAAACCAGAGGCCAGGAGAAGCCAGGAGGAAGGAGGCTAGATTTTCCAGTTATAATAGAGCAGATCCTTAGAGATTTCTCAGCCTTGTCAATGTGCTTACAGCTGTCCCTAACTTTCCCAGGTCTCAGATGTAGATGGTTGGAATCACATAACATATACTCTCCATCTACCTACTTACAAAGTACCTAGCACTTACTTAGCAAAGTATCTATTACACAGTAGATAAATGCTTCTTAAATAAATGAATGGAATGTGGCACTGTGCCAATTATCATTTTGTTCACAAATAATTCTCCGCATCTGGAGTGCTCTTTCAAATAGGTCAGCTCCCACCAAGGAGTTGCAATTATTGAGGAAGTGAAACCGTTTGACAAGTGGCACTTAAAAGATCTCCGTTTTGCTTTCCAGCCAGCACTTCTCTTATGAAATGTCCAAAGAGAGAGGACAAAATGAAAAATTTCCTGTTACGTCAGCAATGTTAACAGGCCCTGGCATTTTCACATAATGAGTCTAATACTCTAGACCAACATAGATATATTCATCCGACAAATGATATTTGCCTGCTGATGTTATGGGCTGAATTGTCCCCCATACCCCCAAATTAAAAGGTTGAAGGCCTAACTAACCTTCAGTACCTCAGAATGTATTTGTATTTGGAGGTAGGATCTTTACAAAGCCAATTAAGTTAAAATGAGGTCATTAGGGTGGGCCCTAATCTATTATGATTGGTGTTCCTATAAAAAGAGCAAATTTGGACACAGACACAAAAAGAAGACACAGAAAGAAGATGGCCATCTACAAGCCAAGGAAAGAGGCTTTAGGCGAGACCAACTCAGAAGACCCCTTGGTTTTTGACTTCTAGCCTCCAGAAATATGAGGAAATAAATTTCTTGTTGTTTAAGCCATCTAGTTGTTGGTACTTCATTATGGCAGCCCTAACAAACTAATGCAGTGGCCTTGAAAATTTAACCTCTGACATATGAAAATGAAACTGACCAGTGGCCCACAAGGCCTGATGTTGAGTTGTTTTTCTAGTAGTGGGGATAGGATGTATGGATTTATTCTCACATTCACTTCCCCTGTGACATGAATTTTTGAAATGAGGTCAGTGAGATTAGGATCCTCTACAGATGACACTCCCAGCCCTTTGTCTCTTAACTGTGGTCTGCTGGATCCAAAGATTTACAACTTCCTGGGGGACAAGAACATGAAGAGTGGGATGGGGAGGATGAGAGATGAAGCTTCTCAGTTTTCAGTGTTGTGGCCCAAGGATGGGTCCAATATCCACAGCTAGGACAAGGACTTCCCTTTTAAGAAAACTATCTTGTTCTTCTCCAGCTTGTATCCCAGGTTGTTGCTTTCCCCACAAACTAACACCATCATTTGGCTATTGGAAAATTTTTTTCTCCTACAGTGTAGGTAAACAGAGCTTCAAAAAGATAGAATGTCTTTCTCTGCCTAAACAATTGTCTCCCCCATGCCATTTTAAAGTAAAGAAGCATCCAAAGTATTTGATTTTGCTGGTTTAGTAGCTGGGTTTATACTGTATACGTATTATTTAAGCACAATTTAAGTTTTTATGATAGTTGACAATAATTTTAAAAGCTCAGTGAGAATGGCCTTTACATCCCCCAAAGTAACTGGCTTGTTATTTATGCACAGCCCAAATTATTATCTAGGTGAAGAAATGAAACCCAGAAAGCCAGTGTTCGTGCTGCCTGTTAATACCAGAACCAATAAGCAGAGACAGGGATTGTTCTTTATGGGCGCTTTATTCAGATGGCTGACGATCTGAGAAGATGGCAGGTTATATACCCTAACAGACCATCTTACATTTCATTTCAAACTGACCCTTTTTTAAAAGAAGAAGAAAAGTGTAGGTAAGGGGTTTGGAATTCAGGGAAAAGGTTAATCAGATAAAAATCTGCAGCATTCTTTCATCTGTTGACTGGTGATTCTTTATCTGTGTCTGGGGCCGTGATCTCACCCTGGAGCACAATGGCTCAGATACCATCTTGAGGCGTTGCAGTCCTCCTGGGACACAAGGTGGAACTGTTTATGGTCTCCTGGAGTCAGGGTGGGTCATACCTTCAGTTCTGGGAACAATAGGTTTTTACATGCATTTGATTACGAAGCTTGACTATTACCTAAAACTAAAATGTTTCAACTCTTGAATCCTCCTTCCATCATTCCCCCCATCAGAAAGGTACTTTATAAAATATCTCCTTTCTTAACTCTATGGTTACACGTGACCATAAATTATTTGCTGCCCTTGTAAGTAGTTAACTGGTCTTCTAGTTAGAGTTCAAACATTAGAAAAATATTCCCCCCGCAAAATCCTCAGTCCTGAGCAGATAGGTCAGTTGGTTAGAGTGTCTTCGAGTGTCGTCCAGATACACCCAGGGTGTGGGTCAGATCTCCACTTACGGCACATACAAGGAGGAAACAATGAATGCATAAATAAGTGGAACAACGAATTGATGTTTCCTCTCTCTCTTTTCCCCTTCTCTCTCTGAAAAAGTCAATCAGTAAATTTTTTTAAATGTTTTTAAAAATCCCTTAGGGATAAAGCACTATAAATTCTAGGGACCAACTTTTTTTTTAAGATTTTATTTATTTATTTTTACAGAGGGGAAGGGAGGGAGAAGGAGAGAGAGAGAAACATCAATGTGTGGTTGCCTCTCATGCGACCTAGCCCACAACCCAGGCATGTGCCCAGACTGGGAATCGAACCTGCAATGCTTTGGTTCACAGCCCACGCTCAATCCACTGAGCTACTCCAGGCAGGGCTAGGGACCAACTTTTAAATGAAAGTTATATGAGAGTTATTAAACCATTATCAGTCATTAATATGTTAGCATGATTTAAGTATTAGAGATTAGAAAGCAAGGCCTAAGGAAACAAAATGAGGAAGTATTGATACTGTGTGTAAGGCTGTTAGAGTAAGCAAGAATCTTTTAGGGTACTTGTTTGAAATGCAGATTTTTGGCCATCAGCTTAGAATTCTGCTTCAGTGAGTCTTGGGTGGGGTCAGGAATTTACCTTTGAACAAGTAATCCAGGTGTTTCTTATGCTGGAAATCTTGTCATCTACATTTTTGAGAACCACTGGCCTACGTGACACCCCTCCAGTTCTGTCGTGTGTCTCCCAGGTCTTTCACAGATGTATATCCTAAAAGCTTCATTTGATCGTCTAGAAAGATCCTTGGCTTTTCATTATTCCCGCTGCACCACACATGCTAAAGTGAACTGTGTTGCTTACTGACATCCCCCACCATCCGGTTTTGTATGAACTGGGATCTAAATGATAGAACCTCTGCACTCTGACTAGACCCTCAGTCAAGAGGGTACTCTGAGTCAGATGCAGAATCTGGGTCAGATTCTGCCTGGGGAAGGTTGGCCCAAGGTTAGCTATTTGGGAAACAAGCATTTGGAAGAGTAGGATTTGGGAAGACCAGAAAAGGAAGGTAAATGAATGCCAGAGATCACTTCTGTTACCTGAGTCCTGCTTTATAGACTGACACTGGTTTTTCCATTTATTCTTTCTGGAAGGCACAATATATTAAAAGTATTATTTATATCTTAGCTTTCTTGTCAATAAAAAGAAGTTGTCACACGTTCTAATATAGATTTTGGTAAGGGAAAAATGTTGGAAATATAAAAATCAACTGAAGAAAAGGCAGTAGAGGAACACAGGTATCATTATAGACATCCTTTAGTATGTGACACAGATATCTTCCTGAAATTTTGATTATGAAGCAAATTCTGCATAGGGAATTTAATTTTCTAACTTCTCATAGAATACTGAAAACGCTCTCTTCTACAAAATGATTTCAGCATAAACTTTTGCAACAGTTCCTTCATATTTAATCTCTAAGCACCCAGTCTTCCATTCTACATGCCATGGTCTCCTGTCCTAAAATACTCATAACCACTCCCTTCCTCAAAACCTGATATTGTGCCCTAATCATTTAAAATGCGTATGATGACCCACAAGAGTGTTGCTAGGTTTGGTATCATATAACCAGAACAGATGTTTTACCACCCTTTGATCAATGCCTTCAGGTTGAAGACCAGTCCAACAGACTCTTCCATTGCCTTCCATGAAGTCTGAGTTCTTCAACCAGAAATTCATCAGCTTAAAACTACTGTAGTCTTCAAAATTTCTCCTTACTTCTTCCTACTTTGAAAGTGATTTTTTTTAAAAACCAAACCACTTTTTACCCCCTTACCTCTTTTCCACAAAAACTGTTTTTTAATAGAGTTGCTAATCAAAAGAGTACACCTTCCTCTCTTTCTTACATTCAGTTTTCTTGATTTCTGTCTAGCTTTTCTCTCGACACATCATATTTCCTGAGCTCAAAGCTATATATGCTACATTAGTGACTATCATTAGTGACTATATATGCTATTATTAGTGACTATCACACAGCTCTATAGACTTAAGAAGAATAATTTATTATTTATGTACTCTCGAGACCAAGTTCATGAATGGCAGTCATGACCAGGAAATGGGAGATCCAAGTAAGAGTCTACCTTTTGGTGTATCTGACCTTTTCCCAGTAATAGCACTGAGAACCCCACATCGCATAAAACCCCTCAGTCCCCAGACAAACTATCAATGTTAGTCACCCCAGCTTAGAAAGATATTTGAGACTGCAAGCTACACGAGGGCAGAGCCTTTTTTCCATTCTGACTGTACATCCAAATGAAGGGCAGAACAGGAGTCAATAACTACTTTTGGAATGATGGAATCAATGAATGTCCACTGACCAAAGACTGCTTTCATTGTACCCATTCCTCTGAATACTTGAAAGAAAAGGCATGACAGAAATTCCAGACACCAGTAGCCAATACCATTCATTTAATCTCTTTGGTACACAAAGGAGTCATTCTCCAAATGAGTTACCTTTCCAGGACCCGCATGAAATTCTCCCTAGTCTTGTCAGTCTTATCCAAAAGCATACTTCTTAGTACAGACCCAAAGGCAAATTTTTCAAAGCTGTGATTTTAAAGCCAGCTGCAGTAGGGAATCATGGGAGTAGCACAACTTCCAACATCCAAGGTTAACAGGCTATGAATTGCCACTTTCTTCCCTCATTGTCTGTGCTTCACCAGTTCCTTTAAGTTACTGTCATTCAACTTGGGGAGGAGGAGAAAGTGGGACTAGCACCAGCTGTGAGGGGGCAGTAGACAACAATACTGTTGCCTCCCCTTGTGCTGACCCCTCCCACCCCAGTTGCTCCCCAAAAGCATCAGGCATTCAGTCATACAGTAGATATTTATACGCCTACCCAATGCAAATTCCAATTTATTTTCCAAGTCATTAGAGTCAATTACTCACCTTTGGGCCCTGTAATATCATTTGTTCCTTGCCAAACTGATCATTTTCCCTGTTGAAAATATGAGAAATCCTTCATAGATTTTGCTCAATCATATTTAAACTGATTCAGATTGTTGCAGGGTTGGTTGGGATGGATGACTGACTGCACTGAGTCATGAAGTGTAGAGCTTCTGGATGATTCTTTTAACTTGAGAATAATTTAGTCCTACAGGGGAGAAGTGGTTTACTTGGAAGGAGCAAGTATGAATACCAGTACTATTTATCTTTTTTACTTTGACCAAAACTTGAAAGGATGCAAACACTTTATTTTGCCTTTATTTTTGCCATTAAGGATCCAATTTTTTTTCTTCTCCAGCTTTCACAAATGTATTAAACTGCATTCTGTATAATACTGTGTTAGGTTTTGGGGATTTGGGGAAGTTAGAGAAACAATGATAAAATAGTTCCTGTCCTGTGGGAGATTGCAGTCTTTTGAAAGAAAAGATAAACACATGGGGCAAAAAAGTAGCAGTAGAGTGCTCAATAATGTCCGCTATCGGATCCGAAATAGTTCAGTTCAGTGGTGCTTCACACGTGCTGCCCAGACCAGCAGTATTAAAACCACCTGGGACTTGTCAGAAATGCAGATTCTTGGGCTCTACCATACCCACTAAATGAGAAATTTAGGGGCAGGCTTCAGAGACCTGTGTTTTAACAAAGCTCTGGAGATCCTGATGCTCCTCTCTTGATTTCAATTTCCCAAATTGCCTAGTATATCTCTGTATAAATATCTCTCTTTACAACTATGGTTCTTTTAAAATCACCTGTGCTAATAGGCATTTACTTGTGATTGTCTCAGCTTCCTCCCTTCCTTGAGATGCAAACCCCATGAAGGACCCACATTTCTTCTTCCTTCCCAACTCTTCATAGTTTGCAGAAGATGAAAGTTTAATTCTGGATTTTATATTTCCTAATGTTCCTTGCTGGATTTTACATTTCCATGATTTTAGATTTTTTTGTGATTTCTTAAATAAAAAATGAAGAGCCCATATTTCTGCCTGATGTTGAAGTTAAAGAAAGTTAAAAGTCATGTAAAAAATGATTCTTGCTTTTAGAATCTAGTTGGAAAAATTTATATAGCCTCAAGAAAAATTAAATAACAGCACAAGGTGATATATGGTTTAGCACAAATAAATGATTTAGATTAGATTAATAAATGCTGCCATAAGATTCAGAAAAAAGTGGGAAAGGGATTCAGCCGCTTGAGAAAGTTTCCTGAATGGGGTGGGGCTTGGGCAAAAATTTCACAAAAATTTCACAAAAAGAACAATGGGATAAGGCTGAGCAAGCTAGGTAGCAGTCAAGGAGCCTCAGGGTAACAGCCTGCTGTAGAGGTGCCTGTGCCATGGGGAAGGGGTTGGATGGAGAATGGAGACTTTGTAGCCTCTGGAGAGCCATGAATGCCAGATTCACTTTGAACTGTTCCCTTAACTGTGTGCTTTATTTGTTTTATTTTGTTTTGAGGGCAGGGCAGATAATGAAAAGAAGGGTAGACTGAGAGTCTGGGGCAGAAGGAATTGGAGGTGGGGAGGAAGAGAAGAAACAAATAATAAGAAAGAGTTCCTGGCCCTGGCTGATGTGGCTCAGTGGATTGAGCACTGGCCTGTGAACCAAGAGGCTGCCAGTTCAATTCCCAGTCAGGGCACATGCCTGGGTTGCAGGCCAGGTCCCCAGTGAGGGCCACGTGAGAGGCAACCACACATTGATGTTCCTCTCCCTCTCTTTCTCCCTCCCTTCCCCTTTCTAATAAATAAAAATATTTAAAAGGGGGGGGTTCTTGTAGTAGGCTCAGTTATTCAATCCCATTCAGGGGGTTCTTACTAAGATGTCCTGAGATAGAAGAGAGCAGCCTTTCACTGAAGGGGAACATAGTCTAGTGATGGGAAACAGAATATTCTAAGGCAGTGCCATGAACAATACCATAAAAGAGTTGGGAATTCCCAACCTGGTCTATCAGGGAGGGCTTCTCAGGAAGAGATGTGAGAAGACTAAGCTGAAGGACTAAGTGGAGTTAGTCAGGTGCAGATGTCAGGTGCAGATGTGAGGGAAGGGCAATCCAGATATACAGGGACAGATATACAGAGCATGTGCAGAGACACCCAAGCGAGAGAGAATGGGGTGTTGCAGGAACTGTAAGCAGAATGGATGGCTTTGGGCAAAAAGGTGGATGTGAGCAAGTGACCAGAAGTGAGTCATGGAGAGGTGGGTGGGACTAAGATCATGAAGGGCTTCTAGGAGAGAAGCTTGGGACTGATTTGGAAGGTGTTAGGGAGTGTGACAAGGCTAAAACAGCAGTTTGAAGAGAGCACTCCTGGTGCTTGAGAGGAAGGAAGATTCTCGAAGGGCACACGGAGAGGAGAAGGGTGAAAGGCCAGACCCTGAGGGAGAGGAGGACTATAGGAAAGTCACGAAGCTTTGAAGCGAAAGAACCAGAGACTTGGTGACAATGGTTACATGGGATGAGGAACAAGGAAAAGCATTTTAGAAATTCATTTGTTTTGAGCTTGGGCAGCTCAGAGAATGCTGTTACTGTTGAAAGAAATAGGGAAGTTTGGAGGGGAAACTGGTTTTTGGAGGGGAAACTGGGGGTGGGGGAAAGATGATTATTTCAGTTTTGGTTGGACACATTGTTTTCTCTTGAGTTGCTTTGTTTGGTTTCTATAGTTGTTCCTTCTTCCCTTAAAACTTAGTTTCAGTGCTTGAAAGGAACAAAAAAAGAGCCCAGTTTTGTGTCTTGCATAAGATCTAGATGCATCTATGTATTCAACCTAAAAATCACCCAAGAGCCTAAGGGATCAATAAACAACTGAGTTGTTCCAGATTTTAAGTGCCAAGTGGCCAGGTGACGAGGTGCACCAAGAGAGGCTGTTCCACCAGTGTTTCATTCTTGTCACCCCTGGCTGCAGGTGACGGGAGATGTAGGAAGCTCACTTCGTTGGCTAGACTTTTGTTTTTCTGAGGAGTCTTTACTCCAAGAATCAGGGCTTCCCGATGAACCTGTCTGACTAGAATCACAGGTCTCTCATCCCAGACCATCCTGGCTCAGCTCCCTAAAGACAAAGCATTCTAAACAGATTGTAGCTCTCTGGGGACAGGAACTAAGGCTTCTGTAGCCTCACATTCTTTACCTCAGGTGTTTTAGAGTCCTGCTCCAGCTGGTGGAAATAGGTCAGCCTAACTCTCCTGACTTCTGGAGTGGAGAAAGTCTCATGATGTGGGGTCAAGGCGGGACAGAACAGCCTGATCTTGGCTTCCCTCCATGGGGGCTACAGGAGAATTGGGTTGGGATGGGGTCAGCCGGTCTCTCTGCCTCTCTTTCAAGCTACCAGCCACACTCACTGTCCCCTTGATTCACACACGGATGCTGTGTCACAGACTGCCTTGTTTAGGTACAATACGTTTAATTTGGATTTTTTGCAGGCAAACTAACCCTACTTGAGTGGCTTCCTTAGCAGGACTAAAACATTGCTGAAAGATAAAAATGCATTGAGGAATAAGAATGATTATCTTAAGTTAGGATTTGACAGAACCAGAAGCAGATGCTCTGAAATCAAGGAGGAACTCTGGTGTCATTCTTGACTCTTCTCTCTCCATTCTTTTGGCCCCAACTGCCAGGCATCTGCCTCTTCCCATCTTCACCACCAGCCTAGACCTTTGACTATTGTCTGTTCTGGTGTAACACTTTCCAAAATGGCCTTTCCACCTGCACTGCTGCCCAACTACAGCCCATTCTTTGCAGTGAAGAGACTGGTTTTCCCACAATGCAAACCTGGTTGTCCTGTGGTGATCGCCTGCAAAGATGGCTGCCAACAATTACTCCCATCCCCATATGCACTCCCTTCCTGTGAAGAGGTGGAATCTATTTCCCCTCTTGCATCTGGGTCTATGACTTGCTTTTGCCAATGGAAGTGGTAAGTGGTGAAAGTGATGTTCTGGGACTTCTAAAGCAGAGGTTCAGAGCCCAGCTTCTTTTTGCTTCTCTTGGGAGTCAGCTGCTATGGAGAGTAGTTTGAGTCATATTACTGGGTAAGAGACCAGATAAAGAGACAAAAGACCAGCCAGCCCCCACTCATTGCAACATCAGATAAGTGAGCAAGGCCATATGAATGTTCTAGCCATAGGGATCTTGAATTCTCCAGTCCCAGTCAAGCCACCCCAGCCGGTAACACATAGACCATAGAAGGGCTACCCTGGTCAAGCCCTGCCCGGATTGCAGAATCACAAAGATAAATGGTTGATGTTGTTTTAAGCCACTAAATTTTGGTGTGGTTTGTCACACAGTGATAGTTGAAACGTGTCTCACTCTTAAAAGTCAATTTTCCTTACAGTGGTGCTGACCCAGCCCTTACAACCTTAGCCTCATTTCTCATGAGAAGTAGGTTGGAATGGGGCCAGCTGACCTTTCTGCTTCCTTGTCTTCCACTCTAGGCCTTTGAACACTTACACCACATCTCATATCCTCCTTTGTCCCACCTACTCATCCATTTGTCAGGGAAACATCACTTCTTTCAGAAAATCTTTCGTTTCATGGGACTGGGTTGGGGGTCTTATGGGGCTTTCTGTGGAAGCTGTACTTATTTTAGCAGGTCACATTGCAATGGCCTGGGTACTCAGTAGTCTCCACCATTATACTTTTAGCTCCATTAAGGTGGAGTTATCTGCCTTTTTCGTAAGTGTATCCCTTATTCCTAGTACATTATCTGGCACAGTATGTGCTATTCAATGATTAATAAATGAATGAATAGCCAATCAAATAAGGGATTAGAACTTTGGAATATTCTTTTTAGACTCCATCATGTCGTCCTTCCCTTATACCATCCCTGATCATCCCTAGAAGATATGATCGTCTAAAACCTCGGTTTCAGATTCTCTGAACCTTAAAAGTCTCCTTTCCATCTCTGCTATTCCCAAGAGACAGTAACTGGTGTTCATGATGAGTCCTGGGATACATTAAAACCTTGAAGTGATGAATTGTCAGAGACTAAAGTATAGTTTTAACTTTTGAAAACTTAGTAAGCCAATTTATAACAATCTATCTCTGTAACTCTTCATCAACTCTAATGTTGAAAATTCCCAAATGACTCACATTCTTGTCCATGATGGTTAAAAAAAATTCCTTGCTTTTGTAAATGTTTTTACTTTCTCAGAGGGGATGCCATATGTGTTATCTATTTGATTTTAACCACAGTACTATGACGAATAGAAGAGGTGGTGGTGGCATATTGTACAGGTTTGGGAGCAGAGGTTGTATGGGCAGCCAGGCCATGTAGCTGGTTGGTAATACAAGTAAGAAAGACCTATTGTGCTGATGACTGACTAACCTGCTGCTTTTGTCCTATATGGTCTCTGTGACAATAGTAGAAAAGTTTAATTTATTGAATAACTGAAGGTTGTATTTGATATCTGTACTTTTTTTATAGTAGTTATTAAGATTTAGTTGTCAGTTCTTTTTTAAATTTAGCTTTTTATTAAGGAAAAGTTAAAGCATATAGATAATAATGTAAGTATATGTGATACTATGATGAACCCTCATATACCATATATACTATCCCCCAATGTTAACAATTATCAATATTTTCCTATTCACGTTTCATCTCTCTCTCTCTCTCTCTCTCTCTCTCTCTCTCTCTCTCTGTCTCTCTCTCTCTCTCTCTCATTTAAAAGTAAGTCCCAGACAGCCCTGGCCAGGTAGTTCAGTTGGTTAGAGCATTGTCCAGATACTCCAAGGTTGCTGTCAGGGCACATACAAGAAGCAATCAATGAATGTAAAAAGTAAGTAAAACAACGAATCAATATTTCTCTCTTTCCCCCTCTCTCTTCCCCACCTCTTTCCTCTCTCTAAAATCAATTAAAACTTTTTTAAAGTCCCAGACATCATTCCATTTTATACATGAACAGTTCATTACATATTATCTAATAGATAAGGAGCCTTTTTCCTCTGTCTAAAACATATCCATAATTCCACTTCATACCTAGCAAAATAAGCAGTAATGCTTTAATATCATCTAACATATATTTATATTAATTTTTTTCCCAAATTATCTTTTTGCAGTTAGTTCATTCAAATCAGAATCTACACAAGTTCCATACACTGTTTTTGGTTGGTATGTCTCTCTTTTTTTAAAAAAAGTTTTTATTTATTTATTTTTAGAGAGAGGGGAAAGAAGGAAGAAAGAGAGGGAGAGAAACATCAGTGTGTGCTTGCCTCTCATATGCTCCCTAACGGGGACCTTGGGTGGCAACCCAGACATATACCCTGACTGGATATCGAACTGGTGACCCTTTGGTTCATAGGTCAGCACTCAATCCACTGAGCCACACCAGCCAGGGCTGATATGTCTCCTTTAATCCCCCTTTTTTTTCACGCTGTACAAATATTAAACACTTCCAGATTCAGATCTACTCTGTACCAGTTTCTCTTTCAAATCTCTCAGTTAATGGGTTATATCTCCCACACAAGAAGCCTTGGTCAGATCTTTGCCTTCTTATCTCCTTATCTCCTCTATTTCCACCTCATAGATCTGGCCATAAATCCTGCTCAACAAACTGAAACTTACCGCTTATTCTTACTAAGTTTCTGCCATCAGTACTTTAAGATCTCAACTTAGTCTGAATTCCCACAGTGGATTCCAGCTAGAGTGTAGCCTTTGTGAAGCTTTATGGGACCTTGTCTATTTGTTTACCAGATGGATAGATAAAGATATCCCTAGTACTTAAAGCATGCTTGTACATACAGAGAATAAATATTTGTTAAATATGAGTGAATAAATGAATTTCTTATCTCCAGTCATTTCTTTTCCAGTGAGTACATCTTCCTAAAATGTCATCAGTCCTTTGTTTTTACTAAGTACATTTTAGGTTCATTGGTGAGCTAATGGAACCAGATCAGACTGCTTCACAAGAGCCAATTGTTAAAAAGTTTTAAAGGTTTTATTTTATTATTTTTTAGAGAGAGGGGAAAAGAGGGAGAAAGAGAGACAGAGAAACATCAATGTATGGTTGCCTCTCACGTGGCCCTCACTGGGGACCTGTCCCGAAACCCAGGCATGTGCCCTGGCTGGGAATGGAACTGGTGACACTTTGGTTTGCAGCCCACGCTCAATCCACTGAACTATACCAGCCAGGGCCTAATTGTTAAATTTTAAGGACTTTTGTGAGCTGCTGACATTGTTTTGGTAGTTTGAAATTGGCCATAATAGGAGTATTGACACCAAAGAAATTGGCAAGTACTACAAATCAGTGTTGTCTTTCTGTAGTTCAGAGAGCATAATGTTAAACACAGTCTCAGCCTGTGTTTGGTACTGTACCACACAAAGCCTATATTAGCTCCTGCCATCATTTGTAAATGCAGAAAGTGCTCAGCTTGCTCTTGGAGTCCCTGTTATTTGGACTCATCTAATGTATCAGAAAATTTTTTTCCATACCCTCTGCACACGAACCTTCCAGATTAGTTTGACTGTCTCCCCTGCCCCATATCTCCAACAACTTGGCTGCTTTTACTGAACTCTGAACTTCTTTAGAGTAGGTATTCACCTTTTAAACCAGTTTCTAGCACAATGCTTGGCATATAGCAACAACTAACATTAATTGAACACATACTGTGTGCTGTTGTTTTCTTTTAATTAATCCTCATCATAGGCTTAGGAGGTAGGTACTATTATCCCCATTTTACAAATGAGGAAACCAAAGAACAGAGCTGTTTCACCTGCAAAAACTTTTCCTCCTCCAACCTCCATCTCATTAAGTGTTACCACATTCCATCCAGTTTCTCAAGATATGAACCTGTGAGTCATCTTTGGTTCCTCTGTCTCTCAACAGCCAATCCGTGGCCAGGTCCTGTTGTCTTTATCATCCAAATGCACTCTGAATCAGGATCTGTCTGCTTCTCTCTTGCCTGTTGTTATTGTCTTAGTTTAAGCTACCAGCATTACCTCTTAACTGGATTACTGCTTTCCTTGCTGGTACTCCCCCCTTTAATCTATTCTTCCACTGATGGTCAAAGTGGTCTTCTTAAAATGTAAGTCAGATGATGTTATTCCTCTGAGTACAATTTACAATGACTTCCCATAGTCTTCGTTGAAGTAATCAGATTGGGCCAACAATGGAGTTAGCTATGCTAAGCTCCACGTCAGCAAACCAAAACTTAACTAAATTTTTATGTGTGGCTCTCCCAGAAAAGGAAGGCCTAAGTCAACACATCAGCACTTGCCTGCTCAGCACAAGTTACCTGACCAGGCTCCAAGACTTCCTTTGCTCCTTATAAGGAAAGTAAACCAGCTTTAACCAATCAGCAAATGCCCAGTATAATTTCCTTATTCCTGCTCACTTTGGTCTATAAAAACCTCTCAAATTGTACAACTCCTCGGAGTTCCTTTCTATCTGCTACATTGAATGCTACCTAATCATGAATTGCTGAATAAAGCCAATAACGTCTTTAAAAATTACTCAGTTAAATTTTTGTTCTTTAACATATTTAAACTAAAACTTCATCTACTACTACCCATTGATGTAAGAAACTTTCAAGCCTGTAGAGTACATTTATGAATTTATTTGAGCCAAACTGACAACATATGCTAGGGAGCAAGAATTCAAACACTCTGAAAAATATCAGTTTTGCAATTTTTTTATTGTATTTGAAATTAGGAAGGCTACAGGAAGGTGGGAGAAAGCAAGGTGAGGCTGGATTACAAAACAGTTAAGATTATTAGCTATCTAATGCAAAGGGTGGTTACCGCCTCTTAGAGGAATCTAAAAGGGTAGTGCACGCATTAGAAAGAGGGGTCTGAAAAGAGTTATTTCAAAGGTGTGTTAACCTAGATACACAAGAACAATGGACAGGGCTTGCTTAAGGCAAAGATAAACCTTTTACTAAGGAAGTTATATGCCTGGAGCATGACTACTCACCAAAACCGGCCCAGTTAGGAATTTGTGATCAGATCACCCTGTGGTTACTTTCCATAGAACCCCTTTTCTCGTCCACATATCCCTCCCTTGCTGATAAGCTCCAGTCTCTCAAGTCTCCTTCACGCCTGTAGTGAGCCAAGTTGCTGTATTTGCACTGGCCATTCCTGGGAATAGCTCTTCTGATATCCCCAAATCTGAGACCTTCCCTCAGATCTTAACTCAAATGTTCCTTTCTCAGCAAGACCTTCTCTGACCTCTATTCCAAGTCTCATAGTTATTCTATTGATTTTCTCCATTGCAGGCATATATTATTTCTTTGATTATTGTTGGTTTCCTTCATCAGAATATAATTGCTACAAGTGTAGAGTCCTTGCCTATCATGTGGATTGCTGTAAACCCAAGGCCTAGAATAAGTGCCTGTACATTGTAGGTGCCTAGGCTGATTTTTTAAAAATTAAGTGAGGCAAATAAATGATCCAAGATTCCAATCCAAGCTCCAGAGCTGAGCATTTTGGTTAAATGGATAGCTTTAGTTCAAAAACGAGTTTCTCTGGCCCCTGTTTGGAGGCAGATGGACAGGGAAGTGAGGGGTACTACCTCTACTTTGATCTATGAATACTCAAAATACTTCTGCGTTGTGTAAACTTTCTCAAGTTGGATGCCCCTCCCTTTCACCTGAAGAGTGGAGGAAAGGGAAGACCTACAGGTGTGATATTTCAGAGAAAGTTCAGTTCAGCTTTGGAAAGAATTTTAGGGAGCATTAAAAATACAGCAAGACTAAAATAAAGTGCTTAGGACAGCTTGTGGGGGGAGGTTAGGGGATGGAGGGATTGAGCAAAAAGGAGAAAGGACTCATGGACATGGGCAACAGTGTGGTGATTGCTGAGGGAGGGGAGTGTAAGGGGACTAAATGGTAATGCCAAAAATACAATAAAGATTAAATTAAAAATAAAATAAAACAAAGTGCTTGAAGGTGAGGCAATAAAAGGGAGGTGGTTTATCTTTGGGAGGGTTTAGGATGAAAGGAATAGTTTAGAATTTAGATGATAACCTTTGTTTTCTGAAGTCCCCAGGCTCTGCCTGTGGGCCAAAAGGGAAGTACTTACCAAAAGAGACAAAGAGGGCAGGAGGAAAAAAGAGATTCAACCTTCAGGGTGATGTGCTGCTGACCATGGAACTAGGTATTTCAGGAGGTTTTTTTAATTTTAATTTAATTTTATTGTTAACTTTGCTAATCTTAGAGACTTCCCCTTCTTTTGGTTTTCTATTGTCAGGATATTTAGGGAATGATTTTAAGAATTTCCCCTTCTCAATAAAATAAAAAACAAAAAAGCTAAAACAAGACCCCCCCCAAAGGAATTTCACTTTCCTAGCCCCAATTGTTTGAATTTTCCAATTAAATACAAATAAAGTCATTTACCATTTGTATATACTGTAATTAAAGAGAAGAAGGGACAGTTTCTTAACCCTAAAACAGACTTTGTTTTTGTGTGTGTTGGGGGGAGGACAGTCAGAGTCATTTAAAGGTAATGGGAAGACCCACTGAGAGGGAGCAGGGCAATGGAAGGTGATGGTGAGATGCTAAATTCAACAATACAAAAAAACTGAAGCTGGATCAAATTATAAAACTTTAAACCCCACAGGATTTGACATTAGATGACTCTTTATAGTAAAATGTTAAGTAGTTAATATTTTATTTTCTTTGCAGGTCATTTTGCATTGTACCCCAAAGCTATTTGTTCTTAGAACAAATGTGCATATGCTTATTAGATTTAACGATCTCCTGCTCACAGTCAGTAAAGGGGTCAGGCTAACCTGACTCTCTTGAATGAATAATCCTCATTTGCACTTGTGGTGACAAAAGCATTAGTTCTCAAACCTAGAGGATGAGCTGGGGCTGGAGGGGTAATAGGTCAATGATGCTGAATCAATCCTTTTTTTTCTTTCATATACTTTATTTTTCTGTGCCTCTGTGGGTGGAATATTTCCCCCAAAATGTGTTTAAATTTAAGACTGGTTTATTACCTAAGAAATAGTCAAGACAGTTCTAAAACTCAAGCCAAGTTGAAAGCTGGTAGCCGCTCAGACTCCCTTCTGCATCTGCCTCTCTCTATAAGCGGCTTTTATTATTTGATTAAATAAATACCTAGAAAAAAGGGAAATAACTTGGTCAAAAATTAGTATCAGTTAATCCATTCTGCTGATTTTTATCTGTTCAGAGGACCTTTGATTCATTTTTCAGACCTGTAGTAACTTTCAGATTCTTGCTCTCTCTCAAAAAAAAAAAAAAAAACACGTAATAAAACAAAAGAACCCACAATGGTTTTTGGGGGCCAAGAGCTGAATCATAAGTTTAGTGGAGGTGGACCCACCAACACAGTTGACTAATTGGCCCGGCCTGCGCTTCCTCAGCAATTACAACCACCTTGTGACAGTCCTGTGGGATGCGGGGGAAATGCTGGGGCTGAGGCTCCTTTTCAGTTAAAGAAATGCTTCGTCATTGCTGTCATCATCTGCTGGGGCGAAGACGCATCTTCAGTAATAAGGCACGACTGTAATTCCTCACCCTCTGGCTATTATTAATCATGATTCACTTCATGAAAGAGGGAATAAAAACCTCCTAGGCCCAAAGCACATCTAAACTGGAAAGATTTCAGGTTCAGGCATGTGAGGCCTTTTCGCTCATAAAGAGGGAAATGAGTGTGTCCTCCTGAGAGAAAGAGGTCTGGCTCCAGCCAGCGGAGAGCCAGATCTGTCCGCCTCTTGCATGGGCAAGGTCTTATTCATAATCAGGAGGAAATATACTCAGCCTTTCTGACTCTTCATTAACAATCTGTATTGATTTAATATTCTGCAGTTATGTTATTTGCCTTTTTTTTTCTCCTTAGTAAACAAGACATGTCCAAGTGCCTTGGGCTTTCTACCTAGTTCTGACTTAGCCTGGAATTATTTGGGGATTATTCATTTTTGCTAATGAATAACTCCCAGGACTACACAGCCAAAAGAATTCTCAGAGATTATTTTATAGTTCATCCCCTTTGTTCAAAGATAAGGAGAAAAGCCAGGTTGATAAGATTTACAGGGACCTGCTCAAGGACACTATACTTCACCTCAAAATAGAGGCTAGCTTGCAGTGCTGTGGCTTTTAAGACCTGTGTTCTTTCTACCGCAATAGAACTTCAGCTGAGGGGTAGGCTCTAGAGAGTTCATGTGTCACACTGGAGCTCAGTGAGAGGTGTGCCTAAGTATTAACAGAGGACAACCTGGAACATGGGTAAGATATTACAAGATTGAGGGCAGGCTTCTGGGAATCAGAGGACCCAGGTTCAAATAAAGACCATGTCATTGTCTGCATAGTCTTGGGCAAACTATTTACCTTTAGTGAAATTAAAACTGTACAAAACTTCCATTTCTTCATCTATAAAATAGGCCTAATAGCACTGTCAACAAATCAGTGGTTGTTGTAAAAATTAACATAATGCATGTGAAGTGCTGAGCATCACGCATGGCCTATAGTCAGCACTTGGTAAACAGTGGCCTATATTGCTGAGTTAGTAATAAAGATGTTCCCATACCGAGAGCTAAAATAAGACTAGAGGGTAAAGAGCATGCACACTTTCTCACAACCATGTCTCGGCAGGACACTTTTTCCTTCCTTCTCAGTGGGCCAGCTTTCTTGGCCAAGGAGAACTTCTGTCTTTTTTGTCCCTGCCTACAATGATGAGGATGCACATGGTGGGTGGCAGTTCACCCACTCAGGAGAGAACAGGTTTATCTTAGGGTTCAGCTCTGCCCTTAGCCCAGCTCAGGCCCACCTTCGAAAGGCTGGGAATCAGAGAAGGCTGGTTACTGCTATTCATCTCTCCCACTGCTCCCATTTCTCCTTTCTTTTCACCCCTTCTCATCCTCTCTCCTCCTCCTGCTACGTTTTCTTTTCCTCCTCTCCACCTTCCTTTCTTTCTTCTGATCAGCTAGTTGCCTGACTGCAGGGCTGAGAGCCCTCATTGTCTCCACTAGGATCCATCTCAGCTTCAGGCTGGCTTCTCAGGAGAGTGCCCCTACTTCCCTCCCCCAACGCCGACACTGACTGAGCACATGGCACTGGGAGGGCTGCACTCTTTCTGGTCCATGAGAGATTCCTCTGATAGGCCTTTTTTTTTTTTTTTAAAGAAAGACCATGCCTTTTTCTTATATTTTAATTTATTGATTTGAGAAAGAGAGAAAGAAAGAGCTAGAAAGAGAAACATTAATTTGTTATTCTGTTTATGTATGCATTCAATGGTTGATTCTTGTATGTGCCCTGACTGGGGATCAAACCCTCAACCTTGGCATATGGGAAAAACACTCCAACTGACTGAACTACCTGGCCAGGGCTGATGAGCATTCTTTGCTCCAGGGTTCTCTTGGCTTGGCAGAGACTTGGTCACATCTTCATCCTGGTCTGAAGGCTCCTCCTGTCCCATCCTATTTCTACCTGTTTTCTTTCACAGGTATTTCCTGTGAAACCCCACTCTAGCTTCTGCTTCCCAGAGAACCCAAGAAAATATGCTAATCAGCATCACAGCCCTAGGGCTGTATGTGTAGGGCACAAACATGAAAGGGAACAGATGACACACACAGGAGAGGGCTCAGAACAGAAGAAATGTCTGAGCACCAACTGCATGCTGGGCATTGAACAAGGCCATTTGTATTCGTGATTTAATTGAGTCTTCATAATGAAACTGTGATATAGGTTTTATTATCTCCATTTACTGTTAAAGACACTAGGGCTTGGAAAGGTTAAGAAACTTGCCTGGCGTCACCCAGTTACTAAGGGTGGGGCCAGGATTTGACCCTAGACAGTTTGACTCCGTAGTGCTTGTGCTCTTTCTGCTGCTGTGCCCACTGTGTAGCAGAGGGTAAGGCAGCTCGCCTCCCTAACACCCCAGAAGCCAATGGCTTTCATTAATACTCAGTAACTCTGTCAGAGCCAGGAAAATCGTTCAGGGTGCTGTACAGGAGAGAAATTAGAATCCTTCACCTCACTCTACAAACACCTTCTGCATCTCCTATTCTGATGGACCCTTTTCCCCGCATCCAGTTTCAGACAAAGAGCTAAACTAAGTCTAACAAAAGTAAGAATCATAACAATATTATAAATTAATGATAATATAAAGTTAGCTCACACTTAATATGAGAGCTCTCATGATACACACCTTTTCAGCCAGACACATCCACACATTTTCTTGCTTAATATTTGTTCTTCCATCTGCCTTGCAAAAGACTATCTACTCTTGTGAGAGTTCTTTCAGGTCTGTCCTTCTGCTGACCCTGAATTTCAAGGAGGAGGCAGATGCTCAGCTGCTGCTCAGCCCTCTGGCTATACTTTGAGCCTGAGAGAGACAAGCAGGTACATGATTTTCTGCCACGTTACAAATAGGGAAACATGAAGGAGTAACTTGGGTTGTACGTAATATGTAGGATGGCTATATGGAACTTGATGTCTTCCTGTGCTTTGGCTCAAAGGAAATTACAAACATTATTAAGCATTTGTTATACTCTGTCTCATGGGAATTTCATTTAGCTTCTTGATATATAAATGTTAGATCTGACCTGCAAGAAGAATGTTAGTACCACTTGCTGGTGATTTACTATGTGTCAAGCACCATGATAGGCACTTTACATGCATTTATTCTTTCTTAGCTTTCGTGGTAGACATGATTGTCCCATTTTACTTACAAGCACATGGATTTAGAGAGGTTAAGCAACTGGCTTAAGATCACATGGCTAGTTAGAGGCAGACTTAGATTCAAGCCTAACTCCTTCTGACTCCAAAGGCTATTCTATGTATCATGCCAATAGCTTTGGGAAGAGATAGGCCTATGATGCCCTGAACCTTAATATTTTAAAATAGATATTAAAGCTTTCTTATATTCATTGTATCCTTAAAAGAACTTGGTGAGATAGATGACAATATGTTACATCTTAAGACACCTTTCCCCATTTTACTCCTCTTTCTCCACCCCTAATTGCCCATTTCAAATTCCAGCTTCTAAAATAAAATGAGTGCCCACATCCCATTCTCACCTCAGTGTACTTCCATTGGGTTTTCATGCTGCCCCGGTTACAGAACCAGCTCTTGTCATTGTCCCTAATGACCTAGGCCACTGGACTTCCTTCTCCATGACCCCCATCTTTTCCACATTTTTAAGGAATAATTGACCCAGTTGATGTCTCCCTCCTTCTTCAAAGAATGTCCTCCCTTGGTTTTGGGGCACCACACACTCTCCTTGCTTTACATTACTCGCTACTCTTCAGTCTCCTTCATGGGTTCTTTTTCTATGCTGGGGCACATATTACCAGCTGTTTATGCAATTGCCATTCCTTCCTGCTTCCTATGAATAAAACACCAGTGTTATTCAGGACAGCAAGGCGCCCAGCTAAAAATACTCCTTTTCTCGACTCAAAGTTAGGGGTGGATATGTGTCATCGATCTGGACAATGAAGAAGTTGGTTGAGTAAAAGCTTCTAGGACCATTTTTGTTTCTTGAGAGAAAGGGGCTGACTCACTCTGTGCCCCTCCTCCTTCCTACCCGAATCGTGGTTGTGTGTCTCAAAGTGCAACTCTCATCTGTGACTATGAAGAAACAGATCAAGGAGAGGCCTATATGTAAAGATGGCAGAAGGGGAAGATAAAAAACTTAGGTCCCCAGAAGTATCATCGGTCAGCTGCACCATCCTTGGGCTGCCCAGTTTCTGACTTCACTTTATGTGAGAATGTACCAAGTCTGTTTTAGACAGTATACCAGTGTGTATCTGCTATTTGCCATCAACTACATTCTGAATTGATATACTATCTCGTCTCTGAATGTTAGAAACACCCAGGATTTAGTCATTGGGAACTCTTATCTTTTATCTTTTTAATGATGTATAGATACTGGGAGAATAAAGCCCTCACTAGGTGACTTTGTGCATTCCCTTAGGTTTACATAATAATTGGACCTCATTATTCCTTTGCCCGAAATGCTCTATGTCAACTGCCTCTCACTTTCTCCTCTCAGCCTCATTCTAGTGTTCTGCTGTGGCTGGGGTGGGCAGCCCCAGTTGGGCTTCAAGTCAATTCATAACATCCTGGATACCTGCTGTGCACACCTGGATGGGGGGTGGACTTTGCCTCCTCTTTGGGAATTCCTTTAAATTTGCAGGTCAGTAGGAAGCTTAAAGGAAAGAATAAACAGCCCCACCTGTAGCTAATCAGGACACCAATTCTGGAAAGCTTGCTTTATGCTTTTCAGGAGGTGGGTAAAGGAAGTCCCACTCCTTCTGCTATAAGTGGCAACTTACATGTTGCTTTTCATCATTCCCTGCCTTTATCTCTTGATTTCTCCCCTTTCGTGGGATCATTCCAAGTAAGCTACCTGCAGGTGGGTTTTTATCTTAGGCTCTGTTTTCTCCTCTAACGTAAGCTAAGGGACCCTATACTGGCTTTCCCTTCTTTCACTTTGAAGAATCTGCCAAAGAACTGCTGCTCACCTCCCCTATCTCATTTCACTCTACTCTCCCCTCTTGTACCATATAGTATGGCATTGAGCATCAAAGTTTTTTGAATAATACAAAAATAAAAATGTTCATGAGGGTAGCAGAGTATGCCACTCCAAAATATGGCTCTTTGTCATAAGGATTATTTTGAGCTGATTGTTTTTGAAATAAAGCAGACACAGGAAAAGCTCTAAAAACAGTAGACTTTACCCTTTTGTAAGGGAAATTTACATTTATAAGGGAAACCTCCATTTGTAGGTTTCCCTGTCTGTACCATGATGAGAAGGATGACTGCAAATCAGGAGAAGCTCATTAATAGACAAGGGACAAGATGTAAATCTGCATAAACCTTACTGTGTTTTCCTGATAAACTCCCATAGCTGGACTCCCCACCATCAATGTCTTTCTTTCGTCTTTAGTTAAAGATGGTATTGGAAGTGCTGGCTTGAGTCATTTCTGGGAGTTGCTCAGTTTTCCTGGGTATCTCCCATGTATATATGTTAGTAAACTTCTGTTTTTCTCTTATTTACCTGTCTTTTATTACCTCTCAGCCATAGAACTTAGGTGGGTAGATAACATATTTCCCCTTCCCTACACCAGTTTGTGAATTTCACCTGGAATGTATTCTGGCCAGAGAACCAGGATTGTCTATCTCCAGAATAAGTAGGTGCATCTAGCAGACAAAGGCTCTGTTCTACAGAGTGCTTGGAGAACAGAGAATGAGAGCAAAGGGGAGAAAGAGCGCCAGACCCCTAGAGGGGGACAGAGCCTTATCCCCTCTTCCCACTAGGGATCTTTCTGTGTAACATGAATTCCACTGGAACTGGGACTCTCCCCTGAGCTGGCTGACTTGATCAACAAAGGTGTTGTGCTGGCATTCCTTTCTGTTCAGAGCTCCCTTTCCTCTCTACCAGGTGGTTCCTCATTCCTGCTTCTACTCTGTCAGGTCAACTTTGCCTCAGATATATCACAATTAATCACATTATAACTTGGAAATGGCATGTGTATTCTCAGATGTTCTGTGTGGGTTGAGATAAATCCTAGTCTCCCTGATGAAAACTTTGTAGATTTCCTGGTTTTGTCAATAACATATTTCTAATTAGTTTTTGTAATTTTATCCTTCATTGTCAAATTAATACAGTTCCTTGTAGAATGTTTGAAAAATACAGTAAGGGCAAAGAAGCAAACAGACAAACCGTAACTCCACTGGAAAGTAGTTTTTTTTCCTCTATGTGTACTTTCTCTATACATATATAAAACCACCAGCATGCTTTAAAACTCATCTGGAGTGTGTGTGACTTGCACAGATGACAGCTTTCATCCTATCACCCCTCAAGCCTGCCAGTCACTCTGGCAATGGGAGTGGGCACATGACCTGAGGAGGTCCAATCAGACTCCTTCCCAGGGATTGACATATAGATGCTGGGAGTAGGGAGCTTCCTTTTTCAACGAGAACTGCTAGGCTGGGATGCAAAATGACTGGCAGTATTGGTGGATATCTCTCTTATGATAAAAGAAGCCTTTTGTAGTGAGAGGATGAAAGAAATACATAAGATTAAGAATAGCCAAAAAATGAAGAGAGAAAAAAAGAGCAAGAACTATGGATAACATATCAGCACCTGCATCTTCTTAAGCCAGTCATACCCATGGACTTCCCCATTTAGAGAAGCTGGTAAAATCCTTTTATTTTTTTATTTTATTATTATTATTTTTAAATATATTTTATTGATTATGCTATTACAGTTGTCCCATTAACCCCCTTCATACCCCTCCACCCTGAACACCCTCTCCCACCAACATTCCCCCCTTTACTTCAGTCCATGTGCCATAAGTTCTTTAGCTTCTACATTTCCCATACTATTCTTGCCCTCCCCCTGTCTATTTTCTACCTACCTTCATTGCTACTTATTCTTCCTACCTTTCCCCCCTCTCTCCTCCTCCCACTCCCCTGTTGCTAA
>CM052542.1:73884429-73917364 GCA_028533065.1 Trachops cirrhosus
GGGGAGGGCAAGAATAGGAGGGGAAATGTAGAAGCTAAAGAACTTATGACACATGGACTGAAGTAAAGGGGGGAATATGGGTGGGAGGGGGTGTGCAGGGTGGAGGGGAATGAAGGGGGGATAATAGGACAACTGTAATAGCATATATTTAAAAGAAACAAAAAAAAAACGTGGATGTGTGAGAGATACATCAATCAGTTGCCTCTCATACGCCCCCTACTGGGGACCTGGCCCACACCCAGGCATGTGCCTTGACTGGGAATTGAACTGGCCACCCTTTGGTTTGCAGGCTGGCACTCAATCCATTGAGCCACAGCAGCCAGGGCTTTAACTTTTTTGGCATTCTCTCATTTCTCCTGCCCCCTTCCCAAGGTTACTGTCAATGGAGAGCTCATACTAAATTGCTCATCAGTTCATTGATTAATCTTCACGCACTCACATTTGGGTCAACTGTACACTCTTACAGGGATAAGTGGAACCTATGCAGTGGCCTTACCCAAAATATGAAATTTAAATCTGATCTGTTTTCCTGATTCAGTTTCCAATTTTCCAGAAGACAAAGAGCAGGGAACTCCGTAACGATGCAGAGAGCAAAATCTGGACTGTGGAAAAATATAGGAAAAGTTTCTTCAATAAATAAACTGCAACAGTGGAGGAAACAAGTAAAGGTGGAACACAGGGACTTAAAAAGACCTAACAACCAATCACAGTCTGTCAACCTGATACAAATTCTGATCCAAGCAAACGAACTGAACAAAATTTATGACATTTATGTAATAATTAAACACTTCGTGAACAGTTTATGATGTGAAGGTTTTTTTTAATTTACCATTTAAAAATCGTGATAAAATACATACACCTAACATAAAATTTACCACCTTAACCATTTTTAAATGTACAGTTCATTGGTTTCAGTACATTTACACTGTTGTGCTAACATCACCACCGTCTGAACACAGAACTCTATTCATCCCACAAAACTGAAACTCCCTATTAAATAACAATCCCCATTACCCACTGCCTCTACCCACTGACAACCACTGTTCCACTTTTTGTCTCTGCATTTAGTACTCTAGGAACCTCAGATAAGTGGAATTACATATTTGTCCTTTTGTGAATGGCTTATTTCATTTAGCATACTCTTCTCAAGGTTTATCCATGTTGTCACATGTGTCAAAAGAGTATTTGTGTAGGGGAGTAATTGTTTTGTATTTGGTAATAATAAAAAGAATCCTACTTTTTAGAGATACACACTGAAATATTTGTGGATGAAATGATAGAAACTCTGGGGTTTGCTTCCAGATAGCATAATGTCAGGGAGTAGATGTGGTACAGTCAAACCACGACTGGCTACAAGTTATTAATTGTTGCAGCTGGGTAATAGGTACATAGAGGGTCATTCTATTATGTTGATTTTGATCTATGTTTGACATCCTTTCATAATGCATTGATAACAAATAAGAAAGTAGCCCTGACCGGTGTAGCTCAGTTGTTTGGGCATTGTCCCACAGAGCAAAAGGCCATTGGTTGCATTCCCGGTCAGGGCACATGCCCGGGTTGCAGCCTGGTCCACAGTGGCGGTATGTTTAGGAGGCAACCAATTGATATTTCTCTTCCTCTCTTTCTCCCTCCCTTCCCCACTATCTAAGAATAAATAAATAAAATCTTTTAAAAAATAACAATTCTCTGTCCTCTCCTCGCTGTCTTCTGTTTGGAAATGAGGATGCTTGTGGTTCAGGAGGACGACAACCTCTGTTCCCAGGACCAGAGCCTGTGCAGACTTGTTGACACTGGCACTCTGTGCCTAGTGACGGACTGCTAAGGTTGCATATAAATCAGGGATTCTGAGGGCACTCTAGTTGATAGATTGATCTGGCTGTGCTGTTAGAATCCAGGGAGGTGTTTAGATTCAGACACACAACTTCAAGGGATTTGTCCTTGTGCTTGTTCCTTGCATGCATGGATTTACTCAGCATTACCCAGTAGCCTCAGCCTACAGGGGCCCTGCACAGAAGAATGCAAGGCGACCCTCCCAGTGCACCCTATCTTGGGCTTGTCAACTGTCAGGGGGCTTTCAGCTTGGGGAGTGGAAGGGAGGGCTGGTATAAAACAGCTTCATTGTATTAAGCTCTGTAAGAGGCTGGCTCATCCTCCTGGGGAATAAAAAGTAAATTGCTTCCCTTCAGGGGTTGAATTAACTCTTTCAGGCCAATAGAATTAGTTTAGTAATGACTATCCTGTTGCTTTTGGATTTCCCCAAATGGTATTTTTAATGAGCTGTGTCTACCCATTGCTGCCAATGTCACAATTTAACGGAATTGACTAGTAAACTTGGGCAACAACAGGTTTGACTAATTTTTTTCTCAGAATATACCAGGTGTTCTTGTGAAGGGATCAATTGACTGTTTTTCAGAACCGAGAAGGCACAGCCTCATTAGAGGCCTCCAGTAGATGCTCCCTTTAATCCTTATTCATTTCCAGGCAAGGATTGTAGTTTCTTATACCCAGCCCATCAGCGGGTCTTTTGTGTTGCTATCAAGTCTGAGTTCCTTGTTTCCAACATGCTACAAAATTTCCCTTCAGACTTATCCTTCAGACAAAAAGAGTAACAGTAAGCAAGTTTTAACTGACAGGTTTTGAAACCTGAAAGTTAAACATCTAGACAGGTTAGCAGTTGCACGGAAAAATCTTTAAAGACGATTGCAGTTGATTTCCAACTTTGCAGGTGGCAGTGTTTATAACTGAACAGCTCTGAAATTTGAAGACAAGGTCTACTTCTATTTGCAAATATCTCATCTCCCCCAGCAACACAGAAGGTTGGGGAAATAGGAAAAATAAGAAATAGTATTTTTTCATGAAAAAGAATCTTGGAACATTTTAAGGACTTCTCCCAACTTTCTTTTAAGCAGAAAAGTAATGATCTTGTCTGCAACTGGCCTTTTAAAGAAAAGCCACCCAAGATGGTAGAACTGATGCCTGAAGTAGGCTAGTCAATGGCTCCCATTTGAGAGACAAATTTACTCTGCGAGACCATCGGGGTGCTGTATAGTAAACTGGAAAGATAAACCAAATATTTAACCTTTGAAAGAGTTAACTCCTCTCTTAAGGCCACACAGTTTATTTCTAGAGAGCGAGTTGTTATTTGCCTTAGCCACATCCCCCCACCCCAGATGCAGTCCTGGGTCCCCAGGTCCTCCTCTGAGCAGGAGCTGTGCAGCTGCAATCAAACAGGTGTGACTTCCCAAAGAATTAAGTGTCTTCAGAATCACAGTTCCCCCAAGGAGTTTACAGTCTGTTGGGTGGTAGCACATAGATCTGTCATTTGCAGAGCTGTCGTGTGCTGGTTAACTCAATAAAGCCACCCACCTGTAAACCTGAAAGGGCATTGAGAGGTTTCTTGGAGTTTTGGCTTCAGAATCTGGGTTGGGACCCTGACCTTACTAGCGAGATGACATTACTTTGCAACTCTAAACTTTAATTTCTCTATAAAGTGGGGTTGATAGGACTACATACTTCTGGGAACTAGGGCTTTCCAGGGAGGAAGACTCAGTGATGCTGTAGCTTAGGGACTGGCATGGAGTGAGCTCTCAATGGCTGTCTGCTATTGTCATTATTATTGTTACTATTTTTTAAAAGATTTTATTTATTTATTATTAGAGAGAGAAGAAGGGAGGGAAAAAGAGAGGAAGAGAAACATCAGTGTATGAGAGAAACATCAATTGATTGCCTCTCTCACATTCCCAACCAGGGACCTGTCCCACAACCCAGGCATGAGCCCCAACCGAGAATCGAACCCGTGAACTTTTTGGTTGGTGGGACCATGCCCAACCCACAGAGTCACACCTGTCAGGGTTGTTATTGTTGCTATTATAGAGTCCCTGCCTTTCTGGGCCTTGCCTCCTTCTCTCCTGGATGAAATCCTTCACATTTCTCAGTGAATTCTCAAGTTTCCCTCTTTCTATTTCCTATCATAGTTTGTCAGTGCCATTGTTAAAGCTCTTATCAGATTGTATTAAAACTGCTTGTTACCCTACACAGTTGTTGCAGGAATTAAAGTAATGTATGTGCCTTGCACAGAGGAGGCAATCAATGAAGTGTAACTTCATTTTATTTGTGAAGTATCTGTCTCAGTAGGAACAGTTTTATCCAACAAATGTTCAATGAATCTCTACTATAAGCAATTATCTCATGTAACCCTTATAACAATTCCAGGAAGTAGATACCATTACCTCTCCAATTTCCAGTGGAGGAGGAGGTTTGCAGTGCCCAAGTTAAGTTGCCCAAAGCAAACTAGAAGTAAGAATGTAGAGCTAGGATTCAAACTCAAGCGTGTCTCTGAGAGCTGGGATGATACGTTATTGATCTTCGAATTCTTAGCACCTAGAATGTTTCCTAACATCTGGTAAATGCTCCATAAATTTTGCGTGAATACCCTGGAGTCAGCTATCATTCTTCACCCTACCAAGCTAGAGAGGACCCCAAGGAGTTTAGTTCAGCCCTCCATGATGGTCATTTGATTCTTTGTTCTCAGATCCAGTCCTCACAGTTTTCTGTTCTGCTCTGGATCATGCACAAGGTGCTGATCTGCAGATGGCATTTCCCAGACGCCCTTGCCAACTGGCTTCCAGCTAGGGTGGGAGGCTGCCCTGTAGGAGCTGCAACCATGGAGTTGGTGTAGCCACGGCCAAGCATGCTGCCTACAACAGAGACGAAGGAGGAGACATACTCTGACTTCTCCTTTCCTCCTGCTCCCCAATCTCTGTCCAGTACCTCCCATTGACTAACCGTAGCTGGATGCCAGTTGGCAAAGAGCATGAGAAATGGACTTTGCTACAGGCCAGTTTTAGTAATGCAGAACAGAGGGGCACTGAATAAACCTGAGAGCAATCAGGCAAAGTCCTCCACTTTGTCTCTAGGTCAAAGTGTCTTCCAATCAGGAGGTTTGCTCAGATAGAGAAGGCCCTAAACTGAGAGAGGCTATCTGGAAAGGCAGATGGTTGCCGTGGGGGTAGAGAGCAGGAAAACCTGTCTCTTTGTGTTCTGTTAATGGCATACTTAACTTTTACTGGTTGATTAGGGCTTGTGGAGCAAGTCAAGGTATATCTTTTTTTTTAAGTATATTTTCTTGATTATGTTATTAATTACAGTTGTCCTAATTTTTCCCCCTTTGCCATCCCTCTACCTGGTACCCCCCTTCTCTCCAGCAATTCTTCACTGCCCCCTCCATTCATGTCCATGGGTCATGCATGTAAGTTCTTTGGTTTTTCCATTTCCTACACTATTCTTAACCTCCCCCTGTCTATTTTATTCCTGCCAATTATGCTTCTTAATCCCTGCACATTTCCCCCCATTGTCCCCCTTCCGATTCCCAGCTGATAACCCTCCAAATAATCTCCACACCTATGATTCTGTTCCTGCTCTGTTTTTTTGCTTAGTTTGTTTTTTAGATTCATTTGCTGTGAATTTGTTGCCTTCTTAATGTTCATGGTTTTGATCTTTTTCTTTTTCTTAAGTAAGTCCCTTTAACATTTCCTATAATAATGGCTTGGTGATGATGAACTCCTTTAGCTTTATCTTGTTTGGGAAGCACTTTATCTGCCCTTCCATTGTAAATGATAGTTTTGCTGAAAAGAGCAATCTTGGATGTAGGTCCTTGCCTTTCATGACTTGGACTACTTCTTGCCAGTCCCTTCTTGCCTGCAAGGTTTCTTTTGAGAAATCAGCTAATAGTTTAAAGGAAACTCATTTGTAGGTAACTCTCTGCTTTTCTTTTGCTGCTTTTAAGATTCTTTCTTTATCTTTAACCTTGGCATTTTAATTATGATGTGTCTGCTATGTTCCTCTTTGGGTCCAAATTGTTTGTGACTCTCTGTGCTTCCTGGACATACAATGTCTATTTCCTTCGCCAGAAGGGAAGTTTTCTTTCATTATTTTTTCAGATATGTTTTCAATTTCTTGCTCTTCCTCTTTTCCTTCTGGCACACCCATGATTCAGATGTTGGCACATTTGGAGATGTCCCAGATGTTCTTAAGCCTGTACTCATTTTTTTAATTCTCATTTCTTCTTTCTGTTCTGGTTGAATGTTTGTCTCTTCTTTATGTTTCAAATCATTGGTTTGAATCCTGGTTTCCTTCTCTTCTCTGTTGGTTCCCTGTGGATTTTTCTTTATTTCACTTAGTGTAATCTTCACTTCTTCCTTTATTTTTTTGCTATACTCAAGGAGTTCTCTGAGCATCCTGATCACCAGCGTTTTGAACTCTGCCTCTGATAGATTGGTTATCTCCGTTTTGCTTAGTTCTTTTTCTGGGGTTTTGTTCTGTACTTTCATTTGGGCCATATTTCTTTGTCTCCTCAATTTGGCATCCTCCCAGTGTTTGTTTCTGTGTATTAGGTAGAGCTGCTTTCACTTCCTGTCTTAGTAGCATGGCCTATGTAGAAAAGGCACCTGTAAATTGTGTTGGGCAGAGCCTTAGGTAATTGCCAGGGCAAGGCAACCCACTTCACTGCTTTGTAGCTGTGTGGGGTACACACAGCTGTGTAAGCTGTGTAGCTTAGAGAGGGGGCAATGATGTTACCCAGTTTCTGGAGGCTCACCTGGCACTCTCCCTGTTTCCAGTCACTTCACCCCTTTCCTATGTGTGATTTGTGCCCTTTCAGCGCTGCCCTGATGGTGAATCCCAGAATGGGTGGGTTTGCGTACATTCTAAGACTGTCTGGGCCCTTAAAGTGGTGAAAATCCAGCAGTTTCTTCTGCCCTAATCCCCACTGCTTTTTACAGCCAGAGGTAATGGGGATCTATCTTTCCAGTGCTGGAACTGTGGACTGGGCAGTTTGGCCTAGGGCTGGGATTGCTTGCTCCCAAGGTATCCCTCCCAATTTTCACCCACTGTATGTGAATGCGGGACCCTCCATTCTGCCACCACCTCTGCCACTCTGCCCCTCACCATGACGGTGCCCCTCATAACTGTCTCGGTGAATGTGACTTCTTTAAATCCTTGGTCGTCAGACTCCCGTACAGCTCAATTTTCTGACAGTTCTGGCTGTTAGGAGTTTTGAGATCTGGTTGTAATTCTTTCTATGGTTGCATGAGGAAGCAAAGCGTGCCTACCTACTCTTCCATCCTGACCGGAAGTTTATATCTTAACATGTGTTTTTAACTTTCACATTTTAAAAAATGCCCTGTGAAAAATGACCACTTATTTGAAGATGTATTCACTTAAGACACCCATTAGAGTGGCTATAGGAATGTTGTTCATGAATTTGTGGCAGAATGAGACTTGTCAATAGCTCGATTAATAAATATAGATTAAAAGGATATCCAATATCTGCCTTAAATCCACAAAGGAATATAAATTTGCAGCAAGAGATCAAGACTCTAATGAAGGCAGCAGGAGACGTCTTTAAAGAGAATTCCCTGATGCAACTTGATGATGAGAATCAGTCTTAACTGTGCATTTAATTTCTTTTGTGAGTTCAAAGCACATCCCTAAAGTTTTATTCCAGGAAGGTTAATCATGATAGTCTTTGGAGCCTATAAAGCTTCTAATATTGGGTAGAGTTGGTAAAAGATATTTGTGTGAATAAAATGTTTTGCTTGTTTAAAGTGAGGTGTTATGAAAAAAGAACCTGAAAAATTACCATCTTTGTAGAAACCATTGAAGAAACTAATGTGGGAAAAGATAAGGGATTCATAAGTACATAGCATTTATTTGTTAAAAAAACAAAACCTTTCTCACTCCCTATAAACTCATAGTTCCTTAGCAAAATCCTGTGCATTGAATAAGAAAGAAAAAGGAAAAAAGGAAGGAAGGAAAGAAGGGTGGAAGGAAGAAAGGAAGGAAGGAAAAGAAAGAAAAGAAGGAAAGAAGGAAGAGAGAGAGAGAGAAAGAAAGAAAGAAAGAGAGAGGGAGGGAGGGAGGAAGGAAGGAAGGAAGGAAGGAAGGAAGGAAGGAAGGAAGGGAGAAAAGAAAGAACAAAACTTCCTTGATGAGGTGGCAGAGACCTATTTAACGCAGTACAACATTTTAGAGGCACATGGCAGGTCCATAAACTTGTACACTCTTTGTTTCCTCTTTTCTCATTGATTTTCCCTTTTGACCTTCTCTGTGCCTTTCAAGACTGGCTTAACTTGTCAAATAAACCATATTTTATGAGTGTTTACCTTTGATTCCACACCCAACCCCAATCTCACAAGTCTATTTTTGCTTTCCTTTTATTTCTCTCTAGCTCTAAGCCAGAAGTTCTCACACTTCATTGTGCAGAAGGATCAGATGAGACTTTTGGTTAAAAATTCAGATTCCCAGGCCCCAGAGAACCCAAGATTCTGATTCAGTGATTCAGTGTTGAGACCCAGGAATTTGAGTTTTACCAAACACCTTTTACCAAACACAGTTGTTGAGTACATTGTCCCAATATGCTAAAAATGTGGGTTTGATCCCCGGTTGGAGCACACATACAAGAATCAACCAATGAATGCATAAATAAGTGGAATAGCAAGTTGGTTTCTCTTAAGTATTTCTGTTGTAGGTGCTGAGGTGTGTTGTTAGGTTAACGAATAGTATATGACTTTTCACTGGGGTATTTCCATTTTATTGAGAGAGGGACTAATCTTTAATTGTGGAGCTGTAAGTATCAGCTCTCCTTGTGTCTGCAGAGTTTCTATGAGGGGCATAGCCTCCTGATAAATCCTGTTGTCAGGCCTGCAGTTTTTGCTTCTCCTGCTGCTTCCCCGCCCCCTATAGCAGTGGGGTGCATTGGCTCCCCAGAGGTGTAAGGGAATCTTCCATCTCTGGTTTGAAATTCAAGGACTTGGAGAAACTATAACCCTGATTCATTGGTAGGCTACTTTCCAGCTTTGTTGGAGTTTTAAAATTTAAGGCAAAATGAGCACTAATCAAAACCTGTACTCAGAACTTGCCTCACATATAAGAAGTTACTTCTGTAACACGATTTGAGGGAATCCACTCCAGTTTCAAAAATGGCTCTCCCACCATCTGTTCATGTACCTGAAATCCTACCATTACAAATGACAATGGCCTTTGGAGCCTGGAAAATGTTAGGCCCCCAAAGTCTAGCTATTACAATGCACATACTTCTAGGTCAATATCATCTTAAATTGGAGTCAGAGAGCATTTGAGTGATAGTCTCAGATGACTGAAACTAGGGACCCAAAAAATGGGGAGAAGGTTAGGAGAAAGAAGAGTTTTGCTGGAGGTTGTCTATGTTCCCAGGTGAGAAGAAAGTCATCCCTTTTCCCTTATTCTGATCACATGCATTGTAAGCAAATAAGAAAAATTAACTTGAAAGGAAAAATAAAAAACCCAACAAGTAGGAGTGGCTCTTTGGTTGAATTCCAGACAAACAACTAATCCCTAAAGCATTGCAAATCAACCTTCCAAAACCTGAATATATTGAATAGTGGAAATGTATTTTTATTTTGTATGTTTCTTGACATCAATGTACAATAAAGTAACAGTGGATATATTTTTATATGACACAGTACAGATTGAAATCAATGTAAAATGTCACTTTAAAATATTGAAGGCCACTATTGTTTGAAACATTAGGTAAAAGTATTCTATATAATTTTTTAAGAAGATTTTATTTATTTATTATGAGAGAGAGGGAAAGGGAGGGAGAAAGAGAGGGAGAGAAACATCAATGTGTGGTTGTCTCTCATGCACCCCCAACTGGGGACCTGGCTCCCAACCCAGGCATGTGCCCTGACTGGGAATTGAATCGGTAACCCTTTGGTTCACAGGCCAGCTCTCAATCCACTGAGTTACACCAGCTTGTGCTTCAACATAATTTTAAATTCTAAAAAGATAAAGCAAAACTTTTAGGATAGAAGTATGTATTTAAGTCCTGCAGTTGCATTAAATCATACTAAAACTTTCTAAGATTCTGAGAAATGGTTTCCTTTAGAACAATTATAAAAATAACCTCTTTTTGCCTTGGCCAAGCAGCACAGTTGTTGAGTACATTGTCCCAATATGCTAATAATGTGGGTTTGATCCCCAGTTGGAGCACACATACAAGAATCAACCAATGAATGCATAAATAAGTGGAATAGCAAGTTGGTCTCTCTCTCTCTCAAATCAATGAATTAAAAAAAAAAGAAATAACTTTGAGTCACAGATCAGCCTTCATTTTTGTCTTTAATTTGTTTCCCGTTTATTTCTCCCCTTACTTCAGTCAGTAGGCTCTTTACAAAGGTTTCTCCTGGTGTGTATGCACACAGATAGGATCTCTGAGTTGAGAACATGTGATGGACTCTAGAATAAAGTTGTCCTCTAGGGACCTGAGGCTGCTGGCGGATCTGAGGAATCTTAGGACCTTGGAAAACTACATTTGGATGCCTTCTCTTCCCCACTGATAAAGAGGAGATAACAATGCCCATTATTAAAAACAACTGGTAAGATACAATCTATGAACTTCCCTGAAGTCTGGGCTTAGAGAATTTTATACGTGCCATTGTTTTTGTTCTTATTAGCATTATCGTAGTTGTACATTGTGGACTTTAATCTGGTTTAAACCCTCTAATATGCAGCTACTTTGTAAGAAGTAGTGGGCTCTAACATTTACTCTGAGACAAAATGAATGGGAAGGAAAGTGTTCCTCTCAAAAAAAAAAATCAGAATAACTATTTTATAGCAAATTGAAACTTTCTGTTAATGTAGTTATCTTCAACTTTAGTGAAAATCATTTTGAGTAGAATCTCTTCTTTTGATAGTTTAAAATTTTATGTATCATTTTCACTCTAGACTATTTAGGGAGCTTGCTTTCTCATTGTTTAGGCTCCAAGCTACGGCAATAATAAGTGCAAGCACATGCTAACCTTGGATATGTTTTTTGACACTCTACCCAAATCTCAGAGTGTGTGCATTTTGCTTGGAGAATTGCACACTTTGCAACAGGCACTTGCACATTTATACCCATGCATGGCCTTAATGGGAAACATTTGAGTCTGGTTGCAAAGATTTGCTCAGTGTGAAATCTGTTCCTAACACAATGGTCAGATTGAAAAGAGTTTCATTACATGGCTGGGCATTTCTTCTTTCTTTGGGGAATATAAAAGGTGAATGCAATACTTTCCAGTTTAAAGTTACCACAAAACTTCATAATCTTAACCTCAAAATCTACTCCTAAATTTATACAGAGAACCAGAGGCCTGGAGCTGGCTGCAACTGCCTGTTTGATCTTGGTTAAGTTCCAAAAAGCCAGGGAGAGTTCAAAGCAGGGCCAGGGGCACCTCCACACTTTAATCCACGCTCCCCTTTTCCTTCCCTTTTTACTTGCTCTCTATCCTCTGGTATGAACTACAGTATATATACATTTCAATAACCATAGACACTGTAGATTCTAGAACGATGAGGAGAGCATCTTTCTTTATTGATACTGACAGGCCCTTTGGTCAGAAAATGTCCCTCAACAGATGTTAGAGAATGTGGTCATAAACCAGAAAGATATCTGTTACAACTTTTAAAGCTGTTTTATTTCTAGCTCTCTAAATTCCATTGGATAAGGTTTAATTTTTCTCCTTTTTTTCTGCAGATACCCCTCTTGAGGTTTTAGGATACAGGAAAAGTAGTTATGGCTTTAGATAAGTTACTGGCTTTGCTTTTGCATTAGTTACCCCTTCCCCATCTTCCCAAAAAGAGAGAACATAAAGAACGATTATGAAGTTGCCCTGACTGGTGGCTCAGTTGGTTGGAGCATTGTCCCATACACCAAAAAACTGAGGGTTCGATCCCCAGTCAAGGCGAATACCTAGGTTGGGGGTTTGATTCCCAGTCACAGCATGTGCGGGAGGCAATGGATTAATATTTCTCTCTCACATTACGGTTTCTCTCTCTCTCTCTTTCTCCCCCCACTTCCTCTTTCTCTAAAATCAATAATCATATCCTCGGGTGAGAATATAAAAACAAAAAAAGGAACAATTATGAAGCAATACCAATAATAAAACAAGAATGAGTTTTTAAAATTTATTATTCAAGGTACCGTATTTGGAAGTTGAGAATGCCATTTTGTTTTTAATGTTTATTTATTGATTTTATTTTATATTTTTAACAATTAAAAAACTTTATTGATTGATTTTTTTAGAGAGAGAGAGAGAGGAAGGGAGGGAGAGGGAGGGAGAGAGAGAGATCGATTTGTTGTTCCACTTGTCTGTGCATTCATTGGTGGACTCTTGTATGTGCCCTGATCGGGGATCAAATCGGGATAACACTCTAACCACCTGAGCTGGCTGCCAAGGGCTGCCATTTTGTTTTCAGTCTAAGAACTCTGGATGTTATTTTAGTCCAATCATATTGTTGGAAGAGGATTTTGTATTATTTTAACTCTCTAATAAACAAAGCCATTGTTATTAAAAATAATTGAATTGCACATGAACAATGAAGGCCCAGAAGCATATTACTGCCTTAGTACTGACCTAGGCTGAAATTTACTTTCCATCAAATGGACCACCCAGCATAAATCAATTTAGCTTAAAATTTCTCATGAGGCCACAAATATTGTCTATAAATAAATGAAACTGGAGTTTTTACACTGTGTGGTAGTGTGTTCTTTTTTCCCCAAGAAGAGTTATTCCCCATAACATAAACTAAGCAAGTATGACACACAAACAGTGATAAAGAGGAGTCAACAGAAACAGAAATGGTTTGCTGACACAGGTGACGTGACAGTGGTGACAGCTGTACGGGGCTCTGCTCTCAGATCACCCAGAGCCCGAGTGAGTCCTCTGATGAGATACACATTTCCCATGTCCCACTTCTGTATTTCCCAACTGACCCCAGCCCCTCCAATTCTGAGTTCGGCAAGAATGGGAAGGAGTGTTGTTCTGTTCATATTTTCATTGCAGAGCTCCCAGATACTGCATAAGAAATGTGAAGGTTAGGGTGGGGGATGGCTGATAATGTGAATGCAGGGGAAGGTTTGTGTTATGGCAGATTGTATTTTCCAGGAGATATATACATATGCATCCCTTGGAATATATAATGTAATATTAAATATGTAATCATCCCACATGTTCTTTTTGCAATGAGATGTTGACATTCCTCCATTGAGAAGGTACGTTCCCTACCTTTGAACTTGGGAAAATCTTTGTAACTATTTCAATAATGCAGTCGACACGATACAGTTTGACCTCTGATGCTAGGTCATAAAAGGCACTGTGGCTTCTATATGGCTCCCTTTCTCTCAGGATGCACACCTTCTGAATGCAGCACCATGCAGTGAGGAAGCCCTGGCCACTTGGAGAAGCCACTTGCAGGTGTACCAATTCACAGTCTTAGCTAAGAGGTGTTCCTAGGTAGGGAAGGATGGAAAACAGAGGGGAGAGGGGGAACAAAGAAGAGAAATGACTATGGCACTGCTCAGTAACTGACTCTATGAATATTACTGAGATTCTTATATATACAAGACACTGTCCTGGAAGCTAGAATATAACTATGAACAAAACAGATAAAAATAGCCATGTTTTTAGCTTTTTCTGCAGCCAATGTAAATTTAATTTACTAGACTTCTACAGCTGGGAGAACCAAGCTCAGATTTTACATAATCCTGACCAGACTTTGTAATTACAGTTAATATATTTCCTGGAAATTAATTTATTCTTTGGAATAGAACAAATTCCTTCATTACAAATGAATAAACAAAGCCTAGGGAAGATGATGGTGATTTACCTTCATATGACTATTGGAAATGACACCTAAGCCATTTCTGTCCCTTCTGTTTTACTTTTTCCGTAAGTCACCAGGGGTGTGTTCCATCATAGATAGCACTGTGTGCCTAGTTAGTTATGTGGCAGGTGTACCTTTCCAGAAAGCAATTCGGTGGGAAGATAAGAAGAGTCCTGGCCCCTTCCTACCCTGGCTGGGTGAGGTGCCCCTCCTCTGTCCTCAGCCCCTTTGAGTGCATGTCTTCCTACACTTGCTGAATGGATGGTCTTTGAGGACAGGGACAGTGTGAGCCTCAGTTATGGTTCCACAGGGCCTAGTAGAGTTCTAGGTCCTGTATAAGCGCTCAGTGAATGTTTGGGAGTGATGAGTGAATAGTTGCTTGGGTGGCACCTTCCCTTCCCTGACTCCATTCCCCTTCAGTACACTGCGCTCCATTCTTGTGGCCGCTGCTGCTCGGGGAAACACAGAAATGCACTAGCTAGCTCCTCCTTCAAGGAAAGACTTGCTGCCCAGCTGCAGGGAGTGTGGTCAGAAGGAAACTCCTTCAGAGTCTGCTTTAGCTGCAGAGAGCCACCTTGCCCACAGTCCTGTTGTACTGGGGCATTCAAAATCCCATGACTGATGCAGGGAGGATATAAAGGTCTGGTCATTTTGGCCCAATGTGGGGTGACTCAGGTGGGTAATATTTACTCTAAAGCTCCCTGCCTGGTTAGCTAAAACTTTATTGAGCCTGTATCATGCTTCAACTTTGAAGGCCATTCACAATATTATGGGGGTGCTTGCTTACGAAGGTTGGTAGTGCCTTTCTCATTGCTGCTAGTAATACATATTTAGCCAAAAGTAGACTTATTTTCATGAAATCACTGCATCAACTGATAATGCACAGATTGTTGATTTCTTTTTTCCTGACCACAGTTCTGCTGTTTTGGATCATCAAATGCCATGAAAGGAAGAATTGTTTCAGCTGACCAATAGCAGATTCTTTTTCCTCTGGAATTTCACCCCTCTGGTGCTAGGAGCCTACGATCCCCTGTGACACCCTCAAACAGACCCTTCTCCCCCATCTCCATTTTCTCTTGGTCATTCCTAGGGGGAGTGCTGGTCTGTGCAAATTAATGTGCCTCAGCCGTGGCAGAATCATCCAGGATCACCTTCCCTCCAACTCATTAATCTTAACCAATGGACTGATTTGATAAAATAGATGGTATCTTTCAGTAAAGAAGAGAAAAATTAAAAGATTTTTAAAGATTAAAAGGTTATTAGAGAAAAAAATAAGATTGACTAGGTTCTGGAGATGCACGTGTTGCTTTTTTGGTTAGAACTGTATTCCTTAATTCATCCTTAATTAGAAAAGCATGACTTTCACGTACTCATAAACACATTCAATTTTAATTCTTCCTGTTATTATTTTTTGTTTGATTTTGTTAGTTTTAATTCAATAATTTTAATTACACTTAACAGAAAAGAAATTTATCATAAGTTAAATTTTAAAGAATTTAAGAACTTATTTTTTTATCCTAAAAATATCCTTTAAGTCTCCAGGTAAGTCTCAATTATTTTACAGTAAAATGTAGGGGGACTTTTTTATCCATAATTCAAATCAATGAATAATTTAAAAAATTCTATCTTTGGCTTCAAATGCAGGTCATATTTTGCTTGTTAACAGTTTATTTTTCTGATTATATTTTACTTAAACAAATATATTGAATTTTAACTCTATCTTTCTTGACCAAACAACTTTTCCATTTTATTGTGTGTGTGAGCATTTACGTGTGCATTTAAGCTTGTATTCGTCCTTCACAGTTTGTGGCATTTCATGGCTTCAGAAGACACCCCACAACAATTACTTATGGTAATTGGAGTCCTTTGTAAATATTGATGTTTTCAGCTGTGCATACAGTTAAAATTTCCTCCTCTCTGTCTACATTGGATAACAACAATACTTTGAGTCTCCACTGTGTTTGTTTCATATTCAAGGAATTTAAAAGACTCATCAGTCACAGTGCCAAACTCCTGATGGCTGGTTGGTACCAAGATGAATACTCCAGTGAAAACACACATGCGCACGAGCACGCGCGCGCGCGCACACACACACACACACACACACACACACACACACACACACAAAGAGAAGCCTCTTTGGGCAGATTAGAGTAGAATTCAGGTCTATTGCCAAGCCTGCTAGAATGACCTTCCCCCAGGCGCCTGCTGGGTTTCAGTGCCTTTGAGAAGGAACTGGAACAAGGAAGGGTGATTAAATTAGGCCTTTTTCTTTAAGGGGAGTCTCACTGCTACTGTGACAGAACAGCTTACCTGGTTAGCCTTGGCAGCCTTGCTCAACTGGATCCAACTCTTTGTAAGATCTTTATTTTTTAGATGTGAAGACACTATGATTTTCTGACATAATTTTTGTCCAGTTTTCTCATTCATTCATTCACTCATGCACTCATTCACAGATTTATCTCTCTTTGTAGGTGCTACCCAATCACCTATGCCCCATTATGGTACACAGCTTAGAGCATCTTCCCTTTTAAGACCCTCCTTCTGCTCCCTTCTTCCTTGACCAGCCTAACATCCACTCACCAGCATCACATCAAATCCTTGGGCCAAAGGCTAATCAAGACTCAGCAAAGGAAAACAAATATCACTCTGGAAACTATACACTCTAATCTGACTGTTCTTGGTTCTCCAGCCTCTGTTCCAATTTGTTGTTCAGTCCACAGTCTGAAAACAGAAAAGCTCCCCTAGCTTTTCTGTTGAAAAACCCGTGATCTATTATCTAATTTTTCTTTGAAATGTACATGAGTTTTACTTCAAATCTCTAATGTGCTCAGGCTCGCCGTTCCATATAGAAATGAATAAAGAGAATAAAATGAAGAGAGTTGGAGGAGAAAACATTTTTGTTCTTCATTTCTTATTGCTGTAAGCAATAAAGATGTTTAGAAAACCACCAAGTGACTCTGTATTTCAGAGACAGGAGGGTAGGGAGAAGTTATTGGACCATATCATATCCTCCAGCAGGCCAGAGAGGAGCGAGACTGTGGTCATAAGGAACAGATGGTGGTGATAGGATAGGAGGTCTAGGGCTAATCCTGAGACCATCAGAAGAAAATAAAAGGCTTGCAGAGTACCATCTGGACAACTCACACACGCACGAACTAATTTAGTGTTTCCAAATGTCTTCCTTGGAACACTGGTCCCAGGAGATGTTCTATAAGAAAAGGTGCCTGAGTTGAAATATATTTGGGGAAAGCTACATATCACATTTCTGTCTTGAAGAAGTCCTGCAATAAGAAATTAATTTAATCTGTCCCCTCCATTGCATTATGGGACTGCTGTATCAGAGGATGTGTGCATTTAAAATGCTGGTAGATATTGCAAATTAGCATATGTTTGTATGTCCATCAATGATCTGGCACTGTAACCCAACGTTTCTCATTTTGGTAGCACCTATTAATATTTTATAAAAGTGGTGTTCCTGAAAACACAAGTTTTCTATACTGGTCAATTTTTAATCTTCTTCCAACTTGTGTACTGTATATATCACTGTCTTTTTTCTATGGATGAGGTACGAAGGCTCACAAACTCCACCATTTCTTGTGAGGTTGACTCTGTACTTGGAGAAGCATCTACTTCTCTGCTGAGGATTAAACTCTGGATATTTTTCTCTAGAAGTGTTGTCCAGTATATGATTGTTAGGTTTGTATGGTTTTGTAAGCACAGTTCTTTATTTCTGGTAGATTGTAGGTTATTAGCTACTGTGGGTTTCCCCTGTGACTCTAACTGCCACATCTAGCAGGTTTTTAAACAACAGTAATAAGAGCCATCACTTATGAACATCTGTATTCCAGGCACTTGAGAGACATCATTGTTTGTCACAACAATCCTGCAATAGAGATGTGCTCCTCAGGAGGTATTCTTGGGTGCATGTGAGGCTAGGAGAGGTTGCTACTTGCCCAAGGTTACATGGAACCAGGATTCACTTAGATTTGGCTGACTTCTCTGAATCATAATGCCTTTATTTGAAGAGGTCTTTTCAGTCCCAAATAACAACTAATGTTTGGAACATGCCTTGTTGCATGGTTTGACGATTGGCTGCCTCTGTCTCCAGATATGACTCTTTTATCACCCAGGTGCTATTTGCTTATTTGATTAAGATCTGCTTTGGTTTAAAGCGAGTTCAACTATGGGATTACCCACTGTGAGATTATTGATGTATTCTTATCCTCCGATCCTCATTATCTCTTTCCTCTTTCCCTCTCTTTCCTCTTGTCCCTCTGTTCTCTTTCTTCTTTGATTTTTCACAAGACTGCGGAGGTTTTGTCTTCTCTCAGAATACAACACCTTTGCTGTCTGCCCTGTTGGACATGAAACAAAAGATCCTGTGAAATAAATCAAGAGAGGAGGGAAAAGTCAGTGATTCTCAATGTTTTTATCCTGAAACCCTCCTTCCCCCACCTTTTTCCTCATTAATTCCATAACCCATATCTTCCCACACCTTCCTCTATTTTTTTACTTCCCGGTTCCCCTGAAATAGGGTGGTATTATTTTGAAAAGGTGAGGGATAGGAAGGATGATAAAGGCAAAGAAAAGACCAGGTATGAGAGGGGTGCAAGGGACAGGACATTTAGGCAAGCACAAGAACGGAAGTGAGAGGAGAGGTCTTTACATTACAGAGAGGGGTGTGCCCCCGCCCCCACCCCCCAAGCTCCAGCACTGACCATGCAGAAGCAGAGGCAGAGCAGGCAAAGGGAAGGAGGCAGAGATCAGAAAGAGGCAAGAGGAGCCTGCAGGAGAGGTAAAGCCAAGGAGCGAACAGGGCCAGGTGGAGGCAGGTGACAACACAGACATTTTGGAGAACAGAAGGGCATTCAGGGAGGAGAGCCAAGGCCACATAGGGTTGACTTTTTTTTTAAGGATTAAGGATGAATCACTATTTTCATAAGCATCAGTGCACACGCCATATGTTAGGTGTTGCTAGAGTGGAAAACACGTTATGCTGACTTAGAACAGGCCTGACAGCCTTGCACTCTGCCCCATCGGAGGCTTGGGAGGGAGACCCCGTGGGTTTAGATTCCCCCAGGGATGAGGTAATACTTCTCAGGCATCTCTTGGTACATGACCCTCACCCCTCCCTCCTATAAAGTGAAACCCAAACCAACATAAACCCTGTAACCCTTCCTTGACTGCTCACGGGTTAGAAGAGAACTGGAGGTTAGCTGTACTGCTAATGACTGATTCCATGGTAAAGGCTCAATAAACACTTGGTAATTAATTACAGAGAAAAGAGAAACAGGATACTAATTTAGGTCATAGACTTCTTTGAAAATCTGATGAAAGAAAGCTATGGACTCCCAGAAAAAAGCACATGTGCGTGTGCACACCCAGTTCTAGTTATAATATCAGGATGCTCACTAAAATCCTGAGGCCAAGGCCTCTGGGGTCCCTGGACCCCCTGGGAAGAAGCCCTGGCTTAAAGAATCTAAAAATTCTTTGCATCTGTGTACCGTTTTATCCAACCAAAACCCAGGAGGCAGGGCACATGCTGCCCACGTTGGACAGACGAGGAGACTGAGGTACAGAGATGGGGCGAACTGCCCCACATCTGCTAAGAGGCAGTGCAGGGGCTAAATCTCAGAGCTCTTATCTTCAAGGCTGGACTTGTCCCTTTGCCCACAGAAAATGTGGAACCTGCTATTAGAAAGACAGAATTTCTTTTCTTTCTTTCTTTTTCTTTCTTTCTTTCTTTCTTTCTTTCTTTCTTTCTTTCTTTCTTTCTTTTTTACTTTTTGGTAGTTATTGGGGCTTTTAGAAAAGGGGAGAATTGGACTGTACTTCTTTATTCTTTGCCTGAGTCAACAGTGCATTTCCCAACTCTTTCTTCCTTCTGCTGTCCTCAAAATAGAAAACAGAATATCTAGTGAATTTGAGACCCAGTGAGAAACTACCCATGATGAAAAATAACATGAATAGCAACTATACATATTACAGTTGCTGCATCTTCCCCTTGTCAGAAAAACCTGCTTATCACAGGGGCCATTTATGATTGGATGACAAATATTACAGTGAGTAGCATTAATAGAAGCCCCATAGTGCAATCCGATGCACTGACTGTGGCGCAGTCCTTTTACCAATGCCCAGACCAGGCAACATTCCAGCTACTTGCCAGTCTGAAAACTCCTTTTGCTCAATAGGCCATTTGTCTCCTTCAGGGTTCAATAATGGAACAATGTACACTGAAAACTGGTGTGAGTCAGGGAAAATGAGTATGATACTGCATAGAAGTTTTATTTCATTAGATGATGTGCTAGTGGGAGTTTATATATTGTTTTATTGGAATTTAATAGTTTTTGGCTTTAGAATATCCCTAATATACAAACCTCAAAAATTTATGACAAAGGTAGTAGGTCTTAATACATGATGTGCAAAAAACCCACTCAGGATTCTTTTTAAAGAAAGATTTTAAAATTTACTTTTAGAGAGAGGGGAAGGGAGGGAAAAAGAGGGAGAGAAACATCAATTGGCTGCCTCTCACACACATTCCAATCAGGGACTGGCCCACAACCCAGGCATGTACCCTGTCTGGGAATGGAACAGGTGACCTTTTGGTTTACGGGACGATGCTCCACACACTGAGCTATACTGGTCAGAGACAAGATGCTTTAAAAAAAAAACTCCCAGGCCAAGAAAAAAGTGTTGGTGAGAATGGAGAAAAGGGAACACTTGTATACCAGTGGTGGTGACTATACCAGTATGAATTGGTGTAGCCACTATGGAAAACAGTATGGCGGGTCCTCAAAAAATTAAGACTAGAACTCCCAGATGATCCAGTTGTTCCACTCCTGGGCATTTATTCAAAGAAACCCAAAAGACTAATTCAAAAAAGTATATGCACCCCTATGTTCATTGAAGCATTGTTTACAACAGCCACTATATGGAAACAACCTAAGTTGGACCTTTCATTCATTCATCAATGGACAACCTAAGTGTCCATTGATGAATGAATGGATAAGGAAGCTGTGGTATATATTTACAGTGGAATATTACTTAGCCATAAAAAAGAACAAAATCTTGCTATTTGTGACAACATGGAAAGGCCTTGAGAATATTAGGGTAAGGGAAGGAAGTTTGACAGAAAGAGACAAACACCATATGATTTCACTTAAATGTGAAATCTAAAGTCAAAACAAAACAAACAAATAAAACAAAGCAAAAACAAATTCATAGATACAGAGAACAGATTGGTGGTTATTAGAGGGAAAGAAGGTTGAGGGAGGGCATACTGGCGAAGGGGCCAATTATAAGGTCACCAATTGTATGGTGACAGTAGGTGGCTAGAATTTTGGTGGTGATCACTATTTAGTGCATACAGATATCAAATTACAATGTTGTACACCTGAAACTTGTATAATGTTATATGCCAATTTTACCTCAATTAAAAAAAAAGAACCCTCCCAGGCCCCAAGTACTAGGCTAAATGCTTGATTCTATAGGTCAGGTATAGGGTTGTGGGTCTGGGGTTTGAGAAGATTCAAGAATGAATTTGTTGCAGGGAGTCTGAGAATGTGCTTTGAGAAACACTGATGTAGAGTATTAGAGAGGCACCTAGTCTGTACCTCTGGTGTTACAGATCTAACACTGCAATTTCTGCTTAATTTTCCAACCCCCTGCCCCACTCATAAAGGATGACAAGTCCTTGAGGGCAGAGACAAGTATGATACCCATATTTATATTGCTGGATCTTGGCATAATTACTGATTGTAGACTCAGTAAGAGAACAGGAATAGTAGTTGAAATGTCAGGTGATGAATATTGATATGTTGAGGTATTTTGACTTAACACTACAGCAGCGGTCCCCAACATTTTTGGCAGCAGGGACCGGTTTTGTAGAAGACAATTTTTCCATGGATGGGGGTTGGAGGGAATGGTTTCGGGATGATTTAAGCCCATTACATTCAAGCTCACCTTCTGCTGTGTGGCCCTGTTCCTAACAGGCCTGGACCGTTACTGTATCGCTACCCGGAGGTTGGGGAGCCCTGCGTGACAGTCATGAAAAAGAAATCTTTACTTAACCAATCAAAACCCTGTATGCCATAACATCCTAAAACGAGGGAGTGTCCATTGTGCAGGTTTTAGTGCTCAGGGTGATGGACTGCTTCCTACCCCTTCACCCTAATTTCTGGACGTACATCTAGTTGAAGGAAGATATTTTCCGCCATTTTGGAAAACAATACGAATATATAAGCCTGTACTTTGTATGTAGGTGCTGTGGCAGAAAAAGAACTGAAAACTTCGTTCCTGCCCTCCAAGAGATTACAGTCAGGTAGGGAAACGTGATACGCACAAGCACGCCTGTTATCCACAGGCAATATCCCTATGGGCAAGATGAGTGCCAGGTATGGGCGGGCGGCTGGGATCCGGCAGCGTTAGAATTGCCTGGGGGTGGAAGAAGTCCTTCCCGGTCTGAGCCAAACAAAAATGTGAGTTTGTAAACATTTGTTGGTTTGTTGTCTGTCCAGCATTGTTTTTCCTTTTTCTGGCAACAGGAACCTCCTTTTACCTCGGAGGACTCCCCGTCTCTTCTGCATGTGGCCTAAGGGGTGTTGGCCTGTCCCTGGACAAGGAGTAGCAACCATTTAGACTAAGCAGACTCTGTTCTCTAAAATATGGAACTTGAATGCAGAGTTTCTGCGATAGGAAACTACTGGACCTGATTAATTTTGATGATGAGATTTTAAAAACGTTGCACTGGTTCTTCTGTGGCCTGGATCCAGGTGTCTACCCTTCATAGGGCCAGATTCTTTACTTTTTCCTTCCGTTTTTCTCAGCAGATTTCTTGTTTATTCAGGTAACAAGAGTTGGGATCTGTTGCTTGAAGCCAAAGAATTCTAACTAATGGATACAGAGAGTTAGAAAGCAGATTTATTCAGAGTACATGCACACTGTGTTTGGCTGGACTGCAATGTTTTGGTACAGGAAAAGATGGAGATAAGGCCATATAAATAAGACAAGACTTAAGGAACGTAAGTGCCTTGGGAGGTAATGGGCTCCTTGTTACTGGAGGTGTTTTGGTGTTTGGTAGAAGACCACTTGGTAGGGATGTGACCTAGGACATGCAAGCATTAGATAAAATGACCTTGAAGTTCATTTTCAACCTAAAATTCTAAAACTTTTGCTAGCCATCTGTTGGCAGTGACTAAGCCCGATAACCTGTATCCTGGCAACACAGCACAATGATAACACATCCTGATGAAGAATGCACAGGTAGGAGTTATTCCAGGACTGCCTGTGGTACCTGTAACAGGCACCTCAACTGTCATAGAATCTCAGCTCTAAACATGTAAACCACACCATAGGATTTGGCCAAGTGCACATCTACTTGAAGAAATATAATTTTGCTTTCCCTACATGAGGCAATAATTTGTAAGTCATATGCATTGCAATTGGCTTTTAAAACAGCAGTTGCTGTAATAAAAAATTCAACTTATGGGAAATTTCAACCATGTTTTTGCACAGTTCTTTCATTCCCAGTCGGGTTTGGCTGGGGCCTTGAGAAAGAAGGAAAATTTCATAGTAGTAGTCATTTAAAACCAAATTGTTAGAGCATAGTCATGAATGAGGTTGGGGTGAGAAGCAGGAAATATTGTGATAAATTTATGATTGATTTCAGTGCCTTCAATTTTCAAGGATTGTTAAAAAATTTTTTTTTCTGGATATCAGCTAACTTATCCACAAAGGTTATTGTTGTGTTCTCCTGGACTGAGAAAGAAAAAATTGCAAGTGCCTATTTTGGACCATTTAGGATCCTAGTGATGGATTACGTTTACATTCTACAGTTTATAATCACCTGCCCAAGATGATCAGAAGCAAACAATTTTTTGTTTTGGCACATTAGTGAGGACATGCACAAAAATATAATTTCTTAAGTTTGTGTCAAGATGGCCAGCCACTCAGCAAGCACATAGGCCTGGGCATTTGCTGTATGCTAAATGTGGCACAAGTTAAAATTTGGTGGGATGCCTTATAAATCTCATGGCTTCTGGAACCTATTGAACATGTAAAAATGACAAAGAGCATGGAGCTAATATCAATGTTTATTCAATGAACATTTATCGAGCAGATATCACATGCTAGATTGATAAATAAACATGGTCCCTATTGTTGAACAACTTAATCCTGCTGGAAAGACCAATACATATAGACAACTAATTATAGTTAAAGGTGGTTAGAAATGCAAGCATAGAGCCTGAGAAGCAATTATTATTAATCATTCTTTTTGCTTAGTACAAAGATGGGTGCTCTGATGATGTCTAATAGGAACTGAAATTGTGTAGAATTCAGAGAGAAGGTGGGAAAGGGTACTGTAAACAGAAGGAATAAAATGAGCAAAAGCTTGGACATATAACCATGTGTGACTTCTATAGAGTATGATGGGTAATCCAAAGTCTTTCCACTCAAAGCATAGTCACCAGACCAGCAGCACTGTCATCACTTAGGGATTTTGTTAATAGGCAGATTCTTATTTAATACATCTGGGGAGTGGCCCATGATTCTGCATTTCTTACAAGTTCCTGAGTGATGCTGATGCTGATGGTCCATATACATATGGACCGTATGTCCATGTGTATATGGGTAGCAAGGAATTAGAGCATCTGAGGATAAGGTGTATGATGTAGAGTGACAGGACCCAGGCTGTGACTGTCATCCATGCCATTCTGAGGAATGTGGAACTGATCCTGTAGGCAATGTGCTTGGCATCAGGACACCTGAGTTCTATTTTTACCTGTGTAATTCTCTCCTTTTATCCATAGGCATAATTTCATAAGACTATTAATTATTTGCACTCACTTTGAACTACTTTAAATTCCCTGGCTAAGAGGTATTATTGAATGCCTATGAGTATGCTGGTGCTTGGGAGGTTGGAGACAGCTCAGAGAAATGACAAAAACAAACACCATAAAGTGTCAAGATACAAAGCAGATGGCCTGTGTCCTAGCACACTTGACACAGTGCCCAAACCTGCTGGAACAATTGTTCACTCAATTACTCAACCCTGTGCCTAGCTCTATGTGTGAGTACTGGGGGCCTGGGAAGGCAGGCAGTTTGTGGTGAGATGGTGAGGGCTATTTTGACCTTTATTTGAACCCAAACTTGGAGAGCAGCTTCCTTTAACCAGATGCCTCTGAGACAGAGCAAAAGAAAAAGCAGAATCTGGGTTATATGTAGGATTTGAATAATTGTAGGATGAGTTCAATATAGGGGACTGATGAAGTGTCACTGAAATGTGACATTTCACCAATGAAGCACAGTTATGGGCAAACCACTGCCTAAATGTGCACTTTCTGAGAACAGTCAAGCACTACCAGAGGTCCTCTAGATATGGCCCAACACACCTGACACGTACGTGGCCCAGTGTATAATCTTAATGGTACCTAGATGGGTAAGATTTCTTCTTCTTCCTCTCCTCCTCCTTCTTCTCATTATTATTATTTTTATTAGCTTTTAGCCTAAGATGGAAAGGACCTGAAAGTTTGCCAGAAAATAGGTTGCTCTCTAATGGGAAGAGAAATATAAAAGTGATTGGGATTCCCCCTACCCATCGCTGCAGTCAGACAAAATAGAAAAGTGTGAAAGGAATAAAGATTAAACTCCTTTACTGGGTGAGAGGCCTCTCATTCACTCATTAAGCCAGGTATTTTTCATAGGCTATCACACTTAATGCTCAAACAGCCTAATAATCAGCTGCCAGTACTAATATTTTATTTTATGGTTAAGTAAGCTGAGACTCAGAAAAGTAGCTTGCCCAAGACTTCCCCGCTTGTTAGTTTCAGAGTCCAATTTGAACTTAGATCTCTGTGGTTACCTGTGCTGCCTGCCTTCTGGTACAGTGGCAATCAGTGCCAGGGACTTCAATTTGTACTGAAAGACATATGATGCAAGATCAATGATTTTAGGAGTAAGTCAAGGTCCCTGTAGTAGTGGACCTAATGGTCAGCTCTGTCAGAGATGAGAGAAATTCTCAGTGAATTCCTGAAAAAAATTTAAATTATTAATTAATTAATTGACTTGAGAGAGAGAGGAATATTGATTTGTTGTTTCACCCATCCATGTACTCACTGGTTGACTTATGTACATGCCCTGACCAGGAATGGAACCTGCAGTCATGCTGTATCAGTACAATACTCCAACCAACTGAGCCCCCTAGCCAGGGCCTGAAAAATATTCTTTGTTTTTATCTTTACCTGAGGACATGTCTGTCGATTGTAGGCAGAGGGGGAGGGAGGGAGAGAGAGGAAGAGAAACATTGATTGGTTGTCCCCTGTATGGGCCCCAACTGGAGACCCAACCCACAACCTAGGCATGTGCCCTGATCAGGAATCAAACCCATGACCCTTTGGTTTACAGGTTGACACTAGAACCAACTGAGCCACATGAGCCAGGGCCTGGAAAAAATTCTTTTTATTTAAGATTTTATTTATTTATTTTTAGAGAAAGGAAAAGGACAGAAGAAAGACAGAGAGCAAACTCAGTGTGTGGTTGCCTCTCACACACCTCCTACTGGGGACCTGGCCTGCAACCCAGGCTTGTACCCTGACTGGGAATCGAACCGGCGACCCTTTGGTTCACAGGCCTGTGCTCAATCCACTGGGCTACACCAGCCAGGGTAAAGTATTCATAATGAGAAAGATAAGTACCATCTTGAACCCCCATAGGAATTTTTATCCCTTTATGAAAAGGTAAGACTTGGTAGTGTCCAGTGTCTTAAATGCTAAGGAAGACATGTTCAGCCCTCTAGGAATAGAGAATTCTTTGTTAGAGAAGCTTTTATAAAAGGATTGGAGATGGCTTGTAAAACTCATTAGAAATCTGGAAAATTAAGCTGAATCAGAGATCTGGAGCCTTAGACTACAGCTTCTTTTCTGGGAAGTCTCTAAATAGATGTTCAGAGAAGGGTAAATTAAGCCCCTGGCACATCATATTCTCCTATTTGGAAAAGGTATGATGGTCCATTGGGAAGTAGGAGTATGATCCTAAAGGCTATCTGTGAAGCTCTGAGAAGGCTCACATATAGTGTAGTCTGGTAAAGAAAAACAAAGAAACACAGAAATAGCTACAGAGCAAATAGTCCTGATTTTTTAATTTTCAGTTCAACCACTTAGTACTGAGTGTGAACAAGTTATTTAAACTCTCTGAGAATCCATTTCCCCAGCTATAAGATGAGACTAGTAACACCTACATTTCATGGGGGATAAATGAGATGATGTCTATGCAAAGAGCCTAGTACGATGTCTAGTACCTCAGAGATGCTCAGAACACGGTGCTACAGTGAAAGATTATTTATCCCGGAGGTTGAACTTTGAAGTAGAGAAACGATGAAATTATGAAGTAGTTCTAAAAGGATTTTTAAAAAGATCACCCATTAAAAAAATTAAAAGCACCATAAACTGAATGAAGAACTCTTTGTTATGAACTTTTGGTTGAGATGATGGTGTGGTGTGGAGGATGGATCTATGAGACACACACAGCAGATGATACCACTAATGCATGGAAACCCTGGGTAACCTTACCCCAAGAGCTGGCCCTTGCTGACTAATATATTTTAAGGGGTAACACCCGTTTTAAAGCTTTAAATTGCTAGTGGGCAAGCATGTATAAGAAATAATTTGCATTTGCTCCACAACACATGGATGCAGGAAATCTCACTTATTTAATTTTTCTAAATTAAATTATATTTGGCTTCTTGGCAGTCATCTCCCAGGGCTGGTAATTTGACCAATATTAGTTGTCCAGGGTGGGTTTCCACTCATCCCTTGGTTTGTATAAGACCTTTTTACCTGCTATAGACTGAATGTCTGTGTTCCCCCCAAATTCACATGTTGAAATCCTACTCCCCATGGTGATAGTATTAGGAGGTGCAGTCTTTGCTGATTAGATCTGAGGGTGGGGCCTCCATGAATGGGACTAATATACCTATAAAAGAGACTCCAGAATGCTCTCTTACCCCTTCCGCCATGGGAAGACACAGCAAGAAGAACCAGGAAGTAGGCCCTCACCACACACCAAATGTGCCAGCACCTTGATCTTGGACATCACAGCCTCCAGAACTGTGAGAAATAAACTTCTGTTGTTTATACCCAGCCTATGATGTTCTGTTATAGCAGAACACCTTAGTCTAAACAGACTAAGACACTACTCAAAGTGTGGTCCTCAGAAGCTTGTTAGTAATACGGAATCTTGGGTCCTACCCCAGATTAGAATCAGAATTTGCATTTTAACAAGAGTTTGGGAAACATTGATGTGAGAGACTTGGAGGCCTATGCAGTCCCGAAAACTTAAGAAGGGCCCATTGGTGTTCAGATCTTCACGATGATTGCCAAAATAATTGGTGTCCAGTCTTTTGAGGTTGATTAGAAGGTAGGCGTTTCCACTTCCTCTGGGCCTAAATTGCTCCATTACTGGAACCTGCATGGGCAGGTCTCTGCCACTCTCAAAGCACCAGCATCCATCTCCTACCCTCTGAGAACCATCACACCCTAGACACTCAGGGCCAACAATCTTCTCCCACATCACTATTGCTGTTCCTAAGGAAGGAGGGAGGGAGGGAGTGCCCAGGCGGGCCTGGCACAGGCTGGTTTCTCAGCAACCTGCCAGACACAGTTTCTTTTCTGCTGTAAAATGGGTCTCAGGTGCATTTGGCCACTGACTTCCCTTACGAGGAAGGACACCGGTTCTAGCAGTGAACCAGCGGCTTCTCTACAACACGGAGAAACACTAGAGGAAGTCGGTCCTGATGAAGGTTGAAGCTGGACCAGGGAGACTGGGGCCTTGGCTGTGTTTTTGTCCTATGAAATAATCCAGGTGTGGGTGGGCCACTAAAACCTTTCTCAAGGCCTGAGTATTTCCTGAATTGACATCAAGATAGGCTCTCTAACACAGGGTTTTTGTCCATTTGGAATCTTTCCCCCTCCCAGAACAAACAAACAACTAAGAATTTCCAGGACATTTTAATTACTTATTGTGAAATGGCAAAAGAAAATTTGGAATTATGGTGATTCAGGAAATTCAAAATCTGAGCCTTTTGGGGGGCAGGTAATTGATGTTTTGGGAAAAATAATTTGATTAGAACCCCTAATCCACTTTTACTGTAATTGAAAATAACAAAACACATGCTGTCACCATAGTGTTTAACTGACTAAGCTTTTGGGAATTCATTTGTTGTTACCAGGTAGCACATCTTAAAGGAAAAGAAAAAAACATCACCACAAGAACTTAGCATGAAATAAATTTCAAGATAAATATTTGTTAGGTTCCAGGTTTTATTATATTTTTGCAAATAATAATGAGGTCATCTTGAGTGAAATCTCAGGTAAATTGTGCCCAAATTTGCCCTGGTCAGTCTCTCCTGACCTTTTGTTCTTATAATTAGAATCATTGCTTACCTCACTATTAGCTAAAGAGAACTAATATTTAGATATAATTATTTTGAAATTACTGTTAAATTGGGTGCAATCAGGTTCTCATGTGAGCTCACAAGCCTTCAGCTCCAGGGGGAAGGCTGTTTCTCATTTAAACATAGTCAAACTAAGAAGGATGATTCGATTGCTCCCGAGTTTTGCAAGTGTCAGCATAGTGGAAGCTTAGTCATGCAAATCCCTATTACTTAGCATGTCCCTAACCCAGAAATACAGAGCTGTGTTTCCATATTTTATCTGTGTTTGTAGTTGAAAGCATGCCCTCTATTATGCTTTTGAAGAACAGATGTCAGGACAATGTTTAAAGCACATAACCCGAGCACTGAAAATTGTTTTCTCTGCTTTAAAAAAAAAGAATCCACAATAATGAATTCAGTCTGCCAGTTTGCTGAGGGACTTTCCAGGTTCTACCCTTTAAATATTGCCCTCATACTGCCAAAGAAAGCCAAAGCCATCTTCAACTAAGAGATTCTTTTGTAGACTCACCAGGACAGCAATATATGTCAGTTTTTCAAGGATTGAAACTCTCTCAGAACTTCAGGGCTCTGGGTTACGTACTCATTTATTGAGCAAACAGCACATGAGGGAAACAGTAATGGACACACTTACTTTGAAGACCTAGATGAGGATGAACCAGAGGCAAGTTAGTGCTCAGGAAAAATCAGTTGTAGGGGCGGTGAGGGTTTGAAGAGAGATGAATGCTGAGGACGCACCGTTTCTCTGGGGGAAATGGTAGGTGAATTGGCAGGAACTGAATGGGCAGTGTGGGGAACAGATGGTCCAGGGTCAGGAATCGTGTTCGATTCTGTGTAGGGTGGTGATGAAGGGTACTCACACAGGGAAACCAAGCTGCGGTAGAGCACACACAGCAGGAGGATATATAAAGGTCACAGCCTATTTGCCCATACCTGGCAACCATGTGCGGCCATTTGTCTGAATATAATGCATGGTAAGTTTGGAACAGTTCCCAGTAAGAAAAGGTGAGGTTCCTCACCTTATTTCACAAGATAGAGTTTCGGGAAAGAGGGGGAGATAACAGGCAGGTAAACTACAGTCAAAAGCATGGAGCTGGAAAAGACTTTTGAGACAGACAAGAACAGTTCCCTCTTTTGGAGGGGAGGAATTAAAGCTTAGTTTAAAAGGTAGGTTATTAAACATCCCAGGGCCTCAGTTTGTGATATGTAAATCAAAAGTTTCCATTAGAAGGCAATCATATTGCTAATGCAGCCACATACCCAGAGTCAACCCAGGTCACTGCACTCCACTGTATCCACATTTTATATCTGTTAGGACTGTTTTGTAAATTGGTACTCACCCATAACAGGGTCCAGGAAGACAGACCAGATGTGGTCTATAAGGTATGAGGCCATAAAGAAGTAAATGTTAATAATTTTAGAAAGAAGCTCTAGAATTTCTTTTCTGATTTATCTGGGTAGTGAGTGGGTGGCAGGTTTGGGAGAAAAGTTATGAGAAGGAGCAAACACAAGTTTGGCGCTGGAACTGGGGGCCTGTGCCCTTAATTATTCTTTCACAAGCAGAATCTCTGGGATGCACGTGAGAATATGATTATGGAATTCCTCTATCTAGAAAAACAAAGTAGCAAGATCTTCGGGAACTTCTCACAGTTCTTTATGAACAACTCCCTAAATGAATCCCTACCCTGACTTGGTAGAGACTTGTTTCAGGAGCAAGCTTCACAGAGGCAGGAGGTGTGCAGGGCAGGAAAAGAATGGGCAGGGAGAAATGCACGTGGTTGGCAGCACAGCCGTTTTTTCTTCTGTGGTGTCTAGACCATTCACTCATTCAGTAAGAAAGTATAACATTCGCAGTGTCTCAAGCACTTCACAGTGACAGGACATTCAAGGCACATCCCTGCCCTTAAGAGACTTACGCTCTATAGAGAATCCAAAACGTGCATTTGGAGCACTTGGGAAATAATTAGAAGGTAACTCAACTCATGATTTCTCCTCCTCTGAGGTAAAAGATCAAAAGGGCTGTGTCACAATAGGTCATCATGTTGGTGCCTGTATGAATTGCCCAAGGTGCTCTGGAAGCATTTGCACCGGAGGTGAAGTGGGGCTGGGACTAGGTTTCAGTAGCTCTTGACTTTCCCAGTCCCTCCCCTGCATCTGTTTCCTCACCAGGAGCCTGGGAATTACAGTGCTGGCTCTCTGACTCACCAGGATGTTGTAAAGTTGGGGAGACATAGTCTGTCCAGCACTTTCCGCCCTTTGACAGAAAGGCTCTTCTGGAGATGAATAGAGGGTGTTAGTGCTGAAGATAGCAGTTTCGATTTGCATTTCCATATGCTAGACAACCTAATCCACCCTGTCTAAACATGGAAATCCCATAACTCTGCCCAACTCATCACTCCATTAATCCACTTAACCCATGGCCAATACACAATCTAAATATTTAATCTTGTCTATTTGTTATCTGTGTTTATTCCATGTTAATTCATGGTCTGAATCTCCTCTCTGTTTATCTACCTTGGTGGAATCTAACTTCAGCTAGGAGTACTGCAAGGAGGGGAGGGAGGGTGTCTCATCTATTTCTTTTCTGGCAGCCAGTACTGAGTTTAGCACACAGTAGGTGATGACCAATTGTTTGGTGTTGAAGGGCAAGAGGCTGTCAGGGTAATCGGTCTTTTTTTGTTTGTTTGTTATAGCAGAGGGCTCTTTTATTATTGCGGTGGAAGAATCTTACTGCTTTAAATGCCCACCACAGTGCCTGGCACTTAGTGAGTATTCAGTAAGCAGTTGGATGAATGGTCTTAGGTCCTTGTATGGGAGCAGCAGAGTATAAAAAAAGAGGACTGCTCTAGCAGGCAGGAGACTTGGAATCTGTTTTTGGTTTGCAATAAGCTGGTATATGAGGTTGATCACATCCTTTAAAGCCTCTAGACCTCAGTTTCCTATCTGTCACGTGGACAGGGGAATAGATGAACTCAGAACTGCTTTGACCCTAAGGCTTTGTCTAGGAGCATGTCTGGGAGTCATGGTATAAGGAGAAGCACGAGGAAGGGTCACTAAGTGTGGTAATGAGCCCTTCTTCCCACTATTGGCACTCAGGGATCGGGGGACCGGGCAGGAAAAAGGGGTGCCTGTTCTCTTCTAAGCCTCCCACTCACTGTCTGTCCCTCACAGTCTGGGCCCAGGACTCCAGACATCTGCTCATTCCATCTGCATCAGCTAATGTTTACCCAGCGCCCCTGGATGCCTGGGCCTGGAGTCACCTGGGGGAGGGCAAGTGTGGAGGGGGCTGGAGTGGGTCTTGATTACACCAAAGCCTCCATATGGACAGTGGGAGGTAGAAGGAGAATGAAGGAGATCCTAATTTATTGCTCAGTCATGTTTATTTTCACTCTGGGCTGGTTTGGGGCATTTTTCTTAATGTATTAGGGTCACAATTTTATCGACTACAAGGATGCTTGAATACTGTGTGTGTATGTGTGAGAGAGAGAGTCTCTTTTATTTACTTATAAAATTTTTTCCAGTACAATTTTAATTTTTTAACCTAAATAATTAGCCCTCCTAGGTAGACTGATATCCTTCTCACAGATTACTACACCAATCTTCCTATCGTGATTAGTTTAATTTGCCTAGATCAAAAATTAGGACCTGATTTATCTATTTTTTAATATATTTTATTGATCATGCTATTACAATTGTAATTACCCCCCTTCATTCCCCTCCACCCTGCACACCCTCTCCCACCCACATTCCCCCCTTTAGTTCATGTCCATGTGTCATAAATTCTTTAGCTTCTACATTTCCCAT
>CM052542.1:73917864-73959933 GCA_028533065.1 Trachops cirrhosus
ATAAGGGCTTGGTGATGATGAACTCCTTGAACTTGACCTTATCTGAGAAGCACTTGATCTGCCCTTCCATTCTAAATGAAAGCTTTGCTGGATAGAGCAATCTGGGATGGAGGTCCTTGCCTTTCATGACTTGGAATACTTCTTTCCAGCCACATCTTGCCTGGAAGGTCTCTTTTGAGAAATCAGCTGACAGTCTGATGGGAACTCTTTGTAGGTGACTGTCCCCTTATCTCTTGCTGCTTCTAGGACTCTCTCCTTCATTTTTACCTTGGGTAATGTAATGATGATGTGCCTTGGTGTGTTCCTCCTTGGGTCCAACTTCTTTGGGACTCTCTGAGCTTCCTGGATTCTTTGGAAGTCTTTTCCTTTGCCAGATTGGGGAAGTTCTCCTTTATTATTTGTTCAAATAAGTTTTTCACTTGTGGCTCTTCCTCCTCTCCTTCTGGTATCCCTATAATTCGGATGTTGGAACGTTTAAAGATGTCCTGGAGGTTCCTAAGCCTCTCCTCATTTTTTTGAATTCTTGTTTATTCATTCTTTTCTGGTTGAAAGTTTTTTTCTTCCTTCTGGTCCACTCCATTGATGTGAGACCCAGCTTTCTTTCCATCACTACTGGTTCCCTGTGCATTTTTCATTTCACTTATTGTAGCTTTCATTTTTTCATCTAATTTGTGACCAGAATCAACCAATTCTGTGAGCATCCTGATCACCAGTGTTTTGAACTGTGCATCTGACAGGTTGGCTATCTCTTGGTCGCTTAAAAGTATTGGTTCTGGGGCTTTCATTTCTTCTTCTGTTTGAGCCATCTTTTTTGTTGTTGTTGTTTTTTTGTCTTGTGCCTGTTATGTATGAGGGGTGGAGCCTTAGGTGTTCTCCAGTGCGGGGCAACCCAGTTGCTGGGTTGTGACAGCGGGGTCAGAGAGGGAACAATGGCGCTTGCTCTGCCCTCTGCTGATTTCAGTCCCTTCTGTTGCTTCCCCCAAGCAAACTGGGCCTTTCTGGTGCTAATTCCCATGTGGGTGGGCTTGTGCACCCCGTGGGTCTTTCCAACCACCACTGCTGTGAGGCTGGGAGTCTCTCCCTGTGCCTCAACCCCCACAGGTGTTTTCAATCAGTGCCCCAAGGCTCTATTTCCCAGCACTGGGATCCTGGGTTGCTTGCAGTGCCTTGCTTCACAATCGCCGCCTCGCTGTGTCTGCCGGTTGCCACCCCTCGGCCGGGGTCTGCCAGCCACCGCTTGTCCACCCACAGTCTGCCCGCTGTGGTCTTACCCACCCAGTCCTAACACTCTTTGTTCCGCAACCCCTCTCCGCCTGGCTGCCCAACTCTGCCCCTCCTACTGGTCTAGATGAATGCGTCTATTTTAACTCCTTGGTTGTTCGACTTCCATACAGTTCAATTTTCTGTCAGTTCTGGTTGTTATTCTGTTTCTAAATTGCTGTTGTCCCTATCTTGGTTGTGCGAGGAGGCACAGTGTGTCTACCTCTGCCTCCATCTTGGCCGGAAGTCTGATTTCGCTATTTTTAAAAGGCTTCCTCATTGTCTCCTTTTCTCCAGGACTCTACGCTGCTGGATTTCTCTGTGGTCTTTAAGAATAACAGTACTAACGCTGGTGGGGACAGCTCAGCTGGTTAGAGCATCGTCCCAATATGCCAAGGTTGCTGGGCACATACAAGAATTAACCAGTGAGTGCATAAATAAGTGGAACAACAAATTGATGTTTCTTTCTATCCTCTCTCTCTCTCTCTCTCTCACACACACACACACACACCAATTAAAAGAAAAAAAGAATGACCGTAGTAGGTACTATTTATTAAGCACTGCACTAAAGGTCTCATGTTAAGTAGTTTACATAATTTGATGTGGGAAATATCTCCATTTTACAGATGAGAAAATTAAGGTTCAGAGAAGGTAACTGGGATTAAAATACAAGTTTGATGGATTTGTTCCTCTCCTGAAAATTAAGCCCTAAGAAAATGGAATTTAAAGCATGTTTTGGAGAGCCAGAGTGAAATGTGCCTGAGCTGAGAGTGGCAAAATTGGCAGGCAAAATTAGGGCTCTGATTTCTTAGGATAAAGGCAGCAAAAGAAGAGGAAAAGGTTGCCTGCAAAGAAAGGATTTTAATGTTCCACTCTTTCCCTGGGCTATATACCTAGTGATTGGTAGAGTCAACAAATGTTTTGGTAAACATTTATTACTGTTGCTGCCTTATACATCTTTCAACATTGGAAAACTTACCCTCCAGAGGGTGCAGCTCTTGATCGTGTTTTAGTTAATTTATCCACAGTGTTAAGGCCCTGTGCTAGGGACAGTGATTGCAAGGATGAGTAAGGTACATTCCTTGCCATCCAGCAGTTCACACTTTAGCTACTCAGGGTTCCTTAGCAACTGCCTGGATTTAGAATACAGAGCCCAGTCATGGGTGTGCAGTACCCTGTCCTTAGTGAATCTCAGGCTACAGGAGAGACATAACCCAGTTTTCTTTCTAAGCACAGAATTCTGGCCCTAGCCAGCTAGTTCAGTTGGTTAGAGCATTGTCCCAATACAGTAAGGTTGTGGTTCAATCCCTGGTCAGGGCACATACAAGAATCAATCAATGAATGTATAATAAGTGGAACAACAAATCAGTGTTTCTCTTTCTCCCCCTACTTTCCTCTCTTTCTCCTTTTCCCTCCTCCCCCCCAAAAAAATCAATAAATGATGTTAAAGTTTTCTAAGCCTTGGACTGTTTTCCTGATTTATTTTTTCTTTGCCACTGAACTTTTCCTTCTGACTTCTTGGAAACAGCAGAAGGGGAGAAAGAATGTTAGGATAGCAATTTTAGGGTGAAAGAGATGTGGCTATATGTATAGCCAGGGGATATATTGGATACTTAAATTATAAATTATTCTGAAGCATTGGCCAAAATATTTCTTGTTATTTGTAGTAGTATATTTTATTTTTCATACTTGAATTTTAAGAAGAAAGGTGAGGATGATTTAAGTTTTGTTTAAAGCTCATTTATATGAGGGGTGATGTTTCATTATCCCTATATATAAGCATGTACAGAATGGTTTACTATGAGTGGTCTTAAAAACTGGTCCTAAGATATTGGTTGGAAGTTTATTTAGATTGTAGTTAGGTGTTTGTTTTGATTTTGTGTATGTGGAGATAGCCTGGGGGGACACTTGGCCAAAAAAAGCTTAGCCATATTTCTTCCTGTATAGAACCTGCTAAGAGACCATGCAGAGACTCCTTAGCAACATCAGGGTGCATGGCTCAATGAGAGCAGGAACTTGGGGTTCATTTAAGAAATATTGATGAAGGAACTGCTATGTGTCAGACACGGTAGGTTCTTGAGAAATCATTAAACAACTGTGTGGTTGAATGACACCTTTACCTCCTCTGTTCATTGATGAAAGGTAAAGTGGAAAGTGGGATTAGGTCAGTGATTAGTTTCTGTGAATAACAGTCACACTGTACTTTTGAGAGCTCTGGGCCTGTTTTTTTAATGTTCTTTCTTTGAAGTGCAGAAAGAATTTTTTTCAATTACATTTTACATTCAATATTATTTTGTATGGGTTTCAGGTACATAGCATAGTGGTTAGACGGTCATATGCTAATCTATGGGTCTATTTAAAGACAGCTGGGAGCGTGTGGGAGGCAACTGATTGCTGTTTCTCTCCCGCTCTTTTTCCTCTTTTCCCCTCTTTCTAAAAATAAATAATATCTTTTTAAAAATTGCAAACATTCTCAATGTAGTGAGTTTTTAATCCTTTTTGCAACTTGAGAATCAGAGATTGCATAAATAGGTGAGATTCTTCTAATGGCAGGCAATGGAAATAGAAAACATGACCTTGAGTCCCCAATTCCGTGTGAGCAATTATCTCTTTGGCAGTTTTACAACAGATTTTCTGTGATGGGAGAATCAGTTTAAATACAGATTTATCAAGTGGCAAATTAGGGGTTACATTTAGAGTTCTTGAGAAAATTTGACATTATTAACGTAACATCCTTTTTTGAAATGGATGTCTTTAGGGAAGGGACACATATTATCTCATACTCTCAAAATTACCTTTGAGGGTGAGGTGTTTCATTTACCTCATTTACTGCCATTGTTGTTACTAATGACAATGTCAGGGAGAAACTGAGGCCCTGCACTCAGATGACGTGTCTGGGGCCACATAGGTAAAGAAGGCTCGTGGTCCACCCTCTGCATGCGGATGTGTAGGGCCCAGATGGGAGGTAACTTAAGCACTAACATCTTAAGAGTCAAAGACAGATTAGAGTAATGGCCTTCAAGTTTTATGAGGGTGAGGACCCCTTGTTAATATCAAAGAATTTAATGAGCCTTGTATGATAGTTGCTATACTTTTAATGATCTTGTTGCTGGAAACTACTTGGTATAAGTATGGATTTGCCATCTCCTTCTTATTACCCCCTGGGAACAGTGACCTATAGGGTAAGAAGGATCCACTGGAGAGGAGCCAGGATCCCTGATTTGAGGGGCCCCACCTGGTCACTAACTCTCCAAAATTCTTGCTTTCAACTGACTCTCTTTGCTTCTCCTATATGCTTTGCTCTGAGAGTCTGGAATTAGGACTATGAGAGTGAGTTTTCTAAAGAAGCCTCCAATTTTGAGCATCTCGAGCTAGCCTCCAAGCAAACTCCAGTGGGATCAATCACACCACATATTCTTGCTCTTGCCTAAATTCCTAGTGAGACACTTTTGATGACAAATTTGATCTCTTTTGTATTAGTGAACTTTGAGATAATTGTTGGCAAGCTATATCTTGCCATGAAATAAATTATGCAGAAATATAAATTAGTTTCCAGACCTGGTGACAAATTATTTTCCCCTCTCACCTATGTTTTCTAAAGTTCCCAAACCATGTACAGTATATTTGTATAATAAAAATAAATTTTATTTTTAAAGCAATTTTATTTATTTATTTTTTAATTTACTGATTTTAGAGAGGGGGAGGGGGAGGAGGAGGAGGAGCAGGGGAGAAAGAGAGAAAGAGAGAGAGAGAGAGAGAGAGAGAGAGAGAGACTTTTTGTTCCAGGTTCCACTTATGAATTCTTTGGTTGATTCTCATATGTGCTCTGATTGGGGATTGAACCCACAACCTTGGCATATGGGGACAGTGCTCTAACAAACTGAGCTACCCGGCTAGGCATAAAAATGAATTTTAAAGTTTACCAGCTTTAATTTCTCTACTTGGAAATCCATTTATTTTTTTTCTTTCTGCCATTCTTTTCTTCTTTGCTGACTAATAGAAGCAAGCATGCTACTAATTATGTTGCTGTGTAAGACCACAGTGGCCGGGAGAAAGGTCATGTGCCCTTAGGGTATGTTGCATCTAATGGGATAAGACTAGAGAACATGTTTGTGGGTTGGTGGAAGTTTTGGAAACTGTCTACCAAACTGATCTGGATTGTGCATAAGAACAATAACTTCCCAGGCAGGGCTTTTTGTTGTTATTGTTGTTGTTATTGTCTCAAGCTCAGTAGTGGCTCAGCATGAGCTCTGCCATGATAGGAGTGGTTAGCAACTGGGATAGAACAGGGGGTGCTTCGCCGCTGCTCTGCTGGCTCTGTGGGAGGCTGAGGGGGTGTGTGGCACTAATATGGTCATCAGAAGTGAAGTTTCACCCATGTGATATAGATACTCTACCCGAGTTAGGCTGGTTTTTCTCTCTTTGAAGGATAAATTGAGCTGTTTATTCTTCTGCTATTTATTAGCTCTGCCTGACCTGATTTCCATCACCCAGAACATGGAAACTCGGCGTCTTAAGTTCTCTGGCTGAGGAATCCCCATGTCCTGAAATAAACACTATTTCACATGAGTCTCATTTTGTTTGATTTACAGCACTTCAGAGCAGAGCACAAAGGGAGAAGAAAATGCCAGTGAATTTACTCTATAGGCCAAGCTCTGTCTACTGTGGCCTTTTCCAGACAGGTCATAGCTTTGATTGTCCAGCTGTCCAGTTTCCTTAGGAAGAATACTGTGTTTTCGGACTATAAGAGGCACCCCCCCGCCAATTTGGGAGGAATAATGGTTGTTAAAGCTGCTGTTGAATTCTGTTTACATTTACATTGGTGAAATATTATGTTATTTATGTTATTAAATATTTTACCACATTTTTTGCTTCAAAGTTTTTTTCCCTATTTTCCCCCTCTAAGACCTAGGTGTGTCTTATGGTCCAAAAAATACAGTACTTGCAATCTAAAAAGGGGTTAGAACCAGAGAAGGCTCCCAAGTATCTGACACTCTTATCTGACCTAAGTCATAACTGGCTATTCACTGACATAACTAACCTGAGTGTCTGTAGGTCTGGTTGGTTTGTGGGTATAGAGGACGCCCTGCCGGCTCAGTCGCCCTTACCTGCCTCACAGCAGAAGTTTCCACTTCACCTGCAGGGTACCAAAGAGGCAGCAATTTGAGGATATCTTGGGCCATTGCCATTCCCGATACTCCTCAGCCTCTGGATTTGTCTGGAGAATATGGCACACTTATGGAAAGGCAGGATGACTTAGTGATTAAAAGCACAGCCCTGTTTTAGTCCCAGCCCTGCTACTTACTAGCTCTGTGAACTTGGGCAGTTCACTCTCTTTGTGTTTATTTCCTCATCTGTTATTGAACACTTTCTGCTACAGTTCCAGGTTCCCAGTGATCCTTTCTGTCCCATCAGTAGAGACATGACTTTTGCTTTCCTGTGGTTTTCTTTAGAGGGCTCCCACAGCAGAGTGGCCAGGGTCCATGTGATTCAGCTGTCTTAGTTTTTCCCCCTCTAGGTCAGCAGCATCCAGTATGGCAGCCACCAGCCGCATGTGGCTGCTGAGCACTTGAAATGAGGCTAGTCTGATCTGAGATGCACTGTAAGTGTAAAATGAATGTTGGAATGTCAAAACAAAGTATGAGAGAAATAATGTAAAATACCTTATCAATGATCATGTTGAAACGATATATTTTAAATATGTTGGGTTAAAGAAAATATATCATTAAAATTAATTTCCCCAACAGTGTGGTGGTTGGGGGGAGGAGAGGGTATAAATGGGACAAATGGTAATGGAAAAATATACAAAAAAATTAATTTCCCTTAGTTCTTATTTTTTTTAGTTATTGGTTTTGAGAGACAGAGAGAGAGAGAGAGAGAGAGACATCAGTTTGTTGTTCCACTTATTCAGTCATTCATTCGTTGCTTCCTGTATGTGCCCTGACTGGGGATTGAACCCGAAACCTTGGTGTGTCAGGACTATACTCTAAACAACTGAGCTACCAGACAGGGTTATTTCCCCTATTTCTTTCTTTCTATTTTTATTCATTTAAAAATTTATTCTTTAATTAGCAACCTTGAGAAAAAGTCACATCAAGACAGAAGCAAATGCAGAGACCCACAAAGCTGTTTTCCCTTGTCAAGCTGGAGCACCATCTAAACCATGACAGATCCACTCCAGCTCTAGCCACAGCCTACTATCCACATCCTGGTCCCAGGTGTGTTGGTTGCAAACTGGCCTTGCTTCATGGAAGGGTCTAGCTTGAAGGCATTCATGGCTTCCTCAAGTCTGAGCATCTCTCTTTCCTTCCTCAGGCAGTGCCTCTCAGCCATGGATCAGAGCATCCACTTGGTTTGGAGCTTGTACATGTAATTGCCATAAACCACGACCTCGATTAGGTTGGAGAGTTCCAGAAACTTCAGCTTAAGCATGGCTTTGCTCACTTGCTCAATGTATGGGATTCAAGATCTGCCTGGGCCAAACATGGCTCCCAGCAGCTGGGTCTGGACCTGGAACACCTTGGCATCTTTCAAGTCCTCAGGAACTTTACCAATGGTGGGATATCTTTCTGTTTGGGCAGCGTCCTCATCTTGTGCACCTCCAACTGAAAATCACGCTCTGAGTTAGGGTTGTCAAGAACTGCAGTGTGCAAGAAAATCGAACCCCCTATTTCTTTAAAAAAATTTTTTTAACGTGGCTACTAAAATTTTTTTGTGGTGGTGAAATATATGTAAGATAAAACTTACCATTTTAATCATTTTTAAGCATATAGTTCAGTGGCAGTAAGTCCATTTACCTTCTTGTGCAACCATCATCTTTAGCTCCAGAACTTTTCATCTTTCCAAACTGGAAATTTGTACTAATTAAACGCTGACACCCCATGTTCCCCTCCCCCATTTCCTGGTAACCACTATTTAATTTTCCACCTTTATGAATTTGACTATTCTAGGTACCCATATAAAAGGAATCATTTAATACATTTGTCTTTTTGTGTCTGATTTATTACTTAGGATAATGTCTTCAAGGTTTCTCTATTTTGTATTATGTCAGAATTTTCTTCCTTTTTAAAGCTGAATAACATTTCTCTGTGTGTGTGTGTATGTGTACACCACGGTTTGTTTTTCCATGGACATTGCATTGTTTCCACCTTTTGGCTATTGTAAATAATGCAGAAAAATTTAAATGTCATATATGGCATGTCTTGCACTTCTATTGGGCAGTGCTGTGCCAGGGTATTTATAAATTGCCAAAAGGTGGCATTGGGGTGGCTTCCCATAAGTGCTTGGAAGCACTGCCGCACTTTGTTCCTCAGGCCAACTGCGGATCTGGTTGTCAGCCAGTTGTCTTCTTCCGTGCTCTCCCGGGTCCTGCCCTTCTCTTGTGGTGATGCTTCTCTTAGGCTCCTTTCTTTGTTTGCCTTTGTCTGCCCCAAACTTTGGTTTCTGTGGGAATTCTTAAGAAACACTGATCTCAATATAAGTAACTGCGAGTCCCTGGATTGGGGTGGGAAGCAAGTGAGGAGGAGTTTATCTTCTCTGCAGAGTGAGAACCCTGGCCTGACTCTGACCTGACTGGGTATTTGGGCTGTGAGGCAGGAAGGGCAGAATTTAACTGCATTCTGTGTACAAGGAGACACGCATTGGAGGCCGGGGACTTTCCCATGGATATGGAGCTGGGACACAAAGCTGAGTATTTGGAATCTTAGAACTGGAGTAAGGTCTTTTTAGATGGCAAATCAACCACAGGAAGTTATTATTATTATTTTACATAAATCAATGTTATTTTGGGCTAAGGTTCTTTGGTTTCTGCAAATGCTTCATAGCCTACTTTAGTCACAATCAAATGTGGTCAGAACAATGTGGAAAGCCCGATGTTTCTTTTTTTTTTTTTAAGATTTTTATTTATTTATTTTTAGAGAGAGGGGAAGGAAGGGAGGAAGAGAGGGAGAGAAATATCATTGTGTAATTGCCTCTCGCATGTCTCCTACTGGCAACCTAGCCTGCAACCCAGGCATGTGCCCTAACTGGGAATCAAACCAGTGACCCTTTGGTTCACAGGTCAGCAATCAATCCACTGAGCCACACCAGCCAGGGGCCCAATGTCATTCCTAATTCTTGTGAGGAAGAGGACTGACATACTGGTTCAGCTTGACAAGTCCTTTTTGATTTCAGGGACTTTTAGCAAATAAATCTGCATTGCCCTTCTCTCCCTGAATACATTACTAATATGAATGAAGAACTGGAGTCTGACCTAACTGCATCTCTCTTTTACTATGTAAGTATTTCTCATTTTTTTTGAATGCTTCAAATATTTTCATTTGCCCAGCATCAGTACACAGTTTGGGCATGTACTCTCAATATCTGTGTAACTATGTGTTCTACTCTCAAACTAAATAACATATTAGTAAAATGAATTTCATTCATTAATTGAAATTTCATTAATTTTATGAAGTAAAATAGAATAAAATAAATACAATAGAAGTCTTACTATTTCTTTTCTGGGCCTCCATGGATCATCTTGCATGCATTCTGGGCTGTAGGTACTTTCCTCTGGAGTCAGCAACATGCTTTCTAAAGTGGAAGAATGCAAAATCCCAAGAGTGTAAGTAGTTTGTTCTGTTCTTACCAGTGGTAGGGCAGAATTATTACTACAGCTGAAACTATCAATCTACTTAAAACCAAAACCTACAACAGAGGACCAGAAATATTGTAAATATTGAGTAAGAATTATCCAGAGCTGGGGATCTTTTCCAGATGAGTCACTGGCAAAGTGACAAGATGTTGACACTGTACATTGCTTTCATTATATTTCTCAATGTATACATTCATTCACTATCATTAATAATCATCACTGTACAAAGAGTTTCGGGTTGGCAATGTGACAAACAATAAAACACCAAAGATTCTCCTCCAGACTGTGTTTGATGGCAGACACACAAATAGTGGGCCCACATGGTGGGGTCTAGGCACAGGGGGTACTTGCAAGACATTGGATACCTAATCCCCACAAGGAAGAAAAAGATTCAAACTTCTGTATGTGTGTCTATCTGACATGAATTATTTGTGCTTAAAAAACAACAACAAGATATGACTCACCTAGGAACTTTTCCAGATTTTAGAAGTTTCTAGGTGTAGCCCTCAGCAGGGAGACCTCCCCAGAGCTGAACAGGCTAGGCGCAGGTGGCGAGTTATACAACTGGAAGTAGCCTTTCCCCGCCACCCTCCCCGTCGTGTTGGGAGAATTAGTGTAATTAGAGCCTGTGCTTGTACAGCACTTTGACATTCTCAGATGAAAAGTGCTAGATGAGCGTAAAATTTTATAACTGTAATGGAATCCAAGCAAATAGCATTGTAATAAATGGGTCTTGCTGCTGATACTGCATTTAAGAGCTGCCTCTTTATTATCTCCTGTTTACTCTATGTGATGAACTGAGGTGATTAATAACAATGATAATAATTACCCCTATAGCATTTTATGCTTTCAAAGGGCTTTACAACTTGTTCATTATGTAATCTTTAATCTTCACAGTTGCTACTGTGCTAAGTTAGTATTGTTTGTTTGTTTAAAGTTTTTTCCATAGAAATGAAGACATCAGGAACAGAGAGGGAGGCTGAAGTTTTCAAGTTCACACAGCGCAGCAACGTGGAGCTGCTGTATTTCAATTTGGGAAGTTGGGATGTGTAATGAGCTAGAAAAGGAGTTGAGGTGGGAGGGGGAGAAGAAAGGCAGAGGGAGCAGTGGTTAGTTACCATAGGGACTGGGTGGCAGATCACTGTGGTCTGGCCATGAGGAGCTGAAGCAGCAAAGGCAACTTGATTCAGAATTTGGAGGTTGAGGTTCCCACTTCAAAGTCCCCTCTGTGAAGGCCTGGGTGCTCCAGAGGAACTACGTGTAGCCTGTGTTCATTCAGCTGCTACTTAATACCTGGTCAAGGTTGATCAAGGGGAGTAGGGCTTTATGCGGCAGCTAATTGGGTGCTATAAGGAACAGACCCTCAAACTGTAGTGTCAGCAACTGTGCATTGCATAATCAGCTTCTTCGAATGCCCGCTTGGGGATTAGACCGCATAAGCCATTGCTGGAGGTATCTGCGAGACAAGCAGTGTGTCAATTACACTGTGGATGGCCAGATTTATGTGTTTTTTGGCAGTGCTGCTGAGCTATTAATCATGTCTCATGAACAGGGCCCATGTAAACCAAAGGCAAATGGCACATCTCCTGGACCGTCCCAGCAAAAAAAAAAAAAAAAAATCACCTTTGCCCCTGTATCTTCTGCTGACATGTAAGGTACTCAGAAATGAGAATGGATACACAGAGGCATCAAGCAATCGTCAAGTACTACCTACTGATTTTTCTCTTTTCTCTTTTCCTTTCCCTCCCCTTCCCTCCCCTTCCCTTCCCTTTCCTTTTTCCTTTCCTTTCCTTCCTTTCCCTTTCTTTCTCTTTCATTTTCTCTTTCTTTAAAAATAAAGCCCAAACTACATTTTCTGAGCTGAGGAGACCAGATTCCTAGTTAGTATCTGGAAATGGCTTATTCCACATAAATATGCACACATTACATTTTCTTTTAATGACAAAGTGAGGGTTTCATGGCTTTGCTCTACTTTCATTACATTTTCATGTAGATGGGCCATACATGTAGATTTCTTATCACTTGCTAAGCTACATGCCATGATGTGCAGTGTATCTAATGTCATAATTAAATGTCATCAGGCTAATATGTATGAGTGTTTTGAGCTTTTTCACTAATTGCTGTGCTAGCATGAATTAGACAGTGAAGTAATTAGAAGCCCAAATGCATGCATGTCACGTGGTGCAGTTGCTGGGGTGGGCTGTGTGTTCGGGTATGTGTGACTGAGAGTGTGCTTGCACGAACCGGTTCTCCCCTCTTCCCCACTGTTCCTGATTGCCAGCCTCTCCTGTCTGCGCAGAAGCCTCCGAGACCATGTCCCCAATGGAAGCCTTTGTCTGTAAGGGGGAGCCCACATTTCTTTAAATAAGCAATTTTCTGTAATCAGTCACCAGGGAAAGCTTCACTGCGAAAACCAGAATTAATGGAAGACAGGTTTTAGGTTTTAAAGAAAGCATGTTTATCTTCAGGACAGATTAGTTGGGACTGGGGTGTGCTTGTGTGTGTAAGAGGGGCTGGCAGTTGTATGATGGAGAAAATGGGATGACATTGTTTTTAGCTTGAGATCTTTTCTGATCTTCCCACGTTCGTCAAATCCTTAAGGAAACATTCTGCTGATTATGTGACAGTTAAACTTTTCCTCTACCTCTTCCCCTCTGTTCTCAGTTTTGTACTAACAGGAGTTACAGGAGAGGCCTATAAAAATCATGTTCTGGCTTCTGGCTCCCTCCCCGGGGAACTAAAAGGCACAAGGCGAGGCCTTCAGCACTAACGCTCTGGGTCCGGGAGAGCCGGCCCCCTGCCCTGGCCTCCTCCTGCTCAGGGCTCCTCCACAGCATTTCTTCAGTCAGTGGACATCTTTTTTGTGAGGGTGTGACTGTATCCCTGTGCAGCTGATTTTAATCCACCACACAGCTGAGGTAGACAATGTAACAGCCTCAGGGAAGAGCCTATCCTCTGATAACTTTTATCTGCCAGAGAGGCCATTACCACCTGCTTGATTTCTCAGGCAATTTTAATTCATTGCTGCCCAGCGATAGGAAATCTGAGAAACAGGGAGTCCTCCACTCTGAGTTACCACAGCCCCAAGATACAATGTGTGCTTGGCCTATACCTGTTTTATTCATCCAGATATTTTTTTTATATGACGGATTTATGTGCCGACCCCGCTAACGTCTGAGCAGCTTTACACCGTAGCTTTAGCTCTTGTCCTCAGGGACTGGCATAGCCCATGGAGCTGTTCGCCTCCTGTGGTAGGAAGAGAATGAAAAAGCCTCTGCTACTGCCTGACAGTTTTGACAAGCCTCGTCAAATTCCCATTCCCAGAGGTGCCTCCTGCCCATTAGGAGGCTGATTGCTTGTGGGGGAACCTTCTGAATTCCAACAGAGACAAGATCAAGGCCTAATGCTGCTCGTGAACATGGGGCCTCCCTCTCCTTGACCAACAAATTCCGACAGAACGGCTTGTCAACAAATAGGCCTGGGCTAGGAAGATAAAGAGTTGTCATTTAGAAATAAACGCTGTTATTTCTCTTCACAATTTGTAACCTCTTTTCAACTCTTTCCCTCCCCCTCCCGCCCCTCCTCCTTCAGCCCTGCATTTCGCACACCAGCAGCGTGCTCACCCAGCCACGTCAGGACCGGCCTCCTGCTTGGCACTTGGGCACTGGTGCTTGCTCCTGCTGGGGGCTTCTGCGCCTGACCTTCCTGAAGAGCTCCCTCCCCGCTTGCAAAAAATTCTAAGACAGTGTGAAAGCACGTCAGAGGCAAATCACAAACCCAGCGTGTGCATCCCCAGAACAGGCAGGAGGTATTTTTAATTCCTTCCTCTTGTTTCCATGCTCACCATTCCTTGTATATTGAGCAAGTTCTAATTTAAATCATTTATATTTAATGTAATTCCATGAACTCTTCTTCACTTGGCTTTTTGTCTTTCTGGTCGCACGTGTTGCCTGCACGTGCTCTTCCATTATCTTGCAGTGCCCCCCAGCCCCGCCACCTCGGCAGAGTGCTCACCACCTTGGGCTGCTCTCGGTTGTTTTCTGGTCTATATGCCCCATAAAATTACAGGCTTCAAATTGGCATGCTTAATTTATGCCAGTTTCTAGCACTGGACTTGGGGTACAAATGATGCCCCATAAATACTAGTTGAGTGAATGCATGAATGAATGTGTGCTTTGCTATTCATAAGATACTGTGTGAAATTGCTGGAGGACTGACTGTGATCCTGTTTATTTATTATTGTGTTAGGGTAGATGAAACCCAAGTTCACAAATCCTGATAATAAGTTGCTGTGTAAGAGAATTGCTGTATAAGACAATAAGACAAACTTCTACTGGTGGTGGCAGTAGAAAGGCAAGAGGGATCCAGCAATTAATTCTTCTCTTTCTCTCTTAAGTATTTACACGAAGAAATAAAATCATAAATCTATAAGTATTCATCGCATCTTTATTCCTAATAGCAACACATTAGAAATGACCCAAATGTTTATCAACAGCTGAATGAATCAACTAAATGTGTCATGTCTATACACTGGAATACTACTCAGCAGATAAAAAGAATACAAAAACTTGGATAAATCTGAAAAACATTATTTTGCCCAAAGAAAGCCAAGTATAAAAAATTACACAGTTGTCCCCATTTACATGAAGTTCAAGAACAGACAAAACTAATGTAAGGGCATAGAACTTAGAGTGATGGTTGCCTCTGGGCGGAGCGGTGGATTGATAAGAAAGGCCCACTAGAGGACTTGGTGGGGGTATCGGTGCACATGTGTTTGTCAGAATTCATCGGCTGTTCACCGAAGATCTGTGCACTCCACTGCAGGTCAGCACTACCTCAATTTTTAAAAGCTAGGAAATTTACAAAAAGTTAAAAGAAGAAAAGAATTTTAACAGTTTCACCACCTACAGATCTCTATTGACATATCAGCTTAGTTCTGTCTAATACTTTTATGTATGCTTATTTAAAAAATAGAGTTGTAACCATATTTACATTTAATCTTTTGTCGCTTTTTCAGTTAATGTTATACTATAGGCATTTCCCACGTGAGAATGTGAATTTTAAAAAACAGCATTTTTACATGTCCCTGTGAGAGTGCTCACCCAATCACTATTACTTGCCTATAGCCATTTCCTAAGCGAGTAATGTCCAGGTTTCTAGCTTGAGTCACTGAATTGTTGCCTGATGACAAATTCACAGAAATAGAATCGGTAGGAAAGAACGAACACTTTAATATTTCTCAATACATGTGTAGTTTAAACCTTAGTTTTAGTACCTTATGAAGATACAAGTACAGAAGTATAGAGCTAAAACGGCTAATGGCAGTCCATTTTGCAGTTTTTAAAGATTTATTTATTTATTTATTTTTAGAGAGAAGGGAAGGGAGGGAGAGAAACATCAATGAGCAAGAGATACATTGATCATTTGCCTCTCGTGCACCCCAGCTGGGGATCTGGTCTACAACCCAGGCATGTGCCATGACTGGGAATCGAACCAGGGAACTTTTGGTTTGTAGGCTGGCAGTAAGTCCACTGCGCCACACCAACCAGCACCATTCTGCAGTTTTTAAATGGGTTTCCTCTACTAGGCACAAACCTAGATTCACTTCTGAATCTCTAGTTTGCTTTGTTGTCTATACTGGAGTCAAAGGGCAAATATCCATTATGAAATGAATTATTCCTTGGCATGTGTGAGGATAGTTCAAATGCTCTCACAAATGCTGTCAATCTCATTTTAATTTGTGGTACTAAAAATATACATATGTCAAAGCTGTTCAATTAGCATTCACATGTCCCTAGTGCCTAAGAGCTGTAGGCTTATAGCTGAGTGTTTGGCTTGATTCCTCTATTACTGAAATGTCTTACTTCTTCTATTCACTAACCCATCCTGTGGAAAGCTTGTGACCTTGAACTGAACCCTTTCTTGTCTAGGATTCTTTGCCTGAATATCTTCTCAGTGTCCCTTTCCCACCTCTTGGGACTCCTCACTTCATATCCTCTGTGGGGAAAACCATGGTCAAAGCCAGAAAGGGAAGGAGCTGACAAACCCATTATTCTGTGTCATGTGTTTTACATAAGTTTTCTTATTTAATTACCTTGACTGCACTTGAAGGTGAATGTTGTGATTCCTGTTTTACTGTAGAGGAAACTGAGACCCAGAGAGTTAAGGTAAGGTGTGCATTATAGAAGTTGTTGTTCAAATAATAGACGTTTATGTCCTGAAGATAAACTAGCAAGTCAGATCTTGCACTTACCCCCGCTGCAGTCGCCCCTCCCTGGAAAGGCCCCCCGGCGGTTGCAGCAGGAGATAAGACGCCACAGCTTTCAGCAGACCTGCCTTAGCAAGAGCGTTGTCCGACAGCAGCGCACTGGTGGGTAGACGTCCGAGAGGGCGCTCTGCGCTGCGGGCTGAGTCTTAGGTCAAGTCCTCTCCTCACTAGACATTTACTGTCACACCCCTCCTCCAAACCGGGATTCTATCAAGATGGCTGCATTTCCATGAAGCTACTTTAAAATGAAAAACAGCTGATTCTCCATGCTGCCATAGTTTCTTCATTGGAGCTGCTGTTCACAGTGAAGTGATCTGTTTTCAACAGAAAGCTAGGATGGTGGAAGACTTTAGAAAGGGTTAGGCCCAACTCAGAGAAGAGAAGAGATACAGTGGGTTTAGTGACAGTTCTGTGTCTCAATTTCAAACTTTTCCACATTTTTCCTAGAAGAGGATTAAGTATCAGTAACCTCTTTGAACACCTTGGGTCTTTTGGGGTGTGTTTCAAGTAATACTTCTATCAAATGATTTTCTGCTGAGCATTTGCCTCCCCACTTGAGGCAAGCAGAGCTCCCTAACCTTTCTCATGTGGAGGGAAACACTGGAAATGATGACATTGGCAAGGGCTGTTCTTGGTTGCTGGTCCTGTTACCGGGAACTGGACCAGCCTGGAGCAGGTCTGCCTCAGGCTGGCCAGTCGCATGTGGATTCTTGACTTTGTACAGAGAAGGTTTCACAACGTGAGTCCAGGTGATTTTGAGAGTACATTCACTAAAGCTAGGCACCGGGAGACAAGGAAGGGCTTAGGATGGAAAGGAGCAACAGGAGAGCCTAGACGGTACTCTGCTTTGGCCCTACAAATGTCATAGGAAAGAAGTGAGCCATGGTGGGGTTGCTGTCCGCTCCCTGGAAAGTCAGAGAAAAGGGGCCTTGGAGACTGGTTCAGGGGTTTAGCTCAGGATAAGATAAGCTGCTGCTGCTCATTCCCCGCTGGTTGCAAGTCCTGTGGGGACCTGTAAAGTTTAGGAGCTGCTTGCCTGTGGGGGAAGAAGAGTGGGAAAGGAAAAGCGTGGGCTGCTCCTGGGAGGGAGAGGTGGCTCTGGAACCTTATTATTATTTTTTTTTTTTGAGGGTTTTTAAAGGCTGGGAGTTTAAGGGCGGTCTTAGGGGAAAATCTCAATAGAATATTCATCAGCTTTATGCTGATGACCGAAAATGAGAGTTAGTCCCTTAAGTTCATCTGTCCTTGGGTGTGGTTGGCAAATGGCACTAATTGAATTTCTACTATTTATCTCCCTGAATAGAGTGATCTAAGCTGTTTACCCTCTGGTTGGGGAGAAGCGTAAGCCATCTATTGGTAAGTGTCCTTGGTTAGGGAAGATAGGATTTTGCCTTTTACTAGATGGCTGTAAATGGCTTTGCCATTTTCTATCTGCCTCAGTTTCCCTATTCCACTTGTCCTGGCTGTCTCAGTGACAGATCCCAGGTCTCTGGCCACCCGGGTTCTACCTGGCTGCCCTGTCATCTCAGGGAATCACAGTGACTCATGCTTTCCACTGGTTGGAAACTGTCTAAAGTACCAGCAGAAACATTCCAAGTACTACCTTAACCTTAGGGTAAATGGTTTTCTGTACAAAATCCAATGGCAAACTTCTGAGATTAAGGGATATCTTTGTAATCTCTCTCTCCCTTCTTCCCTCCTCAAACATAAATAGAAAAATAACTTTGAAATGACATCTTGGATTTACAACCAACCTTATCTTAATATTGAAGGGAATACTGTCAAGTAGGGGATGGGAGAGGTATGGAAAGAGACAGAAGCAGAAAAAGGAAGGTAGATGGAGAAATTGCATTTTACCAGTAATACTCAGAAGCACTTATCCATGAATCATAAACTGTTAAAAAAACTTCCTTAGAATAACATACTGGGCACTATTAAACAAATCCGATATCTAAGTTGATTAGGAAGATAAGTAACAACGCTAAGAAATGTAGTATGAAGAAACAACTTTGGGGTCAGTGAGATCTGGACATGAACTCCAGTGTCTATGTAAGACACGTTCAAACCTGTAGGGAATTTTTATGAGTTTACCTGAGCCAAAACTGACAACAATTGTGGGGAAGCAAGATCTCAAATGCTCTGGAGAAGAAGTTTTGCAGCTTCTTTTATGCATTTGAGTTAAGGAGAGAACATAAGGAAGATTCCAAGAAGGTTCGAGAAAGCAAGGCAGGGACTGGATTACAAGACAGTTAATAAGATTATGTGCTCTCTTGAGGGTGGTTACACTTTAGAGGGGTATTACTTCTGGCATTTCAAAGGCATGCTAACCTAGATGCATAAGAACAATAAACAGGGCTGGCTTAAAAACCTTGCACTAAGGAAGTTATAGGCTTGGGGTGTGACTATCCACCACGACCTGCCGAGTTAGGAATTTATGATATATTACATCACCCCTTTCTCATCCACACCAGCTATGTTACTTGTTAGTTTTGTGACCATGGAAGTTGTTGAAACTTTTGGTAAAATGGGGATAATAACACCAACCTTCTGAGGCTATTCTATTAACTGAGGGAGTAAGGCATGTGAAAGTACCAAGTGCATACATTTAATAGGGATCTCAACCCACATGAATTCTCTGTGTGGTAGCTTTATTCTAATGTGGTGTCATGCTGTGACACCACTGTTAGAGCGAAGTTTCTTTTGACACTTTGATAATGATTCTTTGAATGGTGTCCAGAAGAGATCCACCTCACCATATGTTTTATAGTTTAACAATCAGTGTTTCAAAAAGGTATAACTTGACAATGTGAGAGGGTAGAAGGCAAAGCTGTCTTACTTGTAACTGTAGGCAAAATGCATGGCTCCCATAAATGCATCTGGTTAGTTAGTGTATTCAGTCCATAAACAAAAAGGGCTCCCCATGAATTACTGAATCTCATGACAGTCCCATGAAGTAGGTATCATTCATTTCATGTTACAGATAGAGAAACTGAGGCTGGGAGACTAAAGTGTCCCAGGTGGCTCTGCTAATAAGTGACAGAGCTAGGATTCCAGTCAGTTCTTCCTGAAGCCTCCTCATTTTTCAGGTTTATGAATGGACACACAGTTTGAGTACAACAAAATGATGTGGACAATCCTAACATTTTACTGCAAAGCATGACGTTACTTGGGAGTCAGGTGATGCCTTCCCTTCTTCATGCTATTTGGGTATAATTTTTGGCCTGACAGTTGAGTACACAATACACTTCCTGATCTAGGTTAAAATGGAAACTTAGTGCCAGAAGAAAGAAGAATAAAGTTAATAACAACATCACCCAACTCTCACTGTTAACATTTTGGCTCACATGCATTTTTATTAAAAAATTTTTTTGTTTGTTTTAGAGGTGATTTTACCATTTGCTACCAAGTGGAAAATGGGACAATATGGATACCAGAATCTTACAAAGTTCTTCCTTCTTTATCCATGACTGCTTTTCTGACTCCATTTCCTCAACCCTCAACCCTCTAACCTCACTTCTGGCTCGCTGTCTCTGGAGCGCACCCCCACGCCCCATCAGCAGGAAGTGGCCCTCTTGGCTTACAGGACACACCCTTTACTTGCCATCTCTGAGGACCTAAAGGCTGGAACTCCTGCCTGCCCAAGAATCTTTCCTCTGGACATTTCATAGGAATTTTCTCTTTTGTAAGCCAAGGAAGCATATAATATATTTTAGAGAAATTCCATTTAAAAAAATAAAACTTTAAAAAGATTTGCCTTTAAAGGGATAGGTTTTAGATATCTGAAAGGTTTACTTATGTAGAACATTTCATCCCCAAATAAAGGCACTTCACTTATGATAATGCGGAACAATCTGAGCTTTGTGCTCAGAGACCTAAGCCTGGAAGCCCATTCTAAGCCTACAAATATCATGCATGTCCCTTAACTGATCTGTCTGTTCCTCCATCTTCAAAATGGGGTGATAACATGGATCTGAGGGAGTTTCCTTTGTAATCAGAGCAAGTAATTCAGGGATGAGGCTGGCTATTCTCTCTTGCTAGGTAATACATATTAGTCTATGTGTCTGAAATGTTAATCATTCATTATTTAGCTCTTCCTGGAGCACTGTCCAACTGTGTGAGTCTTAAATTTGTTCTGCAGAAAGAACACGAAAGAGTTAAACAGGAATACAGTTTTACACTGTTTTGGAGTTTTTCCTCTTTGTTTAACATCAAAGTGGTCTGCAGTCCATTTTGCCAGTTTATACATATTGCAGTACTCAGGGAAAGGCTTGGAGGAGCTGAGCTGGCTGCCTGATTAGCTGTGACTCCCTTGCTGGCTGGCTTAAGAGACCAAATGGATTCGACCCCTTTAAGGTTTTAATGATAAGGGAATAGGTGAGGGGGAGACGCTCCCTCCCTCTTTGAGTGAGACATTGTGGAGGCCCCACTAATAAATCACTTGTTCCCTGTAAATGCACTCTCACACAGGCACAGACTCAGATGGTTCCCACTTGAAATTTCTCATCAACTGCAAATAGCTCCCAGCCCAAATGGTTGAACTGCTTGCCAGCCTCCTCTTTGTGAGGAGGTTTTAGCTGTGACCAGCCCTGGGGACTCGTGGGTGTACAAAGCCTGTGCCGCCCAGGAAACAGTCAGAGACTCACTTCGTCACCACTCCCCTGCCACGTCATCATCCTCTCCTTCCCCCTCAACTCTGAATGCCATAGAAAAAACACCAGCAACATAAAAAATTTGGAAGTCAGACCTGCCTGCCCACTCGTTAACCAGAGCAGGTTTGCCCAGCTCTGAAGGAAGCTACACAGGCTCCGCAACAGAAGGAGAAGCAGAAAGGAACTTGGCTGGAGAGCTGGGCATTGCCCTCACCTGCCTGAATCTTGTCCTGCTCCTCCTCCTCCCATCTGGCTTGGGGGAAACTGGGGGTGCCACTTAGCCACTTTGGGGTTAGTCTTCCCCACCTCTGCCTCCCTGTCCCTTCCATCCAGGCCGGAAAGCTTCTTGCTCACTCCATCAGTGGGAGTCATTTGGAGTGTGCCAGGTTCTCCTTTCCGTACAGGTGTGCAGCTGGGATAACCGATGATTAATGCGTGTGTCTGGTCGAGCCTTCAGGGTAATTTGATTTGCTTGATATCTAGAGTGATCACCTCTCTTTCCTGTCTCCTCCCTTTCTTTTTCTGAGTTTGTGGCAGTGTTTACCTTAGTTGGTGTTTTAAGTTGATGAATGACACTTGTTTCTGGTGTTTGTTTCCACCCAAGTTTTAATTAAATGTTGCACGAGGCTTCTGCAATTATGGATTTGGATGTCTCTGCCTCATCTGACCTCTCAAAAGTTACTCAGCATTCAGAACTTTCCCTGGTTTCCCTCTCTTCCTTCGTCACCATCAAACCCCGGTGCTGATGGGCCAGCAGGAGGCCCCCATCACTGCAGCCATTCCTCTGGGTTTTATGGTCTGTGATGGCAAATCCACATCCCGCGCCTGACGGAATCCATTAGGCTGGAGGAAGGCACAGACTCCCAGAAAGATGAACTTGTCTGCTGGCAGAGAGCTGTGGTGTGCCCTGGGTAAAGGGACGTCTGAAAAATCACCCCTCTCAGTAGATGCTGCAGGAGGGTTCTGTCTCTATAAGGGGTGAGGTGGACACTGAGTTTTCTTTTTTGTTTTTTTTCCCCTTAAGAGCTATGTGTGTGGAGGAGGAAGCAGTCTGTGTATGTTCCAACTGAAAGAATGCTCACACAGCCGGGGCAGCCAGACCAATGGATTAATGGTCTAGGAAATAGATGAACTAAACCAACCCAGGCTCACTATCTGCCTGCAAAGTTGAGATAAAATAAGAGCAAGTACATCTGGTTCAATTTATGGTAGGTCCACAGTTAGGGCCAAGAAGTAAACTGGACATGCTTCTGAGGTTGCAAAAATGGGCCAAATTTCTTCAGTTATATTATCCACCTGCTTTTGTTTTGTTTTGCCTAATTCACTCTTAGAAAACTCATACGGAAGATATTCTGAGTTGGAAGAGGAGAAAAATATCGTATTCCTAAGAAAATGTCAAGAGAAATTTTAGGCCCAAGTGGGTAAGGGCATGACTTAGAAACACTTCTATAATTTCAACATGGACTTATTAAGACTGTGCTGGGTGTTGGGAAGACCCAAATGACATGGGGCATGGTCCCTGCTCTGATGCAGTCTTCAAAACCCTGCTGGGGACAATAGGTTAAGCACATTGAAAGTAGTGAAATAGAGGCAAGCCAGTGCTACGAACAAGAGAATGGAGTAAATATCAGGATATGGGTTCTATTCTTTCCTCTGCCACTAATGAGTGCTGGGACTTCGGGCAAGTAATCATTCAGTCATGGTGTCCCTTGCTACATATGAAGGGAATTGAGTAAAATAATCTCCTAAAGTTTTAGAGCCTTAATTTTCAGACTCTAATTGCCCTCACCAGAAGGTCTATTCTAAAACCAAGCAATAAAGGGAACAATGCAGATGAAGGATGCTGTGATATAGTGTTCAGAAAGGGCTTGTATCTCCATGACAGGAACAGTTGAGGAGGGACTACTGATGGACTGGGGGCTCAGGTTGGACTTTGAAAGGTGAGCAGGAGATCCAGTGCAGAGTAACCTCAAGGTGTGTTTGAGAATGGGAAGAGGCCAGGTGATTGGAGCAGATTGCAGAGGTGCGTAATGAGAGAGAAGGCGGAAAATTGGACTGTGGCCACGTGAGGAGGGTGTTGAATTCTGGCCTAAGGAATTAGAACTTGAGCTTGTGAGCCGAAGGCAGCTATGGTAGGTGTGATGTAACAGAGGGGAGGCTGGACAAGGTGTGTATCTGGGACAGTGTGGAAACAGATCAGCCTTCACTTTTGGCATCAGTATTGGCTTGTCATTGGTTGTAGAAGCTTTCCCTTGCCATTCTCCACTTTCTCCCAGACATGTCTCTTCCCCTGCTTGGCTGTGCTCAACCACCAACACAGGATAGGTCAGAAGATAGGGAAAAATACAAGTTATAGCCTGTGGGAGAGTGACATCACATTAAATTTCTTTTGTTGTGGTAAAATAGACATAACATAAAGTTTACCATTTTAGCCACTACTCGGCACACTATTTGGTGGTATTAAGTACATTTACATCATTGTACATTCATCACAACTATCCATTCCGGAAGTTGTTCATCCTCCCAATCAGAACTCTGTACCCATTGAACAATGACTCCCCTTCCTCCCTCCCCCAGCCCCTGGTAACCACTATTCTTTCTGTTTCTAGAAATTTGCCTATTTTAGGTACCTCATGTAAGTGCAATAATATGCTATTTGTCCTTTTGTGTCTGGCTTATTTCACGTAGCATAATGCCCTTGATATTCATCCATGTTGTGACATGTATCAGAACTTCATTCCTGTTCAAGGCTGAAAAATATTCCATTGTATATGCCACATTTGTTTATCCATGCGTCTTCTGATGGACACTTGGTTGTTTTCACCTTGCCTTTTTGGCAATTGTGAATGATATTGCATTTAACGTTTGAAATTTGACTGAGGACAGTTTTATTTTCTACAAGGTATGCTATGCATTGTTTTTCCCACAGAGACTTTGAGCAGCTGAGGTGTTCACAGATGACTCAGGTTAGTCTGATGATCTGGAGAATGAGATCTGAGGGCTGGAGGGGGTTTGGACCTAGAACGGCTTTTCTGACAGCTACTCAAAACTCTGCATGAGATTATTAGAGAAGGTCTTGGCAGAAGAAAGGGGGCCTTCCTGGAAACCTCCTCGGGAAGGAGGCAGAGAATCAATCTTCTTCCCTCAGTACCTGCCCCTGGGTTTCTTCTCTGTTTCCTCTCCTGTCCCCAATCAAATCTGCTTGCAAAGAAGAGTTAAGGAACAAGCACTGACTGAACTTAAACCAATGTGTTGTTTTTTCTGGGAGTATTTGCCTTTTAAGTTTAATGTCTTATGAGGGAATAAAATGAAATGGGTTCCAGCATTTGACACTCAGATGGAAGAGCTGTGTCCTGACCCCTCACTTTGCTGTAGATCTCAATCAGGAGCCCTTCCACTCGGACGCATCTGGGCCTGAGGAAGAAGGTATTGGCCCTTTTGGGAAGGAAGCCTTTGCCTTCACTGGAGAAATGGGAGAAGTAATTAGAAATCCCAAGGTGGAGTGGTCCCTTGCTTTTGTTCTTTCTTGTTGGCACCTTTGCTGGAGAGAATCTTGGCATTGCTTCAGGGGTCTCTGCAGAACCTTGCAGTCGCTATACTTTTCTGGGCTGGGGTAGTTGAGGGCATGACTCCTTCCTTTGTGGACTGTCTGGGAATGTTTTCTTTAGTCAGTTTCACAAGTGCGACCTGCCTGAATCAGGGACACCCAGCTGTTTGCCTGCACAGCTGCAGGTGATTCAGACAGATGCTTCTTTGGGCACTCTGCATGCCAGCTCAGCCTTGTGGTGATGAGAATCACCCCAGGGGTTCCCATTCTGCCTTCACATGTCCTACCCTTGAGACACAGAGAAGGTGTGTGATCCCAGGTAACCTCGCAAAGTAGAGGTGACAACAGCTGGGGTTTGTTGTGCTTCAGCATGGTGGAGTAGAAAGAGGGGAGCTGACTGAGTAAGCAGTCACTGTGGCAGGGTGTGTTCAACGAATTTACAAGGGGTCCTTTCTCTTTGGATACCCAATAAGGAGGACAAAGGTTGTAGTATGGTTATCATATATTTAGTCAGTCCATCAACAAACATTTATTGAGTACTTCCAAAGTACTTTTAGTAGGGGTTAAAAAGGTAAAAGGACTATTTTCTGTGTGCACGCAGTCAAGGAGGAAGGCAAGTTCATAATCAATTCTAATAGAGTGTGGATGATTGTATTTCCCCAAAATGGCTACAGTTTTTGTTCTAAAATAATGTGTAGTAACAGAAAACTTGAGATATGGTAAGGCCAACAGATCAGGAGACAACTACCACTGAAAAGGTAGTTTATGATACTCACGGGTTCCAGAGGATGGGGCATGCCATGCTATGTGGGGCCACCTGGGGAAGCAACAGGTGGGTCAGGAGGCAGAGAGGAGGGAGAAACTGTGGGCTGTTGGGAACCACCCTGCCTGGAACCCCCACCAAGGCTAAGGCTGAGGGAGTGACCTTGGACCATAAGCCACCAAGGAGACAAAAGCTTATCTCCCTGGCAGGAACACTGCTTCTGCTCCTCTTTCCATAACTGGCCCCCAATGCTTGGTTGATTAGCCAATGATGAGTAAGATTTCCCAAGGTGGGGAACAACCTAAGACAGGCATGATCACATGGGAGGCCCCCAAGGAAGGACTTGGGGGTACAGCAAAAAGGGGCAAAGGACTCTCACCCCTCGGCTTTGACAAAGCTTGAGTCCTCATTCTGTATGGGAGAAGTCTCCTAATCTCTTGACTGCCTCACTTCCCTTGCTCTACCTAAGCCTGAAACAATGACAGGGTGGTGCAGCCCTGTGCTGGAAAGGGTGGGTTCCCCGGGCAATCAGGACTAAGAAAGAATATGTAAAACCCTGTGAAACCTGCTTTGTTTAGAATGCTCTCAATTAAATGATAAGGGTCCAAGCAAGAACTGAGTTTGTTCTTTAAAGCTCGACAGCTCTTCAGTTATCTGACACTGACTCAAAATAGGCCCTTTGTTATCTTTTTTAAATATATTTTATTAATTATGCTATTAGAGTTGTCCTATTATCCTCCCTTCATTCCCCTCCACCCTGAACACCCTCTCCCATCCACATTCCCCCCCTTTAGTTCATGTCCACGTGTCATAAGTTCTTTAGCTTCTACATTTCCCATACTATTCTTACCCTCCCCCTGTCTATTTTCTACCTATCATCCATGCTACTTATTCTTTGTACCTTCCCCCCTCTCTCCTCCTCCCACTCCCCTGTTGCTAACCCTCCATGTGATCTCCATTTCTGTGGTTCCGTTCCTGTTCTAGTTGTTTGCTTACCTTCTTCTTGTTTTTGTTTCAGATGTGGTTGTTAATAATTGTGAGTTTGCTGTCATTTTACCACATTCTTTGTTATCTATTGTTTGATCCTCACTGCCTGACAGTGGTTAATGATCTTTATCTGTAATCCTGTGCAAATGAACCCAATAAAAGCCCATTGAGGAGTGGGTTCCTGGTCCTTCTCCTTTGAGAGATTGTCCACCCTTCCTCCCCAAGCAGATCATGTCTTGGTAGACTTATTCTCATCAGTGGTGGCTGGGGGGGCCCTGCGGGCGGAGCCCCCCTACAGTGGGCAAGCACCTTTGTAGTGGTTTCTGTGGGAAGGAGCCATGAAGTGGGATGGGCAGTTTAGAATTGGCTAGTTCGAACAATTTTAGTGGACTCCGAGGCATGGGCACTCGTTGTCTGGGACCTGACCTTGTGGTGATTAGGGCAACAGGATAGTAGCTCAGAGTATGGAAACCCAATAAAGATGTTGGGTGGGGTGTGGCTCTGGATTGCTTGGTTTGTATTTAAGAAATGTGTTTGTGGATAGATTGTTTACTATCTCTAAGAATTGGTTAATCCTGGGAGGAACAGCCCCCCCCCCCCCCCCACTCCCCAGCCACCGAGTCAGCCAGGCCCCAGAGGTCAAAGCCTCAGAATACAGAAAATAAAGGACGTGACTAATACAATAATATTTCTGGCCCTGCATGCTTTCCTAGAACCTTGCCACTGCTCCATCAAGAAAAGGACTTGTTCCTCTTACCTTGAGCTTGGGGGACCTTTGTATCTGCCTCCATAAATAGACTGTGGGGGAAGTAACACTGTGGCTTCCAAGGCCAAGTCATTAAAGACGATATGGCTTCCACTTGGCTCTTTTTCTATTGGGACACTTGCCCTTGGAACTCAGCCACCACGTTTGTAATGTGAGGAAGCCCAGGGCATGTGGAGAGGCCACATGTCTGCAATCTGATCAAGAGCCCAACTGAGGTCCTAGCTGTTACCCTGCATCAAATGGCAATGTGAGCGAACACGGCTTAGGCCCCAGCCCCTAGCCTTTGAGCCATGCTCCTGATGCCAAATGGAGCAGGAGAAAGCTGTCCCTCCTGAACCCACCACCACGAAGTGCAGATTGTGAGCAAAATAAATGTTAAAATTTTCAGGCACTAGTCTTAGGGCAGTATGTTACACAGCAGTAGATAACCAGGCACAGGATGATAGGCTGATGCTGGGTAGGGGAGCACAGGATGTTTTGAGCACTCATGGGGAATGTGGGGACAGGGATAGGGATGAAGACGTGCCAGAAAAGGCATCCCAGAAATAATGAGAGCCAAATTTGAGAATTTACTCCCTGCCCAGGTACTATTTTAAGCACTTTATGGCCTCTGAAAACTCTTTCTCTCCCAACACTTCTGACGGCAAATGTGTGGGATTTTTCCTCATACCAACCAGTGTTCCAGAACCAGCTGAGTAGCCTACTTCATTTCAATTCAAATCTACCTGGATTCAGTGCAAATCCACAGGTCTCACAAAACTGCCCCCTCTTCAGATGCCAGTTTCAAGTTCCAGATTGTGACTCATACTTTTGAGCAACCGGCTGTAAGACTCACATAACTCAGGAAAAGTGTTTTACTTATAAAGGCTACAACTCAGGAAAGCCAAATGGAAGAGATGCACAGGGCAAAGGATGGCGGTGAAGGAGGTGTGTGGAACTTCCATGCCCTTTCTAGGTGGCAGTCCTTCTAACAATTTTTGATGTGTTCACCAACCTGGAAACTCTTAGAATCCATCCTAGGAGTTTCCATTATGCAGGCATCATTGATTAAATCATTGACCACTGGTGACTGAACTCAATCTGTAGCTCCTTCACTTCCCAGGAGGTTGGGGGTAGGGCTGAAAGTTCTAACCCTCTAATCACATGGTTAGTTTATCTGGCAATCAGCCTCCACCTGGAGGGGCCACCAGTGTCAACGTGTTAGCATAAACTCAGGTAGGGTTTAAAGGGGCTTGTTATGAATAACAAAAAATGCTCTTATCGCTCAGGAAATTCCAAGGGTTTTAGAAGCTCTTTGTCAGGAACTGAGGAGAAGAACAAATATATATGTCTGTCACAGTGCATTAACTCATTTAATCCTTACAACAGCCCTATGATGTTAGTACTATTCCTACTGGGATGAGGAAATTAAACTCAGAAGGTCACACAGCTAGAGGAATGTATAGAACTGGGATTTCAGTCAGGTAGCCTACTTTTTACTGCCAAATTATGCTGGCTTATTAATTCAACAGCCTCTTCCTTTATCACAGAAATAACAGAGAACATTTGTTTACTCATTCAACAAAATTTATTAATGCCTACTTTGTGCTATACAGTGACACATAAGCTGATTTTGAAGGATGAAGAAAAGTTAGATGGTATATGTAAAAAAATGATCAAGTTCTAACACAAAAGATAAAAATGTGAAATAACTTGATGCATTTTTATTTTAACCGTTTTATTTTAAAATAAAGGTCAGTTTATATGAAGTCCTAAAAAAAAAAGTACAGAGAGGCCCAGGACATCCATCAGATCTTGTCTCCCAAAACTGTTCTCTTGTGTAACTGCAGTACAACATCAGCGCCGTGAAACTGAAACTGGCACCACCCACAAAACCTCCTGAGTATTCACCTGTTATACGTGCACTCGTGCATGTCTGCCACTATGTGTGAGTGTGTCAGCTCTGTTTCATGTGTAGTTTCATGTAACTACCACCAGAATCATGATGTATAATTGTTTTCTCACCACATTCTTGGCACAGTCAGTGTGATTGGGACAGAGCACTGGTGGGGCAGAAGAATGGAATGGTAAGAGAAGCAAGCAGAGGTCACATCCTAGAGGACTTCCTCACATTAGGGGCATTGAATTTTGAATGGAATTCAAAAGATTGAAGTGATAAAGATTGAAGTGGAAGTACCTTTAGAAAGAGGCAATGGAATGCCTTATACCCACCTCAAGATGTAAATAAACGATTTTTGTAAGGACCTTTCCCAAGAGTGGGCTTTCTGAGGTGAGAGGGAAGAGAGAGACCGTGGACAGTGGGTAACAATATGTGGATGTGGGTGGGGTACAGGCGATAGTCACCCTGACCTATGACTGACCTATGACCAGCCCTCTCCTCTCTCTCTCTGCCTCCGGCCACTGCCTCCTGAGCTGCCCTCTGACCATCAATTTACCAGCTTTGCTACTTAATCCCTGTTTCCACCCTCTGGCCCATTTGGCTCTGGAAACAGCTACAGAGGATAGTGTGTTTGGGGTTTTTATGTAATATAGAATGAAATATAGAGCACACAGTTTGCCTCATTTTCTTCCTGTCACCAAAGCAAAATATAAAGAAGACAGTTGTGGCAGCTGCTACTGAATTTAGATAGGAAAAATGATTTGCTTGAGCAAAGTGGCCATCAGATAAATCCCATGCATTTGTTTCTTTAAAAAATGTGTTTGCTAGAGAAAGAGAGGGCTGCCACTTTAGTTTTTGAAGGGGTGGTCCCAGAAATGCTGGCTTCATTTGGAAGGAGTTTTGTGAGTTAGTATCCACCAACTTAAGAGAAACATTGAAATAATAAAAATTATGAAGTCCTTTCAGCCTTTCAGCTTGTGATAAAACCCTGTCCTTTATCATGATCTCATTTAATCCTCATTATGAGACGGGTAAAGTAGCACAGGAGTATATTACCTCCAGTTCACAAATAAATAGAATGAGAGGAAAAACTAGAAATGAGCAGCTAATAAGGAAAGAGTACATCTTCCGGCATTTACCTGTATTTTTACGATCATAAGACGCACCTAGGTTTTACAGGAGGAAAATAGGAAAAAAAATTTTGAAGCAAAAAATCTGGTAAAATATTTAATAACATAAATAACACAGGCTGCCACACACCCCTCCCACCCCACACAATGAGCCAAGTACACTACATTCGGACTATAAGACACGCCCCCATTTCCTCCCAAATTTGGGGCGGGGAGTGCATCTTATAGTCTGAAAAATATGGTAATTCTTCATGAGAATGGTGGATGAAAAAGGATCTACAGAAAATAACCTCACAGGGTGATCTGATCATAAATTGCTAACTGGGCAGGTTATGGTGGGTAGTCACACCCCAGGCATGTGACTTTTTATTTTATTTGGCATGTAACCTTTTCAGTAAAAGGTTTATCTCTTCCTTAAACAAGCCTCGTTCATTGTTTTTGTGCATCTAGGTTAACATGCCTTTGAAATAAGTACAACCACCCTCAAGAGAACACATAATCTTGTTAACTATCCTGTATAATCCAATCCCCACCTTCCTTTCTTTCACCTTCATGTAATCTTCCTTATGTTCCCTCCTTAATTTCAAATGCATAAAAGAAACTGCAAAACTGTCGTTCTATAGACCATTTAAGATCTTGCTTCCTGGAAATTGTCATTGGTTTGCATCAGATAAATCCTTATAAAAATTCTCTGCAGGTTTGGCTGTTTCTTACCTTGACAGAGCCCATGCCATTTGGGCGATCCACTTAAATGTGGTCCAGCTGATCTTCAGGTGAGATTCACACCTTGAAGACAAGTAGAGAAAGACACTTCCCATTTATTTTGTGCTTATTTTGTGCCAGAAACAGGGCAAGGTGGCTTATGTTTGTTATTTCACTGAATCTAAATTGTGAGAACAACCAGAACCCAAAGTAAAAAATAGCATTCTTCAGGGCTGTCTTTTTAAAAAACTAAGTGAGCTCAGTTGTTTTTGGTGACCTGGGCTTCCCTTGGAGGAGGTTTTCCCTGCTGTGCCCTGCCTGCTGCCCACTGGGAGAAGCTCCATTTCTCAGGCTGTTTGTTAAATCAGGGCTGAGGCATATATCCTGTGGCCATGTCTCTGCAGGCTTCCGCAGCCCGTGGTAGACATGGGGTCCTTGCTATTACAGCCACTCACATCATGACCCTTGTCCTCATAGGTGCACTGGGACCTCCAGACCCTGCAGAATCTCCAGTAGGTATTTCTGAGAATGATCACGGGTGTCCCACAGGCATTCCCAACCATCTGTCCCCACTGTGACTACTCTGCCTCTTCCCTGCGGGGTGCTAAGCTCCTGGCTGTGTATGCTCCACTGTTACCTGTGGAGGGGGTGGAGGCACACGTCTGCTCCCCTCTGTGTTGCACCCTGTTGCAGGGCTGGCCAGTCTGGGCAGCTAGTACTCCAGTGTTTCCCAGAATTTCAGCATCAAAACTCTCTCGGCTTCCCACAGAACCCCTGGTTTCCTTAGGACACAGTTACAAGTAATGATTCCTTGTGGGGATTAACTCCAGTCCCTGGTGTGCATGGCACTTGTACTCCTGAGTGACCACAGGGGACTTAGGGTCAACCTGCCTCTCTGCAGATGACCATGGCTGGTTACTGGGTCAAGTTTAAGGGCCTGGCTCCTTCTTTGCTCTTGGTGAATTCTCTCAATATAATCACCAATGAGGGGAGTGTCAGCTATTTATACTCGCCTCACCCCATTCAATACTAAAATGTGAGTCACTGATAAAAAGCAGTCAGCAATTGCTGATTACTCACAGCGAACCAGTCACTAAATGAGGAGCTTTATGTACCTTATCTCCTTTTAATCCCCAGAACAACCCTGAGACAGCACGAGCTACCTCGATGGGATCAGAGGTCAGTAGGAACCCGAGAGCACAAATGTGAGCTGTTGCCCAGTATAAGGGACTGTACTTTTCTGTACCTTAGTCCCTTATCTGTGAAATGAGAAAGTTAGACCATATGTTCTTTAATCCCTTTCTGACTCTAAAACTCACTTCTGTTGCCTTTCTAAGCAACATTGGCAACTTAATAAAAGTCAAAATTTTAAGCCCCCAAAGGACACAGGCCTGATTATAGACAGAGATCTACATTTAAATATCAATACATCAGTGGGTTATTATTCTGAGGAAGTTGTTTAAAATGATCAGTTAAGGTCATTATATTTTTAATTGCAAGTAACAGAAAGCTCACCTCAGGCTGGGTTAGTGAATTAGGGAATTTACTGGCTCATTTCTGAAAGGTCTAGAACTGACTGTGGGCTTCCGCTCTTTCTGTCCACAATTTGTGGATTTTGTCTTTGCCCGGGGTTCACCTTTGTCCTCAGGCAGGGTTCCTTGACCTGGAGGATGGTCATTTGCAGTGCTAGGGGCTTACTCCTATCCAGGGGAGAAAGCACTGCTTTCCGTAATCATTGTACAGTTTTTACTTCCACTCTGATTGGCTCATCTCTGAACTGCTCTACACAAATACTAGGAGTTAGTTGGCTTAGGTTATGAACCATACTTAAACCAGTCACTGTGGCAGAAGATAACTTTATGCTGATTCTGTCCATCAAGTTTTACCTCTTAGAGCTGGGGGTAGATTCAGTCCTACCCAAGATTGCATGAGGCTGGACAGATTCTCCAAAGGAAATTCTGTGTAGTGCATCAGTCAGTTAGAATAGGTTATGCCGCAGTAGCAAACACACTCAACATCTTAGTGGTTTGGAACAATAAAGACATTTCTTGCTCATGTTTGATGCAGGTCAGCAGGAGGGCTCTGCTCATGGCAGTCCCTCCTGGAACCAGGCTGATGGAGGCTCAACTGTATTCACTATAACTGTGGCGGGTGGAGGTGGGGGTGGGGGGGCGGCAGAAGGGGGAGGAGGCTGGAGAGGCCAGCCCAGCAGTTAAATGCTTCCAGCTGGAATTGACACACACCCCTTCTGCTCACATTTCATTGGTGAAAGCAAGCCAAATGGTGACGTCCAACTTCCAGGGGGCAGGAAAGTGCAGTCCCCTGAGTGCTGTGAAGGAGAGGGAAGCTGTGTCAGTGGCCAGCAGTGGTGTCTGACACAGCAAGAACAGATGCAGAGAGTTATCAACAAAACTCAAGGCAAAACTTCTGAAATCCTAACAAAAGGAGATGGGGAGGTGGCTGTGAAGAACTGGGAAGAGCACCAACTTTGCGTCAGAACATCCAGGTTGGAATATGAAATTTACCAGCTATTCCTCTAGGCAAGGAATCTGATCGTCTGTTTTCTCAACTGCAAAAATAGGGATAACAATGTTATAATGTTATCGTGGAGGATTTTATTGCAATTTGATGAAATAATTCACGTGAAAGTGAGTTGTATTTTTGTAACCACTGTATGCTACATAAGAGTTATCTTAACTCTTTTTTTTGGACTCAGATTCATATAGAACCTTAATGTCAATCCTCGTCAGTTCTGGAATGAGCTTTTGGAAAGCAATCACTGACTCTGCCTTTGATCCCTGTCCATCACTCTGCCCCTGCGATGCTATCCCAAAATGTGGAAATGTGATAGAAATGGTTCTGATTTTTCAAATAGAAGCATTTTCCTCCAAGGAGACTGTCATTTGTGCTTTCATTTCACAATCATGTCAGTGGTCTATTTCCTCATAGATGATAGTATATAGTTTCAGTGCCATAAAGGTTTTGGTATGTGAGCTTTCTGAACTACACAAGAGGAGCAGGTGGACTGGGACATGGTACAATGGCAAACATTCCTTCTGGGAAGTCGGAAGATCTGGGTTCTATTCAGGACTCTGCTACTCGTAAACTGTATGACCCTGGGCAAGTCACCCAACAAATTCAGCCTCATTTTGCTAATTTGAAAGGTACAGATAAAAATTCCAGCCCCAGCTACCACAGAGGATTTTTGAGAGGATAAAGGAATTAGTATTTCCATTATATATTTGCAAGTATGCACAGAATACTTACCAGGTGGGAACAAGATGCTGAGCCAGGTGCCCAGAGGAAGTCAGTTAATCAGATGTGCAAACTCCACATGTGTGGCTCTGTGAGGGGAGGCTGGGGCGCTTAGCCTGGTAGGGAGAACCCTCTGGCTATTACAGGTACCTTCAGTACATGTAGTACACAGAGGCAATATATGAGGTGGGAAGATGGGGAGAGCCCAGCGGAAGATGGACACCTCCAAGGGGATCATACTGGCTGCTTCCCTCCAGGGACCCCTCCCCACTTTTGGTGGCCCCATCAAGAGAAGCTCTAAGTAGAAGCTACAAGTAGGTGGTAGAAGGGGTGGGCAGACATCCAGTGATGGAAAGGCAGAGCGTGAGTATTCATCTTGAGTGCCCTAACTGACATACAGCAGTGTACCTGGGGCTGGTGATTTACTTGTTCAAGGGGTGAGGGAACGCACCTTCTGGGGTTTTGCAAGTCATTCTTTCAGCCCAGCTTTCCAATCCTGGGGGACAAGGGGAGAATTTTCAATAGCCTTTTTACTGGAAGTGGTGTCACCCTGCCTCCTTTGGAAGTACCCTGCCTCATACCCTCACAGAGAACCCCAGAATGTCTCTGTTCCTTCGCAGCTCTGAATCAGCTGTTCCCTTGATGGCTTTGCCGGAGCAGGGCTTTGGGTGAGGGCTAATTAGATAATGTCTGTGAAGCACTTGGAGTTCCTTGGAGACAGGCTCACTCTCAATGTATTATTAATAGTGGTGAGCATAGTGCTCCAAACAAAGCTGGTGCCTACTTAAATACCCAGGGTGGGGGTAGGGAGGACTGGGGGAGGGGTGGAAGGCAGGACCAGCCATGAGGGGCCATCCTTTGGGAAGGCCTCCAGGCCTGTCTTGTGACTTGCAGGGTTGAGCAGAGGGCAGGGAATGTCATTACGAGATGGAAACTGTGGGCCATCTGCTCCACAGACAGCACTTGTGTGGACAACGTGAGCAGGACAACTGGCCCGTGATGGTGACATGAGAGTCCCACCAGGCTATGCCCTACTCAGGGTGCTGTGCCAGCTTCCAGGAGCACTGTTGGAGCTGGCCAGCATCCTCCACCACCCCCACTCCACCCAGAGAGAACATTTTGTTCCAGCTGGTTCTGTTTTCTGAGGGAGAAGGAGAAATTACCTCCCTGGATTAACCCCTGCCCCTTCCAAAGGTCGGAGAAGACTCCATGCAGATTTCAGTCCTAAATGGCTATCTGTACTAATTTGGCGGGCCAATGCCTGTTTCGGGTTTGTGACTCTCGTCCTACTGGAGGATTTAGCTAGGGACCTGCACCTTTGTCCCTGCTGATCCCTGTAGCTGCTCAGGTGAGTGGATACCCAGAGCAACTGTCCTCTACAAGATCTGTTGAAGTCTGTTAGGGACCATACATTTGTATCCCCTCAAATCTATATGTTGAAGCCCTGACCCCACACTGTGCTGGTGTTTGAAGGTGAGGCATTTGGGAGGGGCTTTGGGGTGGATGAGGTGTGAGAGTGGGGCCCTGGTGATGGGACCAGTGCCAGTATATGAGACACAGAGAGCGCTCTTTTTCTTTCCCCACTTTGTGCAGACACAGCAAGAAGGGGGCCATCTGCAAGCCAGGAAGGGATTTCTCACCAGAAATTCAACCTGCCAGCACCTTGATATTGGGCTTTCAGCCTCCAGTACTGTGAGAAAATAAATGTCTGTGGTTTATAAGCCACCCAGGCTATGGTACTTCATTATGGCAGCCAGAGTAGACTAAGACAAAAGTGCTAACCTCCAGACCCTCAGAATGTGACCTTACTTGGAAATGGGGTTAGTGCAGACGTAATTAGTGAAGATGAAGTCTTACTGGGGCAGGGTGGGTCCTAATCCAATCTGACTGGAGCCCTTTCAAGAAGAGAAGAGACACAGACAGACATACACAGAGGGAAGACATGTGAAGACACACAGAGAGAACATCTTCACAGAGTGAAGATGGGGGCAGAGATTAGAATGACGAGTCTACAAGCCGAGGGACACCAAGGATTCCTGGCAATGCCAGAAACTAAGAGAAAACCATGGAACAGATTCTCCCCTGGAGCCTTCAGAGAGAGCAGGGCCCTACTAACACCTTGATTTTGGACTTCCAATTGGCAGAATATTGAGAGAATAAATTTCTGTGTTTTAAAGCACTTGCTTTTGGCTCTCTCTCTCTGAAGCCACCCACACCTTCTCCCTTTAGGCGTGCCTCCTTGCGTTTTCTCTCTCTCTCTCTCTCTCTCTCTCTCTCTCTCTCTCTCATGCCCAGAGCCCTTCTTTTGCATCTGTTTCTTGAGTCTGCCCAGCCAAGCTGGCTCACTTTTAACATGGCTCACTTCTTCTACCTCTGTAAATTTCTAAATAAACTTTTGCTTGTTAAAAAATAATAATAAAGTAAAGCACCCAGTTTTGGGACTTTGTTATAGCAGCCCCAGGAAACTAATCCTCTTGGGCAGCTAACTGGTGTGCCCAGGCACACTGGTGTGCTGCAAGCATTTCTGAAACAGGCAATACCTGACTATTTAGTCACGGGTACTGACCTCTTTTCCCTTAGACTGTCAAATAAAAAAATGTCAATAGCCAACACAATGATAGCTGTCCACTGTGAATGAATCAAAATTATACCTAATTTTTTGTCAGATTGGCCAAAAGTATATTTTTTTGGTGTGCCACAGAATTTTAGTAATTAGTTTATGTGTGCCATGAGATGCAAAATGTTGAAAATCGCTGCTCTAGCATCTAAGGATGTTCAGTCTCTCTTTCACACTGACCACAAACACCTCTATTGCCTCAGAAAGTCAGCCAAGCTGAGCAGGCCTCTGCTTTCTTTGTTTCTCTGTTTCGGGAAGTCTGTGCACTTAGACTCGCAGGTTCTCTCATTGAGGCCAGGCCTCCTGCTGCCAAGTTCTCACACAAAATGTTCCATGATACAAAAGAGCTTAGAAACCCAGAGGCTTGGGGCAGTAGAAAAGCAAAGCTGTCTTCCTGTTTAGCAAAAGGACAAGGGTCTCTGAATATCAAAAATTACAAATTGTTAATTCTCCTTGTGAATGAATTGTCATGTGACATTTTATTAGTGGACACCCAATCTCATTGTCGGTTACTCCCATAAATTACCACAGGGAAACGGGCAGGTTTAATATAGGTTAGCAAAACCTCAACGTGTTAGGTGACCTGGCAAGTTCTAGTATTGAAACATCTTTGCAGCACCTGTCAGCCACCCACTGGCTTTAAGGGCTGGACATTACCAGTGTCCCTTTTCTCCCCTACCTCCACCCATGAATAATTCCAGATCAAAGGGCCAAAAATAGGTATATTTTAGGCACACAAAACCTCACCTCTATTTGTCATGTGTATGAACAAACCCAATAAAATATATCAGGTTACCAAAGCCAGTTGTACGTGTTATTTAAACTAGTAATTAAGAGTCTTAAAGCTGGCTTTTCTACAGAGGCTTAACCACCAGCACCCAAGCTCTGGGAAGAGGGGAAGACACAGGGCGGGGAGTTAGGTCACAGATGCCAGCACTATCTTGGGTTAGATGGCCTTTCAGAATAAGCATAAACCTTCAGGGACCTCAAGACCAGAGTCAACCTCTAGAACTAGTTCAAAATAGGACCCTGAGGCTGTGCCTTCGGGGTACCCTCCCCCACTGGCATCCTCGCATCACTGGGAGGGGCTGATACCATTAACCCAGGAAATAAAGCCTTCTTTATTTGTGTCAGTTAAGCTTCCCAGTTGACTCACACCAACCAGGCTTTCTGCCTCCAAATGTTAACAGCCAGTGTAATTTATGTTGAGAAGAGATACAGAAACTGTGTGGGAGTAACTGATCTTTAAACGTGGGCTGCCAAAGGCACAATGGCTCCAGAGTCATGACTTCTTGTTATTAAAAATGTTCTCAGGCTCCGTGGATGCTAATATAAGCCAGTCCTGATGTTAAAAACACAACTATTAATTAATGTGGGTAGATAAGTGTTTTCTTTAGAGCAGGCAACCTACATAGGTTTTTGATTGGGTGGGCATTTAAAGTGGAGGCATAAGTGGGGCTGGTTCTTGGAAAAGTCAGGGCCAGGTTAATTGGTTGGGCAAACTAGGTGGCTGCTGCGCATGAGGCCTTGTGCCAGGCACTGAGGGAGGTGAATGAGGAATCGCTCTTACTAAGGGCAAGGGGAAAAGAACGACTTCTGTGGCGTATCCCTTAGGCACAGACAGTACTCTGCTTGTGTTATCTTATTGAGTCGTCGTTGTTCCCACTCAGAGCACGCAGTAACTTGTTGAATTCACCCAGCTAGAAAGGCCCCAGCTGCAATTTGAATCCAAATCGGCTTAATTCCAAAGACCTGGACACATGCTAACCCTAATGTAAGGTAGACTATTATAAGAGGTATAAAGCTATGCAAAGAAAGCACAGGAGAAGGAGAAATTCATTCCAAATGGTAAAAGTCAGGTAAGACACTGTGATGAAGATAACATTTGAGCTGGTCTATTAAAGATAGGGAGATTATATCAATAATAGGCCAAGATGATTGAGGGTTATTCTTAGCCGAGAGGAAGCAGCTCCTGCCAGAGTGCCAAAGGAGGCAAGTGTGAGGGTAGCATAAAGCGTGGGAATAACCTGCTATGACAGGTCTGAAAATTGTATGGTAGAATCAATTTGACAAAGGTATTTCTGTAAAGAGCCTTGAACGCCACCCTAAGGGATTTGATTTTGTCCTGTTGAGCAAGGAGTAGTGAGTAGGGAATATCTAAAGAGAAGGGTGCAATTAGAATTATTCTCTTGGAAGATAATGTTGATAGTAGGGTGGTTGATGGGTTGGCCGGGATAAAACCAGTTCAGAGGCAAATGCAATAGGGAGGTATGAGCTGTTGAGAGCTAGAACCAGGGCACTAAGAGTGAAAGACAGGGACAGAGTCCAGCAGAAGTTCAAACCAACAGGACTGGGCCAGATGCAAAGCTAGGGCAGGGCTAGCTGCATGGCATGGACCTGGTACGGGCCTGATTCTCTGGTGTTGTGCCTTGAAATTCCTGAACATTTTTGAACAAAGGGCCCCCACATTTTAATTTTGTACAAGGTCCCCAAAATTTTGTAACTGTTCCTGGACTTGGGTTTTACAGCTAGACAAACTGGGTTTAAGCCCCTAATCTATCTCTTACAGGCTGTGAAGATGTTAGCAAGTCACTTAGCTTCCTGGCCTCTTCAGTGTCCTTGTCTGTAAAATGAGAATAATAATTATTCAGTACATTCTCATGAGGATTGGAGAAAATTATGTTAATAACTACAATTTTTTGAGCACTTATGTGCCAGGTTTTGGGCTAAGCACCTTTATATCAATGACAAATTTAATCATTATGACACCTTATGAATTGGGTACTATTTTTATTCTGAGTTTACAGGAAACAGACTCAGATGAGGTCGTGCCACTTTTAAGAGGTGGATCTGGGATCCATTCCTGGTCTGCCCAACTCCCAAGTCTATGCTGGCATGGTGCTTGACACTATGCTCAATTATGTCATTATCACTATTATTATCATCAATATTAATGGCTGTAGGTGAGGAAAAAGGGAGAGCAAGGGGGCAGAAGTGAGCGGGGTGACAGAATGAACGGAGCTGCCATTCTCTGCTGAGTGATAGTAATAATGGAATAATGAACTTAGCTTTGGGCAGCCTGCCTTGGGACATTCTGGCTTCTATTTGCATGCATTTTCTGATAACCCTCACTATAACTCTGTCATTTAGGTTTTATTTGTTATGGCTCATAAGGTATGAATTGAGTCCGCTTAATGTGTAACACTTCCAGGGACACTTTCTGTCACTAAGTTGACTGGAAAGATCAAAATGCCTCCAAGAGTGGGAAATGAGTCTTATGGGTAGAAATTGATACCTTTGTATGCCAAGAGACTTGCATGATTCCTGTCATAATCTTGTATGGTGGCTGGTAATTGGGTCTAGCTGAATTTTACCCTCAAAGACATACAAGAAACAACAAATGACACTGTACAGGTGGCTTAAAGTACACAGAGCAAGAGCACACAATTCATCTTCTCCATCTTCTTCCTGATTCATCATTTACAACTCCGTGGGACTGAACTCATTAGTTCCTCTTCCAGAGAGCAAAGGGTGATGAACTGAGAAGCTGGATGAAAGGAGGAAGTACCAAGGATTAAGGTGTGTTGAGGTCAGTGAGGAGGTAGAAGCAACATCCCACCGGGAGAGGGAGAAAACATGACCTGCTTTCCAACGTCACCATAGTGAACAAGACTGGCCAATATTACTAGAATGTCAGTGAGCAGAGGGCATCCAAGGGGCCTAGCCAACAGAGGAGGAAGTATGCCCAGAGACTGAATGGTATGTTCCTTCCAGGGGCTTCTGTAGGTACAGTGAGATCACCCTTCCCTGCCAAGTGTGTTTCTGGATAGCTCAAAACACCGCCTGTTTGAACTGACTTTTTGTGTGCTCACCCTATTTTGGGTGAATTAGGGTGTATGGAGGGAGCATTGGGAAGGCCTGTTACTTTCAAAGGGTCCATGTCTAGAAATGGTCCAGAAAATTGTGTGCAAAAGAAGAGTAGCTCTTCATTAATCAATCACTTGCCCTGATCTGAAGGGGCAGTGACAAGGACTTCTGAATGCTTATTAAACAAATGGACCAGTTTCCTTGATATACAAAAAGAAACTTTTCCATGCTCTGCAAATACTTCAATCATTGTAGGAATACACAGTATAGATAGTAATGTCCTAGTTCTTTTCCCCTCCATCCCAAGATAACCACTAACTTACTTTGAAGTGGGAAGTGGCCACTTTGCCTCTTACACTCTATAATATTAAGTAATTTACACTTGATCTTAGCCAAAAGGCTGAGAAGCAATGTAATTTAGAAATTAAGAAATTTAAGAAGATTCTCTTGAATGTTAACAAAATAAGTGCCCATGGAATAAAATTGAATTTTGTGTAGTAGAAAGGGCATTGGACTAAGAATAAGGCCTTGGTGCCTAACTAGGTTCTGCCACTACCATGCTGTCTTACTGGGTCTTTAATTTAGACCTCAGCTAGACCCATTAGGACAGGTTGGGATTGCCATTTGGAAGCCTAGTGACCAAGAGACCCACTTTGGCCCAATTTCACTGTACCTTACAAGGTATCTGACTCCAGCACTGTTTAACCATCCTTCTGTGTACGTTTTGACTTTTTTTTTTTTTGCCTCTAGGATTTTAGTACTTGTGTCATTAGCCTTCCTGACTTAACTTTCTGACTACTGGGTTGGCCTTCTTTATGATCTGATGCATTTGGACTAATCTCACAGAACTTCAACAGGCCATCTGTATTAATTTGGGCAAATGATCTATAAAAAGAGAGATTCGATAATAATAATGACTATATGATCCAGGCATTATGCTAAGTACTTCACAGGAACTATCACATTTACTCCTTCAAACAGTCCTATGAGTTTAACAGTGAGGGTGTTTTGGCTGCAAGTGATGGAAAACCCTATTCAAAGTGCTTTAAACAATAAGGACATTTATTGGCTCACATAATTCACAGGAAGTTCAAAGGCAGAATGGGCTTTAGAGTTAGTTGATCATTCATCTATAAGAATGACTTCAAGGACCCAAGGTCTTTGCATCTCTCTGCCCTGCCATTGACATTGTTTGGACTTCAGCCTAAGGCTGGGTCTCCTCATGGTTGAAGTTGGGTTGTCAGCAATGGTCAGAGCTCCTTGCTTTCTTCTTCTTCATGTTAAATCTCAGGAAAGAAATTGCTTAAAGGAAATCCTCTGGGAGGAACTGTCCTAGAGACTCTAAGCAAATTCCCTTGTGCCTTACTGGCCTGATCTGAATCATGTATCATGAACAGCAGAGGAACATAAAACCATTTTGATTGATTTAGATAAACCAAGACCCACTTCCAGAGCTAGAGAAAAAGGTAGCTTCCCCTGAGTCATATTAGTCAAGTGGAAAAGAGCAAATTAGGGCTCTACCAAAAAAGAGGAAGGAAGGACGTGAATGTTGGGTAGGGCACCAACAGTATCTACTAAATGAAAGTTAACTAACTTTCCCACGATTGACTTTGGGCAAGTTAGCCTTATTCTTTTAATTTTATTTGATTTTGTTTTTTTTAATTATTTTTTATTTTTATTTTTAAAAAATTTTTTTATTTTAGTTTATTCAGTACAGTTTCTATCCTTTATTCCCATTCCAGCCCAC
>CM052542.1:73960433-73993299 GCA_028533065.1 Trachops cirrhosus
CCTTTCTGGTACCCCTATAATTCGGATGTTGGAGCGTTTAAAGATGTCCCGGAGGTTCCTAAGCCTCTCCTTATTTTTTTGAATTCTTATTTCTTCATTCTTTTCTGGTTGTATATTTTTTTCTTCCTTCTGGTCCACTCCAATGATGTGAGACCCATCTTTCATTCCACCACTATTGGTTCCCTGTGCATTTTTCTTCATTAAACGTATTGTAGCCTGCATTTTTTCATCTAATTTGCGACCAAAATCAACCAATTCTGTGAGTATCCTGATCACCAGTGCTTTGAACTGTGCATCTGATAGGTTGGCTATCTCTTGGTCGCTTAAAAGGATGGGTTCTGGGGCTTTCAATTCTTCTTCTGTTTGAGCCATCTTTTTGCTGTTTGTTTTTGTTTTTGTTTTCTTTGTTGTTGTTTTTTGGTCTTGTCGAGCTCCTGTAGTGAGAGGCGGGGCCTTAGGAATTCACCCGGGTGGGGCACCCCAGTGGCTGGGTTGTGACGCTATATGTGGGGGCGGGGTGCGAGAAGGAACAATGGTGCTTGCTCTGCTCTTTGTAGAACCCCAGACACTTCCGCCGCTTTCCGCAAGCCAACTGGGCCCCTCTGGCACCAATTCCGGTGTGGGTGGGCCTGTGCACCCGGCGGGACCTTCCTTTTCAGTCAGTGACCCAAAGCTCTATTTCCCAGTGCTGGGACCCTGACTTGTGCACAGTACCCTGCTTCACAAGGGCCGCCTCGCTGGGTCTGCCGGTTGCCACCCCCTGGCTGGGGCCCACCAGCCACCGCCGCTTGTGCGCCCAGGGTCTGCCTGCTGCGGACTTGCGCGCCGCCCCGGTTGCTCAGCTCTCTGCTCTGCCGCATCCCTCTCCCAGCCCGACTCTGCCCCTCCTACCATCTGGATGAACGTGTCTATTTTTAAATCCTTGGGTGTCCGGACTTCCATACACTTCAATTTTCTGTCAGTTCTGGTTGTTATTTTGTTTCTATATTGTTGTTGTCCCTATCTTGGTTGTGTGAGGAGGCACAGTGCGTCTACCTATGCCTCCATCTTGGCCGGAAGTCCCAGCAAAGCTATCATTTAGAATCGAAGGGCAGATAAAGAGCTTCCCAGACAAGAAAAATCTAAAGGAGTTCATCACCAAACCATTATTATATAAAATGTTAAAGGAACTTAGTTAAGAAAAAGAAGATCAAAACTATGAACAATATATTGGCAATAAATACATATCTATCAACAAAGGAATCTAAAAAAACTAAGCAAACAAGAACAACAGAGACAGAATCATGGATACAGAGAGCATTTTGAGGGTTGATGGGAGGGCAGGTGTGGAGGAACAGATGAAGAGGTGAGGGGATTAAGAAGTACAAATAGGGCCCTGGCTGATGTAGCTCAGCAGATTGAGTACTGCCTAGTGAACTAAAGGGTTAACCAGTTTGATTCCCAGTCAGGGCACATACCTGGATTGTGGGCTAGTTCCCCAGTAGGGGAAGTGTGAGAGGCAACCACACATTGAAGTTTCTCTCCTTTTCTTTCTCCCTCCTTTCCCCTCTCTTTAAAAATAAATAAATAAAATGTTAAAAAAAAGAAGTACAAATAGTTACAGAGTAGCTATAGGGATGTAAATTACAGATGTAAAGTACAGCATAGGAAATGGAGTAGCCAAAGGAGTTAACGCATGGACATGAACGATGTTGTGGGGCTTGCCTGACAGAGTGGAGGGTGCTGGGTGGAGGGGAGCAAAGGGGAAAAAATTGGGACAACTGTAATAGCATAATCAATAAAATATAATTAAAGAAAACAAAACAAAAATGAGGCAGGTGGAGGTATGTAGAGAGGTGGCGAGGCAGGGAAACCACCCTTTCTCTGCAGGCTTGTCTAGCGCCAGCCCTGCATTCATTTTCACATGGATTCATTCGATATTTTCTTTCCCCACACTGGAATTTGAGGCTGGGGGCTGTCTCATGTTTGGAACCACACACAGTTGTGTACCAAATGTATGAGAAATGACCTCGAAGACTGACGCTTTCTGTCTTCCTGGACAGACATCACTCTACATCCACTTTACGAGGTTTCAATGTCCCCTTTTCTCTGGCCCTCCCACCCCTACCCCACTCACGTTTCTTTAAGCCATATTTTAAGGGATAATCCCTTGAGTATTAAACACTATTTTTTGAGTCTGAAAAAAGCCACATTCTCTTTCCTCTTTACTTTTAGTTATCAAAGCACTGAAGCATCTGATTCAAAAGCAAAACAAAAAGCACACACAGAAGGCTAAATTATGTCCTCCATGGAAAGGAACTGTGTGTGTGGATTAAAGAACTGAGTTGAATCATAAGAAGAAAATGACATGGGTTTTTAGAAGTGATGAAGAGAAAAGTAGGTCAAATTTTTCAACCCCTCAACCCTGTCATTGTCCCTTTAAAGCTTTTACTGTCAGTGTTTGGTGGAGTCTGTGCAAAGCCATGGATACTGAACTCATGCTCCAGTGAAATAAGGAGCTTAGCATTTGAGAAAGTGTTAGGGACACTGGGTCCCCATAAAGACATCATAAGGGAGAGTCAGTTACTTTTATTTCCATATTTCAAATCAAGGCTAATGGACCCCCAAGTAGTACTTGACCACTTTGGTTGCCAATTCAAATTTGATCATAAAAAACTAGGGTTTAGAAAAATATTTTAATGAGATCATCTCTTTGTGAATCAAAGTCAGAAGAAACAAGGACATAGTCATTTAAACAACTCTTTTTTTCCTCCCACAAATATTGACAAAGTGCTTACTATGTGTATTAGTTCCCTATGTGTGCTGTAACAAATTACTGCAAACATGGTGGCGTAAAGTAACAGAAATTTATTCTCTCCCAGTTGTGGAGGATGGAAATCCAAAGTCAAAATGTCAGCAGGGCCTGCTGCCTCCTAAAGGCTCTTGGGCAGGAATTTCCTCCCCTCCTCCAGTCTCTTGTGGCTCCAGATGTCCCTTGGCTTCTGGCTACCTAAGTCCAATCTCTGCCTCCATCCTCACATGTCCTCCTCTGTGTCTGAGTCATCTCCTCTTCTATCTCTTGTCTCTTATAAGAACACTTGTTATTGGGTTTAAGCTCACCAGGATAATTCAGGATGATCTCATATCAAGATCCTTAATTATATCTACAAAAACCTTTTTCCCAGCTAAGGTCGCATTCACAGATTCTGGGGCATGGACGTATCTATATGGGGCCACACATATCTTACTGTGTGTAACACACTGGGTCTGCTACTGTAGAATGAAAGACCTGTGCTCCAGGGTCTTATTTGTTCAGGCAGGAAGAGCAAGAGGACATGAATGTGAGCATGTGTTTGGAGTTAGAGACAGACATGAACATGTCTATATTCAGAAGCAGAGGGAGGACATTTCTGGATGGGTTTCTCTCAACAGAATTTATAGGAGGGATGTCAACTGATCTGGGCCGTAAGTAGTATTTTGTTTTGTTCATTTTCTTTATAAGAAATGTATGTTTATTCAAAAATTGAGAAGTTACATAAGCAAAATCAAGTCTCTTACATTCCCAATGAGTAAAGATAAGTTCTATAAAAACCTTCCAGATTTTTTCTTTTTATGTAAACATGTATAAAATATATTTCCCAATAAATGAAATCAGAATGTAACACCCCATTTTGTGCCCCCATTTTCATATGGAAGCTGAATAAATTTCTGTTCTTTTTTTAAATTCTCCAAGGATGTGCTTATTTGATTTTAGAGAGAGGGGAAGGGAGGGAGAGAGAGAGTTGGTTCCTTCTCACATGTGCCTCGACCAGGGACTGAACCAGCAACCTAGGTATGTGCCCTTACTGGGAATCAAAGCTGCAGACTTTTGGTTTATGGAATGATGCTCCAACCAACTGAGCCATACCGGCCAGGGTTAAAATTCTGTTCTTTTGAGTAGGAGAGTCCTTCATAATCCACACTCCTGGTGTTAACCTCGATCTTAGTCCCTCCCTTTTCTCACTTCCTGCTAACTTTCAGATTTCTGGCAGCTGCCCACTTCCCTCACCTACCACTGTGTCACTTCCTTTTCCTCTTCCTCCCCTTACCCTGCCTCAGTACTCAGGCACCACTTCTGCTCAGTTGTATACAGGGCATATTTCATTTGTTTTATTTTTGTGCTTTTCATGACAATATAGACACCCTGACCCAACACTGTTTTTTATTAACTTAGCCATAATAGAAACCCACATTTTACTCATTACATTTTTTGAATCATGCTTATCACTCGTGTGCTATATAAGGGGTTGTTTTATATTAATTTATTTGAACCTTACAGCAATACATGAGATGAGAACTACTGTTTCCTCCCATTTTATAGATGAGTTAACTGAGGCAAAGAGATCTTAAGTAATTAGGTCAAGGTTCAATAGTGGCATAACCAGGATTCCAACCAGGCAGGCCGACTCTAGAGCGTATATGGGCATCTCCTGCACCACAGAGAGTACCGTCACTCTTGTCATGACTCCCAGGGCTCGCCTCCCGTCTAATCCCTTCACTTACACATTTTCTTCCCAACACACTTATTTTTTGATCGGGAATGACTTCTAGTTCATGGCCTATTTACTTTTCTCCCAACCTATTAGCATCTTTCTTGTTCCATTTCCTTTTCTTACATAGTCAGATCGCAAGTTCTAACATTTCTATCATAACTCAGGTATTTGTTTTCAAGCTAGAGTTTTATAAACCTACCCTTACCACAATTTTTCCCACCCTCTCACTGTTTCCATCATCATACTCTTCCCCTTATCTATTGGTACATACAATCTATATTATTATTTACTATTATTTATCTATTTTTTTCTTTAAACCATCTCACATCTTTAAAGTAAATGATTTAACAAAAAACATCGTCCTAATTGAACATGGGTAGACAACATGAGGGAATTATTCATTCCGGTTTGTGCAATAATGGGTATGGTTTTGTGGAAGAATGTTATTGTTTTCTGGAATCGCATGCTGAAGTATTTCAGGGATGAAGTGCTTCACTGACTGTAATTTACTTTTAAGTTGAACAAAACAAAATTATGGATGAAGGAAATTCGAAAACTAAATAAAGTAGAAGCTCTGTGGTGGGAATATGGATGTTTGTTGTTGTATTCTTTTTGTTATTTTTGTGTTTGATTTTTTAAAAGATTTTTTAAAGTAAAAATTAAAGGGACACTTTCTATCACTAACATAAATGGAAAACTTCTATCACTTGCCATACTGAGAATATAACTCTAGAAATAAATACATTGAAAATAAAACTGTCTTCACATTCTAAGTATCCATGCCTGATCAAAGGCTGTGTCTATTCTTCTTGCAAATAAAGGGGATAAAATAAGTATTAGAGAGGTGTTAAAGAAATCGAGTCCCATCCTAAGAATTCTCCCTAAATGATTAAAAAAGAATTGAAAAGAAATCACCCTTTTGTTACATGTTTCAATGTTACTTAATGCCATGGCCTTGTACCTCTTAAGTCACCAGTGGTATTCATGCCATAGTTTGGGAGATGTTATACAAGTCATTGTTCCCCTTTATTTTCATTAAACTTGCCATGTAAAATACTAATCGAAGATCACTCCAACTTTCAGTCTCATTTTAGGCTGTTTTGGCACTAGAAGAAACACATATATTAATCATGTAGGATTTAATGTAGGAGATAGAAGACATTCCAGAGATTTCTAGCAAATGGGATTTGATGCAAGGAGTTGGGTACTTATAAAACTGTGAAGATGTGCAGGAATAGAGATTGGGGCACAACTGGGCTTTTGGATTCACAGCTACACTTGGAATTCAAGTGGAAGGAATCGATACTTCCACCAGCATGTCCACCACTGCCTTATACCCAGCAAGCTCCTGGCCAGACAGCGGAGCACACTGTCAACACCCACATCTGCTGAGCTTGCCCTTATCAGAGAAGTTGGCTTCTGCCTGCCTTCTATTTCCCCAGTATCCAGGGGCACATCAATGGCAGGGCCGAAGTCACATCCAGAACCCAATTTGCAAGGGGGTCTGAGAAATGTGGCTTTTAGCCTTCCACCCCCTGTCATATGGGGAGAATGGTAGGAGGTGGGAATGGATGCTGAGTGCAAACAACATATAACATGGTGTCACCTCAGATTCTGCCTCTCATAGTCAGTGGGGTCCTCAGCGCTGCTGGGCCATCTCCAGTCAGGAGCATACTGTCCTCACTGTTCTCAAAGTTCCCTCATGAGATTTTGTACTTTTGGAGTATCCATTTTTCTTTTTTTAATCTAGACTTATTATTTTTTTATTTATATTTTGTAATGTTTAGCATTTAACTCCCCATCAAAATTCAACCACAAATACTTGAGGAAATTAAATAACAGGTATATTTTAACCATCATTACTTTATTCCCAGTAGCTAACCTACAGAATGTATATTTAAAGGTAGATTGCTAAGCAGAATTTGCAAATCCATTCAGTAAAGTATTCGTCAGGAACTTCTAGTTTCCCAATTCATGAGAAATAACAAATCTTTATATATTGAGAACAGAACAGTAAGTTTTATGCAGTCAACTGCCGATGGGACTTACGTTTTGGGCCAATAGGGTCATGGCAGAAATGTAGGCCAGGGGACTGAAAGATGATTCCAGAGAAAGTACTCCCCCAGGGAAAAGAGTTGTTTGCCTTGTAAAGAGATTGAACACAATTACGTTTTTAAACTCATCATTTTAAATAATCTCAACTTGTCCATTACCTAGCTTTGTTCCTTTTCCATTATAGTTTGCCACGCGGTACAAGGAAGTGGATTTCCTGAGGAACTGAGTTAAGTCTCATTTCCTTTTCTTCTTATACTATTGATTCTTGCCATCTGGCAGTAGAGGGAAGTCAAATAGACGGTGTGTCTAGTGCCTTATCCACCCCTCATATGCTCTATTTGAAGTTTTTCTTCGACTCATAGTGGTAGGATATAAAATGTGGGTAAGTTATTACATTCTGTAAAAACAGGTTCTTTCCCCTTTACGTTTGTTAACCCTTGACGATTATGTAGTAATATTGTGTAGAGCATTATATCTTTGGTATTTGTTTATGTGTTATCTAATGCCCATAATTAAAATTAATAACAATAAAAAGAAAAGTTCTTAGGAGCGTGATGACCTACCTCTTACAAAAGAATTCTTTGCTATGAAAGTGACAATTTTACACAAGCAGTTTCTGCCTGTAATTCCACCCATGCCAAACACCAAAAATAGAAAACAAAATAATTGAGGTAAAAAACATAATCATTACTTTACAGTTAATGGATAGAAAGCTATAGAAGCAGCAGATAGCATACTCTGGAATGCAGGTCCACAGAGAAGATGTTAGCTTTTGGAAATGAGGCTCAGAGAAAGGATGTAAGTAGCTGTAACTCATCCTCCTGTGATTTGGAGATAGCTTACTTATGAAATTAAAGTGCCAGGAAGCAACAACCCTAAAATGTAACTAATGTCAGATAAGATATAATCTAGGAAATTGTAATGTGCCCATCATGAGGTAATGTTGTAATGACAGTAGCTTTTGGTGGCTGATAAGGAATATTGAAAAAGGTGCCAGTGTGAGAGAAGGACAGTTTTTAATGTCTGCAGCAGTGACCCAGGGTGCGGATGGCCCGACCACCACCCTAAGTTCTTCTCTGGCTGGAAGGTGCTGTGGAGAGGGGCGAGTCAGCTTAGTAGGAGCAGAAGCTCTTCCCAAACACCTTCCCATTCTTCTAGTCTGCTCTCTTCCTCCTCCAGCCCTTGAGTCATCTTAATTGGATTTCCCAAGTGAATTTCCCTATTGGGAGGAGAAGGTGTTGAGCAGAGTGAAAGGCAGAAGCAGGAGTGAAAAAGAGTGTGGTCAGACTTTGGGGGCAAGTGGCTTTAGTTGTCTCTCCCAATCCATTTTCTCACCTGTAAAACCAAGATGATTTTATACATATATATATTTTCCACATGGAGTTTTTCTAAATGGTACATCAGGAAATGTATTCAAAAGTGCAGTGCCTCCCCCACCTCCCTACACCTGAGTATTCCAGTTAGCTTGGCACTTTTATTTCTGTATGTAAATGAATGTTCTGCACTCTGTTTTTGTTTATTCATTCCCCGCCCACCCCCAAATCATCCATTTACACAATGGATGTTGATTAAGTGAACCTGATGTGAGTTTGGGTAGTGTATCTCGAATCCTTAGGGACAACTCCTTGAGGGGCAAATGTGACCCTTAGAAAACAAAGTGAAGATGTTTTGTCACTATATTGGGCATCATGGGGCACAAGGCTCCTTGGGTTGACCTCCTTCTAGAAGCCTTTTCTGAGCATCTTGGCTGTTCTGTGCTTTCCCCAAACTGTACACAGAGAGGCAGGTTAGGGAGAGGCGGACAGCATAGGTTCTGGGACCAGGTTGTTTGCGTTTGTATCTTTGCCACTTACTAGTGGTCACTTACTCAGACCCCTCTATAACGTAGGGTAACTGCATTACATGCCATCAAATTGCTATGAGGATGAACTGAATTTGTGTATATAAGCTTAGAACCTTTCCTGGCACATAGGAGGTGCCATACAAGAGTTAGATGTTATTACATTAGGTTGAACTGTATTAAGTTTCTGCTTTTCTAGGGCAAAAATGATCCAGTATTGGAAACTTCATTTGGTTCATCCTGACACGTGCCACACTGTGCTGCAACTCTTTGCTTAAGGCTGTCTCCTGAATTCGGGTCGCTGGTTGCATTGCTGGCTCCGTGGGCGTGTGTGTGCACTTCTGCCTTACTAGTGACTTTTATAGGCAAGATCAAAGTCAGTGTCACTTTTACTTGGGCCAGGTTAGCTATAGAGCAAGTAATGAGATTGTCACAATACCCTGCCCAGCATAATTGCACATGCAGGGTAGCGGTGAGGGTGAACGGGTCAGTTAACAGGGCTCTGATTCTGCTGCTTTGGGGGGTATGGTGGGGTTGTTCTGGATGGTTTAGCCAGCAGAGAAGTTGGCCCTGACAGAAGGCCAGGCCACCAAGCCAGGCTGTCATTTGAGTACCTGATCCTCTGTGTGTGCTAGTTGTCACTTGCCTGATGGTCTCTCACTGGGGCAGTCTCTTATCTCAGATATTCATTCTAATGTGGTAGTATGTCACTGCAAGCCTTATGAACAGGAGTGTTAAAGTATTACTCTGAGTCAGACAGCCAATCCAGTCCTTCCTCTGGCTCATTGCAATAGGCCTATATCTCTCAGGCCAGGCAAATCAACACTCAACCATAAATAATAAGTAAAATTTAAAACTTTTTGTTTGGCTCAAGGCACTATAGACACTGGGGAATCACCCAGGATACTTTGTCAGGGATAAGAGGAAGCCAGACATAGCATGCCAGTGGTCTTAGCATACCACGTCTCTTGAGACCTTCATGTATTCCTTGAGGGCAAGAGTATCTTATTCATCTTTTGTCTGCAGTGCCTAGTACAGTGTCTGGCATAAAATATGCAATCAAATAATGTTTATGGAATGATGAAGAGCAGATACTTGGTACATGTTTGCTTGTTTATTATGACCTCTAGTGTAATTGCCTTCTTTCCTGACCTAGACTCTGGCAACTTTTGGGTGCGTGGCCAGGGGAACCAATTGGTAATTGGGTTGTGTTTCATCCCAATTCATGTGCCAACACTCTTGAGCATGCAGCACTCAGAGAATTCACATAGGGTTTTGTGGATCCTCTCCTTAGACTACGATGGCTGTTCTCTTAGAGAGTTCACCCCCTCAGCTTCCAGAGAAGCTGGGGAGATTAAGATATGAGTCCCTCTCAGCCTGCCTCCACCCACTCAGGCCCTTCTCATAAACTTCCTTCTTCCAGCCCCATGTCTAGAACAAATGGAGCCATTCATTTTTGCCACAAGCATTTCTTGAGCTCTTGGTACATCCCACATTCTGTAGGGAGTTGAAAAGAAATACCTTCAACTCTCAAAGGGTTTATATTCTGTAATGAATGAACTTTGAAGTTTGAGAAGAGAGTCAGTGTAAAGTAATGGGGTTGGGTGGAAGGACGAAGCAAAACAACTGCCCCCACCACCAACCTACAATCAGAGCAACAATAGACATACTACCTTTATTCTGTGCTTGTCACTTCCAAATTTAGAACTTGTAGAACCATACCTTGTTCCTAGATTCTAGCTCCAGGAGGTATTCAAAATAATGAATATTTTTAGTTGAAAGCACTTAGGGACTGAATTGTGTTCCTCCAAATTTATATGTTGAAGCCCTAACCCCCCAGTGTATCTGTACTGGGGGCAGGACCTTTAAGGAGTTAATTAAGGTTAAATGAGGTCACAAGGGTGGGCCCTAATACAATGGGAGAGATGTACTTGTAAGAAGAGGAAGAAACACCAGGAATCTCTCTTTCTCTGCAAGCACCCAGAGCAAAGCCATATGAGGGCACAGCAAGAAGGCAGCCACCTGCAAATCAGGAGAGTTGTCACTAGAAACTAACCCTGCTGACACCTTGATCTTGATCTTTGAGCCTCCAGAATGTGTGAGAAAATAAATGTTGTTTAAGCTCTCTGGTCTGTGGCAGTCAGAGCAGACCAATACAGAGCAGTTTTAATTTTTCCTTCAGTGCAGATTCAGAAATTAATAAATTTAGAGGTTATCTTTTTCTCTGCAAAATTGGTTAAGTTTAGAAAGGTATTTCCTAATATCTGAAAAGTCACTCACTCAACCTAAGTATTTAAGTAACAGATACAACTCAAAACCTTTTCTCCTTTGTCAAAAGTGCTAACTAACATTTTTCCCCTGGCTCCTCCAATCTGTTTAAGATACGTTCATAACAAATGTGTTTGGAAATAAAGATGCAATTTCTGCATCGTATGTGTATTTTCAGTGGCGTGTAATGCATGTTGATTTAATGCATGAGCACAGATTTTATTTATCTACCACACTGTGGGATCGGGATGGGCACAGGGGAGTGCTAGGTGAATAATGGGATGGTACTCAAATAACATCTGTTCCCTGACGTCAGACAGCCCAACCCCACTGCAGGAATTGAAAGGGACTGCTGTTGGGGCTCATACACAGTGCCTGATTCTGACCAGCTTCTTTTCATTTAGTTCTCATATGTATTGATACATATTTATACAATACTATGTATATTCAATCAGTATTTGTTGAATTGAATTATGTAAATGTGTGCTAGCTGGTAGTGTAAAAATGGTACTGCCAGGCTAGAAGCTCTCCAATCACATTGTGGGTCTTATTTATACACCTCATAAAGAATGCTAAGCTGTGAGGTATCTGTAGAATCACAGCTTTCATTTATTGCTGGGGAAAAATATTTACAAGCCGGAATGTGGAATTTCATGTGTTTTGACGCATTGTGGGAGGTGTTCTCAGAAAGGTGTTTGGAGAAAACGCAACATCATCTATCACCGATCTTATTTTGGGATCACCAGAATGTGTGGGGAAATGAACAGACTGTCTTTAAGGACCGCCCCTCTCTATCTCTAGAGAGGCTCTTCCGCCCCTCCTTCCCCTTGCTACAGAGAGAATGTTCAGTTCTGCCCTTTCCTCTCTCACTTCACATCATTTCTTTCTTTTCAATTCTTCATTTTTTCCTCCTCTCCAACTTTTTATTCTCTTCTTAAAATCTTTTTATTTTCCTTTGTAAATTAAAAATTAGCTGAATGGGTCAGGCTTGAGCGTGAATGTGTAGCTATGTTAATGGGAAACAACCACATGTTTGATGATGACTGTTGGGAAGAATTATGTTTTGCCATTTAACCTAACATGTGGGATGGACCAAAAAATTAAAGCCAGAGCGTATGTTCCACTGCACTTCTGTGGAAGGTTCTGTTTCTCTCTGCTGGCCTGACTGCCCCCAGTCCAGGCTGATTAGAGGAAGCCTTCACACAGAAAGAATAGCTCAGGCGGGGAACCCTGGGCAGAGGCCTGAGAGGGGAGGGGAAAATGATTTAAATAGGTTTCGGTACATTTCCCTTTAGTGTTTTCTTACTTTCATAGAAAGCTTGACAAAAGATTCAAATTGCTTTTCAATTATTTTGGGAAGTCAGACTGGGGCTTGTCAGGTTAGGACTCTGTTCCGACGCTTGGTATGGCTGTAATCGTTACAAGAGGGAAAATTCTTTTCCCCCAATTTAACTTCTGTGCCTTATGCTGGGCACAGTGAATGAAAATAGGTGTGGTCAGGTGTCTCGGCCAGTAAAAGACTTCAAGATGTTTTCAAACCTCAGTGGCTGGAGGAGGATCATGAAAGTCACTGAAGTTGCCAACAGTTTCTTTCCTTTTTTCTTTAAATTTTTTTCAATTACAGTTTACCTTCAATATTATTTTTGTATTAGTTTCAGGTATATAACAGTTATTACTGTATCATTGACTGCTGTTCCTTGCACTGCACTTTACATCCCATGACTCCTTTGCAACTGCCATCTGTAGTGCTCAATCCCTTCCCCTCTTCCACAGTCCCCCAACCCCCTTCCCTCCTCTGGCAACCATCAGTCTGTTCTCTATGTCTATGAGTGTGTGTGTGTGTGAAATGGAATGTCACTTGGCAATAAAAAGGAACAAAATGTTACCATTTGTGACAGCATGGATGGAACTGGAGTGTATTATGCTAAGTGAAATAAATCAGTCAGAGGAAGACAAATACCATATGATTTCACTTACATGTGGAATCTAAAGAACAATGTAAGTGAACGGTTTGTTTCTGCTTCAGGGAAGCTCGTGCTCCCTCCAAGGACCGACTCCCTATATATTGGGCCTCATGGACCTGCAGAGGGGAAGCACTGCCTATTTGGTGAAGGGGGAACTGGGGGTGTGGCAGCTCCGCAGCTCTACTGAAGAACAAACAAGACTGTCTTCTCAGTTGGCAAAACTGCACCTCTGAGATTAAGTTTCTGTTTAAAACAAAAGAAAACCAAAGTCTTTTTTCCCTCTTCCCAGTGGCCTCAAATGATATGGGGCCTGGAGATTGTGGTTTTTGTTTTTTGTTTTTTTTTGAGAGAAGAAGAGAGACAGCCCCTGAAACATAGGGGTACACCTGCACTCAGGGTTGTTTAGAATTTTCTGGGTGTAGGTCACTTTGGTTGTCCCCAAACCTCCTAAAGGTCAAGTCCTAAATGTGAAGGCTTAGGCCAGTGCTGTGGGGATCAGGGCAGGTGCTGGCTGATTTTGGGGTTGAGGGGAGGTTGCATGGTGGGGTAGGAGAAGCTGGTCTGAAGGTACTGAAAAGACAGAACAATGGGCTTAAGCCAAATGCTAGTTGGTGGCAAGCAATAGCCAAGGCAGATTTGTAGAATTTCTCTGTAATCCCTGCATTTTCCAAATGCCTGGAAAAAGGAACTTTGCAAATAATTGCACCTCAATGGCCAGGCTAATTAGGTGGGCAGTAGAGCAAAGTATAACCTCACACAATTGAAAATTATTGCTATGAGAATGATTGTCAGAGTAATAATAATTCCCATTTAATAAATGCTTGCTATGTCTCTGGTGCTGTGCTTTGTCCAAATTATCTCATTTAATCCTCCCAAAAACTTGTGAGGTCTCATATCTGCTTTATAGATAAAGAAACTGAAGGTCAGAGAGGTTACTTAACTTGTTCAAGGTCACACAGACTACAAATGTTGGAGTCAGGATTTGAACCCCATTGGTTTAATTCTGGAGCCCACATTCTTGGCATGAATACCATGACTACCAGCCTAGCTGGTATAGGACCACCAGGAAGTTAATGATCACTGGGGCACAAATTATATCTTCATTGTCATTTTGCCTTTCATACTTGCACAGGTCCAAGCATATAACAGGCACTTAGTAAGTGATAGTTGGTTGACTCAGTCTCTTTGCTCAGGGGATTATATTCTTGTTGGAGGGAAAATATTATCATGCCTGAGAGAGAAAACAATTTAGAATGAAATACCCAATGCCAAAAAGCCATGGGAGGGTCACAAGGGAAGAAAACACATAATCATTTAACAGATTGAATTCCATTAGCTCCTTCTCTTCCAGTGAGGAAACCATCAAAAATCAAATTAAGATCAGAAGGTTGCTTGATGAATGTAGAACCCAAGGAAAGGAAATTGGATTTCCTAGAGGGTATATTTTCATCACATGGTGACGGCCCTGGTGAAAAATCCTCCTTCAGCGAGTAACGTGTTTGCCCAGTGGACTGGGTGTTTGTGTTGGCCAGCTGTGCTCCGTCCTGGTCAGTGCTGGAGAAACATCTAGTGTCTCACCCTCCAGCTCTTTCTAGACTCCATGGTAACTCCTGGCTGTCTGTTTGCACTTGTCGTTAAGACATCCCCCTCCATGGTTTCCACACTCTTCTCACATTACAATTTCCATGTCTTGTTTATTTTACGTGGATTAGAGCGCCTGTTCCTCAGGACAGTAGGCAATTTGTCTCCTGATCACATTGTAGGGGTGCCTCCTCCAATAAATGAGTACTGGTTAGCATTGATCATGGAACTAGCCTGCTGTAGTCTCGCATTGTATTTACCTTTCCCTAAAGCTTATATTAGGGCCTATCTTTCTTTTCAAACTATGGCTCTCTGAAAAGCTTAGGTGGATTCCTCCCATAAATATCTATGCTTATTCATTTAAAAACATAATATAGTTATATGTTTATAATATAGTTTATTGTAATATATTATAGTATGATTTAATATTGTTTATTTAAATATGTATTTAAATACATTTTTTTATTTTGCGATCATTATAGATTCACATGCGGTTATAAGAAATAATACAGAGAAATGCCCTTTACCTAGCTTCCCCCACTGGCAACATTGCAAAACCACAGCATAATATCACAACTAGGATGTTGACATTGACACAGTCAAGACAGAGAACATTTCCGTCACTGCAAGAGTCTCCCATGATGCCCTTTTATAGCTAGCTACACCTGTTTCCCTTTTGCCCTAACCCTTCCTTACCCTGGTAACCCCTACTCTGTTCTTCATTTCTATAATTTCATTCATTTGAAGATTGTTATATAAATGGAATCATATGGTATCTAATATTTTGGGTTTGCCTTTTGTCACCAGCGTAATTCTCTAGAGAATCATCTATGTTGTTGCCTGTGTCAATATTTTTATTGCTGCATAGTATTCCATGGCATGGATGAACCACAGTTTGTTTAACTATTTACCATTGAAGGACATCTGGGTGGTTTTCAGTTTTTGTCTATTACAAATGAGGCTGCTATACTCATTCAAGTGTAGTTTTTTGTGTTAACATAGATGTTTATTTCTCTGGGATAAATGAGCAGGAGTGCAATGCTGGGTCTTACACATATTTTTAGTATTTTAAGAAACTCTAAAACTACTTTTAAAGTGGCTGTACCATTGCATACTTCCGCCAGCATTGTATGAGTGATCCAATTTCTCAACATTCTTATGAGAAGTTTGTGTTGTCACTATTTTTTATTTCAGCCATTCTGATAAATGTATAGTGATATCTCTCTGTGATTTTAATTTGCAGTTCCCCAATGGCTAATAATGCTGAATATCTTTTTATGTACTTATTTGCCATCTGTATATATTCTTTAATGAAATGTCTATGTCTTTTGCCCACATTCTACTTGAATTGTTAGTTTTATTTTCACTATTGAGTTTTCTGTGTTCTTCATATATTCTGGACACTAGTCCTTTGCCAGATATGTGGTTTACAAATATTTTCTTCCACTCTCTAGCTTATCTTTTAATTTTCTTAAGAGAGTCTTTCACAGGGCATACATTTTTAAATTTTGATGAAGCCCAACTTACCAATTTTCCTTTTATGGATCATACTTTTGGTGTCAAGTCTAAGAACTCTTTGCATAGCTTTAGATCTGTTACAGAACAGACCCAAGGTGGGTGTACGATATACTATTACTGAAAGGACCCCCCCTAGGTTCGCTATGCCCGTTACCAGAGGAAAGATGTCTCTCAATGCCAGAGATTTGTGAAAAGGAAAGGAAATGTTTATTCAAAGCTATACAGACTTAAAGTAGTGACCCAATGTCTTCATTAAAATATTAAAGTCCTTTAGGATACCCACAGACACACACACACACAGTCCTTCCTTCTCCCTCTGCCCTAATCTGGGGTACCGTATCTCAGAAAAAGAAGCAGAAGTCTGTGATTCAGGCTCCCGACACCATCAGCTGTGTCACTGCCAGGATCTCCAGTTAATCCAAAGCCATGTGGCACCTTCTCATGGCCCACCAGCAAGAGTCCTTTCACCTCTTTTCTTCCAGGGAAAGTCTCTCCTGCTTCCTAAGCCATGTGGCCAAAGGGAGCACCCCAAAGCCACATGGTCTCCACTCTGCCAAAACTGCGTGGTTCTCCCTTGGCATGGCTGCCACATCTAGGTTTAAATCCCCGAGCCAATCTTCCTCTGCAGCCCCATTTCCGACTCCTCCTACAATCAGTTACACCTGCCAGCATTCCTGTACTCTTCCAGGTTTACTGGGCTGCCATGGTAAGTCTGGGCAGGTGTGGTCCCATGGCATGGAGCCAATCTTCTCTAAGCTCTCATGCAGGCTCTGTGACCAGGGGGAGCTGCTTCCCAGTTACATCCTGGGTGGAAGTCCCTTCCATCCCCCTGGCTCAAGGCATGGCCACAGCTATTTAACATATCTATGCAACCAGTTAAAGCTTATAGATATGTTAAATGACCATGTCAGAGGTTAGCTGCAAAGCTGTTGCTATACAAAACAGCTCTGCATGTTCCTGCTCCATGTGTCCCTTCCCCCAACTCACACCTGTGGTGGGGAGGGGTGAGGACATCCTATATATCTTTCTAATATTATCTGGACACCTTGAGTTCTGGACCCCATTCCCAAATCCGTATTTGGGGCCCCCCTCTTGGCTGTATCCTGTTACAGATCCTGAAGATTTTCTCCTGTGTTATTTTCTAAAAGTTTTATAGACTGTACAGTTTACATTTAAATCCATGGTCCATTTTGAGTTAATTTTTGTATAAGGTATGATACTTGGGTTGAGGTTCTTCTCCTCCCTCTTCCCTTTGGTTGTTTAATTGCTCTAGCACCATATGTTCAAACAGTTATCTATCTTTGTCAAAAATCAGTTGGGTGTATTTTTGTGGGTCTATTTCTTGGTTTCTATTCTGTTTCACTGCTCAATATACCTTTCCCTACCATTTCCATACAGTTTTGATTATTATAGTTACATAATAAGGCTTGAAATCAGACAGACTGATTTCTCATTAGTTTTTAGAATTGTTTTAGCTATTCTAGTTTTTTTGTCTTTCCATATAAATTTTAGAATAAGTTTGTCTATTTGCACAAAAAGATCTTGCTGAGCCCTGGCTGGTGTAGCTCAGTGGTGTGAGTGTGGGCTGGGAACCAAAGGGTCGCCGGTTTGATTCCCAGTCAGGGCACATGCCTGGATTGCTGGCCAGGTCCCCAGTGGGGGCCACGGGAGAGGCAACCACATATTGATGTTTCTCTCCCTTTCTTTCTCCCTCCTTTCCCCTCTAAATAAATAAATAAGTAAATAAAATCTTAAAAAAAATAGTTTGCTGAGATTTTAATTAAACAACCTGTATATCAGTTTTGGGACAATTGGCATCTTTACTATGTTGAGTCCTTCACTCCATGAACACAGTATGTGTCTCCATTGATTTAGATCTTTGATTTTCAAAGAAATCAGGAGTTTAAGTTTCAGAGTACAAGTCCATGTTTTGTTAGATTTACACTGATTTTATTATTTGAATAAATGTAAATGGCATGATATTTAACATTTATGTGCTCATCTGTTCATTTTTAGTATATAGAATAACATTAGATTTAAAAAAATGCTTATCTTACATCCTGCAACTTTGTTGAACTTATTATTACTTTTTCTTTTTTGGGTAGATTTTTTTTTGGATTTTCTATATAGACAATCATGTTATCTGCAAACATGAATGATTTTATTTTTTCCTTTCTGATATGTATGTCTTGTCTTGTCTTCTTGCACAGGCTAGGACTTCTAGCATTATGTTGCATAAGTGTGGACAGGGCAGACATCTTTACCTTGCTCCTGATTTTAGTGGGGAAATAGCCTTTCACCACTAAGCATAATGTTAGCTGTAGGGTTTTTTGTTTTGTATGCTCTTTATCAAGTTGAGGTAGTTTCCTTCTATTCCTATTTTCTGAGAATTTTAAAATCATAAATGGATGTTGAATTTTGTCATATGCCTTTTTGGAATTGAATGATAAAATCACACAAATTTTTTCTGCTTTAGCCTGCTAATATGGTGGATTATATTGATTGAATTTCAACTATTGAACCAGCCTTGGATTCCTGAAATAAACTACATTCGGCCATGATTAATAATTCTTAACTGTTGCTGAATTCTATTTGCTAATAATATGTTGCTAAAGATTTTTTGCAACTCTATTAGTAAGGGATATTTTGTAGTTTTCATTTTTTGTACTTTGTCTAGTTTTGATATCAGGGCAATATGAACTTCATAAAATAAATTGGGAAGTGTTTCCTTCTTTTCTATTTTTTTTTTCTGGAAGAGAGTGTCAGTTCTTCTCTAAACATTTGGCAGAACTCTCCATCTTGCTTTCTCTTCCCCCCATATTTAGAAGTACACTTTAAAAAGTATTTAAATACACACCTCTACACACATTCTGTGTCCCAATAACTTGATTAATGAATTTAAAAAAACACAAAGCAAATCACCTGAATGAAATGCTCTTTTAAAGTTCTGTCTACAAAATACAAAACTGCCATTCACAATTTTGGTTTGAAGTTTAATGGCCAGAGCTTCACGTGTCTTTTCCTTAGCACCTTATGTTTGCTCAGCAGTTCGGTAGAAAGGCAAGAAATATCTGTGTGTAGCAAGTTTAAGACCAAAGCGTGATTGTTAGCAAGAACTCCTCCCTGCCTGACCATACACCTCTCTGTCTCTGGTAACCTGGGTCTATCACAGTGTCTGTGTGACCCTGGCAAATTATTTACCCCCTCCAGGCCTCAGTTCGGTTTCCTCATCCTGGGAAAGGGGATGCTAATCAGACAGCAACTTGCCTTAGAGGGTTGTCAGGAGCAGAGTAAGTTCTCAATAATTCTAGTTATTCTGCCGACATAAAGAGAATGTCTTCCTTTAGATGGTCTCACTTTAAACAGGGGAAGAGAGAGTCACTACTCCCTTTAGATGAATATTGGCCTACAGCAGAGTTTCTCAATGTCAGCACCATTGACGTTTTGGGGTATTTCTTTTTTGACTGGGGCTGTCCTGTGCATTGTAGAATGTTTACCAGCCTTCTCTGCCCTCACAGTGTGACAATCAAAAATGTCTCCAGACATTGCCAAATGTCCCCTCACGGTGCAAAATCACCCCTGATTGAGAACCATTGGCCTATATAGTTATGTTAACTCTCACTCAACTTTTTTTTGAAATTAATACTTGCTGTGGGGAAAGTTTGAAAAATATATGTAGTAGAGGTAAAGCTATTTTAAACCACAGCTGACTGCAGCTGCTTCTGCTCCTCAAGGAATGACAAAATTCCTCCTAGTAAGTAGCCTTTTGTTAGGTAAAATACCAAGGGGGAGTCAGTCACCTAGGCTGAGTAGATGGAGGCACTGGAGACACAGGAGGCCGTTTTTCAGCTCTGCATAAGAATGTAGTGGAATCTGCAGTGTTGACTGAAGGAGCGGGAAGTGAACTGAGGGAGGAATGTGAGGGTGGTGGAGTGGGCTGAGTGGGTGTGGCAGGTGGTGGGTGGCCAGGGAATGGCTGGAGAAATTTTAAGTGCTATGATGAAACGTACACCCTCCTTTGCCCCCTCCTTGCCAATTTCCCACACCTTCAGTGAAGTCTGTTGTACCCAAAGGCTCCTGTAAATGGTGTTTAAAGAAAAGGGGGGGGGGGAAGCAGGAAAAAGAGCTGAGGGAGGTGAGATGTCAGTGGGACTGAGGGGGAACCAAAAGTGGGAGCAATAGATCTGAGGAACAAAGCCCTCAGGAATTCTTGGAAATCTGAGGGAGGATCCCAGACTTCCTTCTGGCTTGAGTGAGGTTTATGGAAATTTCAAAGGATGCGAGGATTTAGAATGCTATCTATCTATATATGTATATAAAAACCACTTAGTGTGTTTCCTCCCAGTGTTTTTTTCCTATGCATTTAAAAAAATGTAGTTAATCTTGCTGTATATGGTATAGGCGATGAAAAAATACTTTTTTCCCTTCTAAATTCTCGGCTGAGACCCTCCCCCTCCGACACTCACCCCTCATAATAAAAGGCAGATTAACAGGAGAAAATAGAGGTTTAATAATGTATACCTCCTGTATACCTGGGTGATAATCAGGAAAACCGAGCAACTCCTCCAAATGGCCCAAGCCACCACCTTAAACATCATTTCCAGCTTAAAACAAAAAGGATGTTGAAGGGTTGGGAAACCAATAATGGGAGGTCACCAGAAAAAGCACAGTAAACAAGGGTAACATTGTTATGCAGATTTAAGTTTCTGTAGTTGAGAGTTTCTAGAGATTTAGTCATCCTTCTTTTCGTGGTACGGACAAGAAAACACCCTTACAAATGGAGATTTCCCATATACATGTAAATGTCTCTCACAGAAAAATGGTAACTTCTACTTTGTTTTTCAGAGCTTCCCTGTCTGCTGTTTTTTTTTTTTTTAAATGATCAGCTCAAAATAATTCTTATGCCAAAGAGGCATATTTTGGGGTGACATATTTTTGTGCTATCCTTAAAAGCCATGACAATAGTCTATCAGCTTTCTCTACCACCCCTAACTCACACTTGTCAACGCAAATACTCATTAGCCGGTGGAAAAGACAGTCCTTTTAAGATCAAAATGGAAAGCCAATTTCACTGCCTCCGATAAGCCTGGCGGCAGCGAAGACCCCAGGTAAAATGTGAGGGAGAAAGGGGGGAATGTTGCCATCTTGGTCAGAGTTCATTACCCCTCAACCCCCTCCCATTCCCTTCTCAGAGACACAGCTCTGGCCCTATCTTACAATATTTATTCTTCAAAGGTATGCATAAGGGTTTTGATTAATTGAGGAAGGTTGAAGACTGCTATGGACTAAATAATGTACCCAATGACCCACAACCCAAATTCATATGTTGAAGCCTGTAGGGGAGAAAACATTTTTTACCTATGCTCTTATTTTCTGGGAAAAAAAAGTGCCCGTAAATTAAACTGACAAAAGGAAGATTAATAGGAAAAAAAGCTTTGTTAATATGTATTGGGTTGGCCAATATGTCTGTTTATTTTTTCTGTAAAATAAGACATATTTTCCATTTTTACCAAATAACTTTATTGATTTGGATATTTTGAGTATGTCAGCTGTCTCCTGCTATTGGCTTCTAGTGAGCAGAGGCCAGGGTGCTGCTAGACATCTTCCAGTGCATAAGGCAGCCCCACAGCAAAGAACTGTTTGGCCAAAATGTCAATGGTACCAAGAAACTTCACAAACCACTTTCGACATTCAATCAGTCACAGCACCTTCTCCATACACAGCACAAGTCTTTTTTTGCATTTCAGTGTGTTTTTACCTTTCTTGAAATAATAAAGCATAATATGCTAAAAATATTGTGTATTTTCTTCCATCTTCAATATTAAAATGGCTGCACAAAAATTCACCAGTTTTGGTTCTTTTTTTAATGCACACTGATATGACAACTGTCATAATACAATCTAACAAAATTGTTTTGAATAATATTAAAGACAACTACTAAGCACTACTAGAGACATTGTATGGAAAGAACTAAATGATCTTTTTGGCCAACCCAATATATGGGACTAAGAAAAGAAGTAGCTGGCTGGTTACTTAAAGCTTGTAGCTTATACACCTAACTTTGTAGGGGCAAGGGAAACGGGAGAAAAGGCTTTCATGGAAGAACAAATAGGTTTCTATAGGAAAGCAAAATGAGTTTTTAGAAGAACAAACAAGAGATAAGAAAGTTCGTGATAATGTTTGTCTTTACAGGTGAGACTGGTCTTTCCATCTCTTTCATGGCTATTAAACTTTCATGGAGAAGGGACTTGGGGTGGGTTTATTTCTATTTGCCCCTCTGGGTGTAAATTCACCCTAAAGAGAGACTTTATGGCAGCTTCTATTTCCCAGCACTTGCTGTTTTTATTTAGATAAGGAAAATTCTGAGAAAGTTTCTTTCTGTATCTGTTGATTGCGTTCAGCTCAAAATAACCCTTATGCAAACATAGTATATTTTGGGGTGGCATATTCTAATCTCCTTTAAACTCTAACCCTCAATGTGACCTTCATTGAAGATAGGGCCCGTAAGGAGGTAATTAAGGTTAAATGAAGTCACACAAGGATGGGGCCCTAATTTCATAAAACTGTTGTTCTTATAAAGGAAGAAAGAGCCCTGGCTAGGTGGCTCAGTTGTTTGGAGTATTATCCTGTACACCAAAAGGTTGTGGGTTTGATTCCTGGGCAGGGCACATACCTAAGTTTGATTCCCCGTCAGGGTATGTAGGGAGGCAACTGATTGATGTTTTCTTTCACATTGATGTTTCTCTTGCTTTCTCTCTCTTCTTCTCTCTCTCAAATCAATAAACATATACTTGGGTGAGGATGAAAAAAAATTTTTTTTTGATAAGGAGAAAGAGACAGCAGAGGGTACCCCTCCCCATCCCCAATGAGCTCACAATAGAGAGGTTTTATGAGCATACAGTGAGATGGCCACCTCCTATAACAGAGAGAGCTCTCATCGGACATCACCCTGCTGACACCTTGACCTTGGAATTCTAGCCTCTAAAACTGCAAGAAAATAAATTTCTGTTGTTTAAGCCACCTGGTATATGATATTTTGTTAGGGCAACCCAAACAGACTAGGGAAAAAGACTAAAATCGTCTCCAAGAGCTTGTTAAAAAGAACAACAGGCCCCAAATGGAGTCACTCCTGCTAAGCCTTTTATCACCAAACCAAGACTTAATACCTCACCTAATTGCAGTTTCAGCCTCCTGAAGCAATATAGTCTCAACCGGTCAGTCTAGAATCACCCGGTCAGCACTACTGCTAGACCCCATTTGTCCCCTAAAAGAAGGCGCCCTTGCCTGAAACAATCTACTCTTCTTCCTCTGCCTATAAAAGACTTCCGTGTTGTACAGTTCCTCAGAGATCCTTTCTATTAGGTGGGATACTGACTAATTCATGAATTGTCAAGTAAAGTCAATTAGGTCCTCAAATTTACTCAGTTGAATTTTCTTTTTTAACAAGCTAAAGAGATCAAGTTTTAAAAATGGTAGAATATTAGGTTGGGTGTGTGACATATTGGGGTCAGTCCTGGACTGACACCACAAAATCAGATAATGAGGGAAAGTGGACACTTTATAAACTTCTAAGGCCAACCCAGGTGAGGTACCTCAGTTTTTTGTCAGGACTAAAAAGAAGTAAGAGAAGTTTGCAAATCACATATGTGTTTCTCAAAGCTAAGAGTTGCATTCCTTGAAGCCCTATCCTCTGCTGGACTTCCTTTCCCCCAGAAACCCCCTCACCCCAGCCTGGTTCAAGGTAGAGGGTTACCTGCTGATGAGTCAAATTTTGGACTCCAGTCTCAAAGTCTCCTGTTTGTTCTTTTCACTGGGCCTTGATGGAAGAGAGAGCTGCCAGAAGATCCTAATCAGATGCATGCTATCATCTGGAAATGATTAAAGTCCTAAGGACAGATAGAAGCCATGTTGATAGCATTGATTGGTTCCTTATTTCTGAGTTGGGCCTGCTTCATTGTTTAAGATTCCACTCTAATTTGTTGGGATTTTCAGTTCAGCATTGTAAAAAGCAAACTGATTTTGCTGGATGAGAACAGAACCTTTTAAACTGGGCTTTGAAGTTTGCAGCTTTGTAACGTGTCAGCCAGCTGAAAGCCTCTGCTCTCTTGCCAGCTCCAACCAACTCACAGCCACGATTAGCATATCAAAGAGTGGGGGTGGTATCCTGACGCGGGCTGTAGCGGCAGAGATAGCTCAAGCCCAAGTCTAGGATGTGAAGAGATACAAGCCTCTCTAACACGCACTCTGCTGCCAGGGTGGTTACCCATCCCACCTATAATTCCATTTCCTCTCCTTTTCCAGCTGTGCATTTTTGACAATTAAGAACACGTAACACACTCACACATGTACACACCCCAACTCTTCCTCTGAAAGACAAAAAAGAATTTGAAATGAAAAAAAGGAAAGCTAAGGGAAGGGAAGCATTTTAAGGGGGCTCAAATCCTATTTTCCTTTCATCTCTTTCTTTCTTTTAAAGATTTTATTTATTTATATTTAGAGAGAGGGGAAGGGAGGGAGAAGGAGACGGAGAGAAACATAAGAATTAAAGAGAAACATTGATCAGTTGACTCTTGTATGTGTCCAACCAACTTAGCCACACCAGTCAGGGCTCATCTCTCGGAAATCCAAACACCTCCTACAGATAAATACACTAAGTATTCAAGAGTTAACTTTAGTGTCTTCGTTTTCACTAATTGCCAGGTTAAGAAAGAACCTTCAGAAAGGTTGGGGAAAGCAATTCAGACTAAATTTTACCATTGCCCTGAGGTGCTAATCTGAAATAATTGCAGCCCTCACTAGCCAAACTGAGTGTTAGATGGCCTGATTACCAACAGAAAACTCTGGCACTGCTGAGGAAATTGTCCTAGGAGATAATTGTCTTTGTGGCTTCATCAGCAGCAATAACAAACCTTTGGGGCCCTAAAGGGGCATGTAGGCATGGGTGACCTTACATGAAGAAAGGGAGAGAAGAGAGAAAATTGATAAAAACTAAAGCCTCTCAAGGTAACACATCATGGAAATGAACAAAAGTCTACAGAAATGACAGGAGTGATAAAAGGCATCACTGTAATGAACTGATTTTGGAAGACAATGATTTGAATGCTTCTCATATTAATGGCATATGCAAATAGGAGAAGTGGCTGAAGGTGGTAAAAAGGTACAAACTTCCAGGCAGTCCTAAGGATATAATGTACTGCATGGTGACTCTAGTTAACAATATGTTATTGTATATTTGAAATTTGTTTAGAGAGACCTTAAAAGTTCTCATCAAAAAAGATACCTGCACCCCATGTTCATTTTAGCATTTTTTACACTAGCCAAGATATGGAAATAACCTAAATGTCCATGGAGAGATAGAAGAATAAAGAACATGTCACACACACACACACACACACACACACACACTCTCTCTCTCTCTCTCTCCCCACACGGGAATGTTACTCAACCTTTTAAAAAAAATCTTGCCATTTGAGACAACATGAATGGACTTAAAGGGCATTATGGTAAGCAAAGTATGTCAGACAGAGAAAGACAAATATATGCTTTAATTTACTATAGTGGAATCTAAAAAACAGAACAAAACAAACAAACAAAATAAGAACAAAAGCAAACTCATAGGCACAGAGAAGAAAACGACGTTCCCAGAAAGGAGGACGGTGGGGGATGAGTGAAATAGGTGAAGGGGATTAAGAGACAGAAATCTTTAGTTATAAAATAAGTAAGTCATGGGATGTATTATACAGCATAAGAATACAGTCAATAATATTATAATTACTTTGTACGGTGACAGGTAAGTACTAGACTTATTCTACAAATTGGCTTTCTGTTCCTTTCTCTGTCCCTATAATGCAAGTGTTAGCACACTTAATTTTTTCCCAGAGTTAAATTTGTTTTTCTATTTCAGTTAGTTGATTTCCACCACCTTGTCTTTCAGATTGCTGATTCATTCTTCTGCATTATCTATTGTTGATTTCTTCTTGCGTATTTTTCATTTTAGTTATTGTATTCTTAAGTTCTGAGTAACTTTTTTAAAATTTACTTATTGATTTTAGAGAGAGAGAGGAAGGGGGAGAGAGAAACATCAGTTTGCTGTTCCACCTACTCATGCGTTCACTGGTTGATTCCTGTATGTGCCCTGACCGGCGATCCACCCGCAACCCTGGCATATTGGGACAATGCTCCAACCAACCAAGGTACCTGAGCAAGGCCTGAGTGACTCCTTTTTAAATTACTCTCTATCTCTTTGTTGAAGCTCTTACTAAATTCATTCATTCTTCTCTTGAATTCATTGAGCATCTTTATAACAATCACTTTAAACTCTTTATTTCATAGAGCATTTATTTCTGTTTCATTTAGTTCTTTTTTCTGGGGTTTTAACCTGTTCTTTCACCTGGAAATATTCCTGTGTCTCCTCATTTTGTCTACTCTCTGTGTTCGTTTTTATGTACTGTATTAAGTGGAGCTATGTCTTGCAGTCTTCAGTGAGTGGTGCATGTAGAAGGTGTCCTATAGGGCCCAGTAGCACAATTCTTCTTGGTCCCTAGCGCCAGGTGCTCCAGGGGTGTCGGTTGTGTGCACCCCCCTGTTGTAGTTGGGCCATGATTACTCTGGCACACTAATGGGCAGGGTTAGCCACAGGCCAACCAGCTTTGAGGACTGTCTTCAACTGTTGCAGGCATTCTGGTAGGGGGGTGGTTGGCCCCTGAAGTGGGAACCACTTTGGTGGGACTCTGGAGCTGGGAGACTGCCTGCTGGATATAGCAGTGCTAGAGTCTCAGGGAGGGGCTCTGTTGTGGATGGATAGGTTGGATGGGGCAGGCCCTCAGGGGAATGCAGGAGTGGAGCTAAAAGGGTTAACCAGGTTAGTGGAGACTCAGATTTATGGTCTGCTTGTGAGGGTGGAAGGAGAACAGAATTAAAGAAACAAAGAAATATAGCACCCATCCGTACTTCTGTCCCCAGAGAAATTTCCCACTGATACCTGCCCCTCTGGCACTCACCCTATAGTTAGTTAGTGTAATTCCTTCACACATGACCAAGTGCATTTCAAACTGTGGGCTCTGCACTGGAACTCAGAGAGAGTGAATCTGTGCATGCACCCTTTGAATGTTGGGTCTCAGTTTCTTACAGCCCGTCAGCTCTTTTGTACATAAGCCCAGCTGGTTTTCAAGGCCAGATATTATGGGGGTTCCTCTTGCCAGTGCAGGTCTCCCAAGCTGGGGAGCCTGATGTGGGACTAAGACCCCTTGCTCCTCACAGCGACTTCCTTGGTTGTGATATCCCTCTTGCTTGTGGATCATCATAATGGGAATGAGGGTCCTGACTAAACTGAGTCTCTGCCCCTCTTTCCCGTCTTGATGTGGCTTTTTCTTTATATCCTTAGCTGTACAAAAGCTGTTCAGCTAGTCTTCAGGTTGTTCTCAGCAATATCTGTTCTATATGTTGTAGCTTTGTTATGTCTGTGGCAGAATATGAGCTCAGGGTCTTCTTCCTCTTGTCATCTTGACCCTCACCCACCAGAATTACCTTTCTTTTTGCTGAATTATATTCTATTATGTTGATATAACACCTTTTGCTCATCTATTCATCCATCAATAGAGACTTGTGTTGCTTCCATCTCTTGGTTATTGTGAATAATGCTGTTAGGAACATTGGTACAAATATCTCTTCAAGACCCTGCTTTCAATTCTTTTGGGTATTTGCCTAGAAATGGGATTGCTAGATTAGGGAGGCATTTTTAGCCTCATTTTATGAATGGGAAAACTGAAGCCCCAAGCGCTCCTTTAACTTGCCCATGGGCAGTAGGCTACAGAGCAGGGTTTGACCTTAAACTCTAGCCTATTCCTGTTTCCACTGCATTCTGAGGATTAGCCTTATCTGCATCACTGAGGTACACCCAGGTTTATCTTGGTAAATTGGGGGATTACATTTGTGCATATATTTAGTAACAGATGATTTTGTGGTTTATATAATTGGAAGTAGGAGAATGCTTAGAACTGTTTTGTCCAAGGCTCAAATTGCACTAGTGGTTGACAACATAAATTGGCTGAACTCTTTTCTGAACAGAGGTTTCAACATTGTTCTGCATTTGCTTCAGTTTTGTGTTAATGCACATAAAAGTCCAGGGTGGAATGTTTTAGAATTAGCTGACCCATTTATACTTTCTTAACCTTGGGCATGTAAAAAATCAAAAGCAATTTTAACCTGAGCTGTTTAACAATGAAGTTGTAATTTATGCCAATTATCACTTTGCCAAGTAGTCTTAAATCCATTTTAAGATTTTAAATGGAATTTGGCAAGTCTGACTTTGTGGCAGTTCTGAGATTAAGATGTGTGAGGAAAAAAGAATTGATTTCTTTGTTTCCTTTCTAACCCTTATTGTTCTTTATTCTTCATCTGTTGACATTTGGGATTTGTGTGGTGTGGATGGGACAGTGCTAAGTATGTGGGAAAGGAAAAGAAATAATAAGAGGAAAAGGAGGGAGGAAGGGCAGACACAGTGAAGGGGGCTCTGGAGAATGATCTTACATCATCAAGAAGAAAGTCAAGATACAGAGAACTTGGATGGCTAGTCTGCTGCGAGGTGGACAAATGTTGGGATGCTGCTAGAACTCCTGCAGGTCCCTTCCCTGCCATTCCAGAACTCTCTGGACTTCCGTATACCTGTTTTCACCTGTTCAAGTTATTTTGGGGCCTGGGCAGGAACAGAAAGGCACATCCCTGCTGGGTTGTGTAAGGAGAGTTTCTAAAGTAATTGCAGGGCAGAGTGCAGAGGAACCATAGGAAGAGTGCAGTATGCCAGGGTAGATATCTATGAGGAGCCATCACAATCAATAGGGTAGAAGGGTGAAGTAAGGAAGTGGTTCCTAGAAACTCTAGAGAGATAGCTTTAGGGAGTGGGCTACCCAAAAGGAGCTGTGAACTTCAGTTGAGGGGCTCTGCCACCTTGCAGTGGCTCACTAGAACGGAAACTGACTATAAGGAACTGACTTGTGTCCCTTTCAAATTCATTTGTTGAAGCCCTAAACCTCAGTGTGACTGTATTAGGAAATAGGGTTTATAAGGAGGTAATTGAGGCTAAATGAGCTTACAAGGGTGGGGCCCTGATTTGATGGGATCAGTGTCCCTATAAGAAGAGACACCAGGGTTGGATTTTTCTCTCTCTGTTAAGTGAGGGCACAATAAGAAGTTATCCTTCTGAAAGCCAGTAAGAGCACTCTCATGTGGAACTGAATCAGCTGGCATTTTGATTTTGGACTTCTAGTCTATAAAACTGTGAGAAATAACTTGCTATTGTTTAGACCACCCAATCTGTGGTATTTGTTATAGCAGTTAGAGCTGACTAAGACAGATTTTCTTCCTCTATCACCTGCTAGTAGTCCCCGTTGGCCAAACCCAACCAGAAGACAAGAGAGGTATTGGATGTAGTCCTTATAGATCAGTCTTTAGAGTGGAGAAGGGTGAATCTAGAGGGGCAAAAGGTACAATGTTTACCCAGCACAAAGGTTGAAAAGTGCAATTCAAACCTTCTAGGGAGAAAGGAATATATAGATGTGTATCCTTCCATAGCTCCCTGAACCCCAATTTAATCTGAGTTATTTTTTCTGTGGTTACTTTGTTTTCATATGAGTAGGCTCATGCGTTTTGGTCTTTCTGCACCTAGCTCTGAATTGATCATGATCTCTTTCAGTGATTTCATGACCAGGCATGGGAGAATATGATTAGGTGGTAGCTTATGTCAATTATGACGATTTCTAGGAAGACAGGAGGCCCACATTGCATTCTGACCACTTTCCCTGTGCAATTATGGGCTTTAGTTTTATTGAAACTATTTGGGGTTTGCCCTGGCCAGTGTGGCTCAGTTGGTTGGAATGTCAACCTGTAACCTAAAGGTTGCGGGTTCTATTCTTGGTCCAGGCATGTATGATCCCTGGTCCCAGTATGTATGGGAGGCAACCAATCGATACATCTCTCTCACATCAATGTTTCTTTCTCTCCCTTCCTCTTTCTCAAAAAGCGGCGAAAAATGTCCTAATCATACAATGAAATGTGGCAGGTACTGCAGTTTCATCTTGGTTGTGCATTCATCTAACGTCACAGGAGAATGTGGTTTCAAATGGAAAAAACGTGCTTCTCTACTCTTCTGTTGTAAATATACTATAGCTCTTACATGCATGACCATTATTTACTTACATGTGCAGAATATCTTCTATATGTCTGCTGACTTATGTCTTCCTTTTCCCACCAGTGACACTTTTCAGGATATTGAGGATGATCCTGTTGTGAAGAAGACCTGGGCTGGCAAGATGACCTCATGCACAGAGACATGTACGCCTTTGGAGGGGGATGCAGGGGCTAGGTGTGTGGTCTGAACACATCACTAGCATCCTTCAAAGTCTTTTCTGAAGTCTGGTGTGGGAAGGGAGTAACTTTCACCAATAATACTGGTCTTTACATCAGTTTTATTAACTTATGTAGCAGATAAATCATATGTTTACTTACACAGTAATCTTGGAACCTTAGACTATTAGAGTTGATCTTTACCTGTCACTTCTGTGATGTTATAACATTGTGCGGGGCTGAATAAAAGTGAATGGACAAATGCTGTGTCTATTTTGTTTAATCAGTAAACTTAAAGTATTTGTGGGATCTGAGAGGTATGCGTTTCTGATGTCAGATTCCCTGGCTCTCCATTTGCCTAGCTCTTGGGCTTTAGACAAGCCACCCTTCAAGCCTCAATTCTCTTATATGTAAGAATGAGAAAAGTTATATATAATGAATTAGGCTTAGGTTCAAAAGTACAAACCAAGACATCCCAGATAATAGTGGCTTAGTCACATATGAGCTTAGTTTTCTCTTGTATGAAAGAAGTCTGGTGGTAGACAGACATGGGCAGGAATGGCAGCTCCATGATTTTACCAGAGAGCCAGGTGTCCTTTATCTTTCTCCTCTGCCATCTTCAGTTTGTGGTTTTATTCATAAATTACAAGATGGCAGTTGGTGCTCCATCCATCTCATCCATATTCCAGGCAGCAGGAGAAATAGGAAATGACAAAGGAGCACATGCATTCAATCTGTCCCCCTTCTTTTCTGAAGTCTTCACTAAACAACTTCTTTTTATCATCTCATGGGCCACTGCTAACTGCTAGAAATCTGGTAAATTAGTTCTTTAGTTGGTCACATTAATGTTTCACATAAAATAGGGGCTCTTTTCTAAGGAAGAACAAGAGGGTAGATGTTGGAAAGCAACTTTCAGATTCTGCCATAGGAAATGGAGACGACACGCCTTCTTGAAGTTGAGGTGGTAAGTCTACATAAAAGTGTTTAGCAAAATGCCTGGCACTTGGGGAGCACTCAATATGTAATTATTTCACACAATATGTAGTTATTATCTAATTATAAAGCAATGAGAGTTTCTATAAAAGTAGAGTCAAATAGAACATTCATAAGCTTTTGCCTTCAAAAGTAGTTCATCTTGGAAGGCAACATATCATTTCCATTAATTTTATATTGCTACTGTCAGAAATACATTTGGAGCCACTTGCTCTTATATAAGAACAACAGCTTTGTACGTTACATCTCACCACCATCTGCTTGATCACCTATAGTATTCAATAACATTCATTTTGAATAACAGTCAAAGGATGATGACTGTTGACTGGTAAGAATATGTTTAAAATCTTCAGCAGGCTCTATAGTGAATTCTGGTTTTGTTATCTCTTATTTCCAGAAGCCAGACTTCCATACTTCTCACACTAATGGGAGATAGTTATATAAACATAACTGACGAAAGTGTGTGTAAAACATTTGTACTTACTATGAAGATTAGTGCAGTCTAAAGTACCTAGTATGCTTTGTATTAACCTTTGGTAAGGTATTCATGGTAATTTATGGTTATAGATGAAATTAGGTAGTGCTCCACTGGAATTATACAGATATTCTCATTTCTTTATTGAAGGTTGCTTAAGAAAAATAACATACAGTTAAAAATCTGGTATTTCTGTAAGACTAAAACTTTATGATCATACAAGGTTCATTTACCAAAAAAAACCATTTGCAAACTAAATTATGCAATAAGTTTTTAAAAGTGGGCTCATTTTACACATTCTGTTTAAGACTAAAATCCTGCCATGATGTGAGTTCTAGTCATTTATTGGTCAACTTAAGGGGATATGTTATGTTACAAAGTCTACCTGTTATATTGTCTACTCTGATGTTAGTAAGTGTAAGATCTAGATGTAACCTCAGATATCACCTGGTCCAATTTTCAATTTTATAGATGAGGAAACTGAGACCCAGAATTTGGATGACTTGGTCAAGATCTCATGGCTAACATGAGAGAGCAGGTCCAGAACTCAGCTTATCTGGGTCATTCTTTCAGGCCTCTTTCACTACACCAGATCCCTTCTAAATCATTTCAGGGTTGACATTGCTCTGTTTTTCTCCACTGGAGCATGGAAGATGGAACACTGAATCTGAGTATTACAGATCTTTGCCTCTTAAGTGTAGTATGACAATGACCACTACTTAGTGAATATCAATTCTTCTCTTCCTTCTACAACTTCAAGGTTTTTGCTGGGCATTTGGCTACCCAACCAGACTATATTCTCTGGTCCCCCTTAAAGCTTACTATGGCCAATGGGATACAAATGAGAGTGGGCGGGTACAATGCCTGGGTTGTGTCCTGTTTCCTATCCCTGTCCTGATTGTTATGATTGGTGAGACCGAAGCAGACACTTGTACTCAAAAGACAAAAGCCACGTATTGAGGATGGCAGAGCTGCTGCTCCAGCTTTGGATGGTCTACCTCTGGGCTATGATATGTGACAAAACAAAGTGTTTTGTTTAATCTGCTATATTTTAGGGTCCACTTGCTTTAGGAACTGTGACTGTACCCTAACTAAAACTCTTAATATTAATCAAATAGCCATGTATAATAGCATGAAGCAGACTCTCCCTCTTCCAGTCCAAGTTGAATTCACCAAGGTCACTTTTTTTTTAGGTTTAGTCTCATTTCTTTCTTGTTTTAAAAAACTATTTTATTGATTATGCTATTATAGCTGTCCCATAACCCACTTCCATCCCCCTCCACCCTGCACACCCTCCCCCACCCACATTCCCCCTTTAGTT
>CM052542.1:73993799-74084118 GCA_028533065.1 Trachops cirrhosus
AGGTAGAAAATAGACAGGGGGAGGGTAAGAATAGTAGGGGAAATGTAGAAGCTAAAGAATTTATGACACATGGACATGAACTAAAGCGGGGGAATGTGGGTGGGAGAGGGTGTGCAGGGTGGAGGGGAGTAAAGGGGGAAATGAGACAACTTTAATAGCATAATCGATAAAATATATTGAAAAAAAAGATTACTACCTCCATTTTAATAGTGAGCCCTTAGAGAGTGCTATATCTTAGTTCTGCGGTAATCTGCTTCTGGTGGGGAGGGAGACAGAAGGAAACTAAGCCAGTTCTTGTTCTCTAGGGAAACCTGTATCAGCATAAATACTAAAATGCTAGAATAAGGAGCTCTGGTTACTCTTTGAGCCTAGAATTGTGCCTTAGCCTCCCCTTTGTCATTGTCATCTTCTCATGGTGTCTTGCTAAAGCCCAGTGTCAATTTTCTATTGATGTTTTCATTTTCTGGAGATTATTCAACTATGGTTAGGAGGGTTGATCAATATCTTTCACCAAGAACTTCAGGGTCTTTGAACTGTTTTTTTGGTATTATTTATTTTTCTGTCTGAAGAGTAGTTTCCTTTAAGCAACTTCCAAGGACAAACGTGGGCATTTGGAGAATGACAGGTGAATGGTTGGTTAGCAAGATAGGTTGGAGAGATAAATGTAATTCTTGCCTTTTACAGAAACACAGGGATACAGTTACACTGTCTCTGAAAAGGGGGTTAAATGTGAGGTTACTATCTCCAGAATACCTAGTATTTTTATGAGTTTTAAAAAGATCTAAGAATGAAAAAAAAAGCCTCACAAATTTGCCAGTTCCCTGAGCTATATTTGTATGTGACGTCCAGGTAGACAAAATGAACTCAAGAAAGTGGGGAGGCATTCCAGTGAACAATTCATAAGCTGAAAAACACTTATCAAGAAGCTACTATCAATCAAACATTGGTAACACTAAGAATCAAGCATTAGTAACAACAGAATACCTGCCTTCAAGTTCTCAAGTAAGTGATTATAGGATGAGATAAAAATTATGATAGAAATATGGATAAAGCACAGAGTAACTTTTTCCAGAAAGGGAGGACCATGAACTCAATGTTCCTAGGGGGATGATAATTCTGAACTAGGTCTTTTTTAAAAAAATAATTTTATTTATTGATCTGAGAGAGAGAGAGGATGGGAAAGAGAAAGAGAGAGAGAGAGAGAAATATCAATTTATTGTTCCACTTATTTATGCATTTATTAGTTGTTTCTTTTTTAAAATTTTATTTTAGAGAGTGTGGAAGGGAGGGAGAAAGAGAGGGAGATAAACATTGATGTAAGAGAGAAACATCTACTGGTTGCTCTCTGTAAGTGCTCTGGCTGGGGATAGAGCCCGCAACCCAGGCATGTACCCTGACCAGGAATCAAACTGGTGACCTTTGGTTTGTGGGATGACACCCAACCATCTGAGCCATCCCAGCCAGGGCAGGTTGTTTCTTGTATGTATCCTGAGCAGGATTGAACTCACAACCTTGGCCTATTGGGACGATGCTCTAACCATCTGTATTACCTGGCCAGAGATGAACTAGGTCTTGAAGGATAGATAGGAGGCCACCAGCTGGGCAAAATGGGACATTTTAGGTATGAAATTTCATGATGTTTAGGGGGCTCTATGACTGGACTGCATAATGAAAGGGGGAGAAGAGAGCAAAGCTACATTGAGAGATTTGGACTTGATTCCTTTAGGTGAAGGAGAATTAATGAAGAGTTTTAAGTGATATGATCAAATTGCTTTGCTTTAGTTTATAAAGCAGCTCTGTATCAATGCTTCAAATAGAACTCACTTACAGTTTTTGTCTAGGAACTCCTCATTGTGCTTTGCATGATTATGGTTGTGTTATTAATAGTATATTAATACCTATATTGTTCATGGACTGACGGGAGCTTTGTGACTTGTCTCAGCTTTGCTGGGGCATTGGCCAATTCTTAGAATCATATAAAAGTAAACTAAATTGCAGACTTTAATAGGAATTTAAGCTGTATGTTATGTAATAAAGGAAGAAGGAAGGGAAATAATATTTAATATGTTATTAATAAGTGTATTTGATGGCAATTCTGTGTGTGTGATACAAAGAGGGAGGCTTATTTTCTTTTTCTTTCTTTCTTTCTTTCTTTCTTTCTTTCTTTCTTTCTTTCTTTCTTTCTTTCTTCCTTCCTTCCTTCCTTCCTTCCTTCCTTCCTTCCTTCCTTCCTTCCTTCTTTTTTCTTTCTTTGTTTTGCTCTCTAAAATCAAAGTTTTTGCCACTGCATTCTCTTCACAGTCTTCACAACGGCACTCACAAGAAGGAGGAAGCTGCTGAGAAAATACTTTCTTTTTAAATTTCATATAGTTTTATTATAGATCTCATAAACTAGAGGATTAAACATGACCTAAAAGAATATTGCCACATAGCCATCAGTTGAAGAACACATATATAAAAGTCTACAGATTATGAAGCAAATTCTTACTCTTAGATATAATGCTGAACACGCTGAAAAACTGACTGATAACTTCATTCCCTAGATGTTTCTTTGGTTAGATGCCCAGCAACAAATGGTACCTTTAAGTAAAAACTGAAATAAAGCTGGGAAGTGCTATTCAGCACATTTTGAAAGGACTCAAGGTCCCTCACCTTTTCCATGTTGAATAATAGTAATAAGGCAAAATGCTCCTAACCTACAGGAATGGACAAATGCAAGAAAACTACATTAATAGGTGCTAACTGCAATGATACCAATGGTATCTAATAATCTAATATAGATTATTAGAGAAGCACATCAGAGGCATCCCTAATCCACTCCAGAGAGGGCTCAGTTAAGGAGGTAGTGAGAAGGTATTACTTGATTATTGAAGGGCTGCTACAGTTTTCATGAAAATAAGAAGAGGATATAGTAGAACACCATGAGAAGAAAGAGAACAGCTACGAAAGCCCACTGTTTTATATATGTGTGCAGTCGGGTTAATTACCTCACCATTTGGAACTCTGGTTAGCTCATCAGTTAAGTGGACATGAGAATACCTAGCTCACTGGAGGGTTGTGAGGACTACATACCCTTTTGAGGTAGTATTGTTATAGGGGTCAGGGGTGAGTGCTCTGGAATCAGTTGATGTACTGGACACCTACTCGGAACCTCAGAATGTGATCTTATTTAGAAATGAGATCTTGGCAGATGTGATTAGCTAAGTTAAAATGAGGTCATGTTGTATAATAATAATACTTTTAAAAAGTGGAAAATAAAAGTGCTGACCAGGGTGTGGAAAGATTGGAACCTCTATGCACTCCTGGTGGGAATGTAAAATGGTGCGGCTGCTGTGGAAAACAGTGTGGTGGTTCCTGGAAAAGTTCAACATAGAATTACCTGTATGACCCAGGAACTCCATTCTTAGTTATATACCTAAAATACTTCAAAACAGAAATTCAGGCAGATACTTGTATACCAATCTTCATAACAGAATTATTCACAATAGCAAAAAAGTGAAAAAAGTCTGAGAGTTTGTCAATAAAAGAACAGATAAACTGAATGTCTATATCTAGACAATGGAAGTAATAAGAAGGAATGTGGTTTTGATATGTGCCACATGGATGAACCCTGAGAACATTATCTTAAGTGAAAGAGCTAGACACAAAGACACAAGTAAGTATGATTCCAGTGACATGAAGTACCTGACAAGCAAATTTGTAGAGACAGAAAGTAGTATAGAGATTACCAGGGGCTGGGAAGAGGGGAGAATGAGGAGTTATTGTTTCATGGACACACAGTTTCTGTTTAGGGTGATGAAAATGCTTTGGAAATAGGTAGTGGTGATGGCCACACAACACTGTGAATGTAATTAATGCCATCGAATTTAACACTTAAAAATGGTTAAAATGGCCAGTTTTGTTATACAGTAGTTCCCCCACCCTGATTCACAGTTTCACTTCTCATGGTTTCAGTTACCCATGGTCAACCCCAGTCTGAAAATATTAAATGGAAAATTCCAGAAATAAACAATTTCTACGTTTGAAATTGCATGCTGTTCTGAGTAGTGTGATGAAATCTTGTGCTGTCCGGCTCTATCCCACCCAAGAAGTGAATCATCTTTTGTCCAGCATCTCCACGCTGTGTATACCTACCTGCCTCTTAGTCACTCAGTTTGACTGTCACCGTACGCTGGTGCTTGTGTTCAAGTAACTCTTATGTTACTTAATAATGGCCCGAAGCACAAGAGTAGTGATGCTGACAATTCAGGTGTGGGAAAGAGAAGCTGTAAAGTGCTTCCTCTAAGTGAAAAGGTGTGTATGAATAGGAAAAAACATTATATGTATAGGCTTCACTACTGTCCATGGTTTCAGGCACCTACTAGGGGTCATGGAATGCGTGCCCCACAGAAAAGGGGACTACTGTATGTACTTCACCAAAATAAAAGAGCTGAGGTTATTCTGGTTTAGGGTGGGCCCTAAATCAAATCACTGATGTCCTCATAGGAAGATACAGAGAGACACGCAGAGAGACCACCACATGAAGTTGGAGACTGCGATAGGAGTGATGTGCCTACAAGGCAAGGAACGCCAACACTGCCAGTAGCCACCAGGAGCTGGGAGAGGCATGGGACCGACTTTCCTCAGGCCTCCCTCCACAAGGAGCCAGCTGTGCCAACAACTTGATTTCAGATCCCTTGCCTCCGGAACTGTGAGAGAACACATTTCTGTTGTTTCAAGCCATCAGTGTGGTACAGATGACCTAGACCTAAATCCTCACCCTGCCTCTTATATTTGTGATTTTAGGTAACTGACAACTTCTCTGAGCCCCAGTTTCCTGGTCTGTGAAGATGATATACCTCTTGGGTTATTAGGAAGCTCAAATGAGATGCTCAAATGAGATGCAAGCATAAACTCTCAACGTAGTGCTTGGTGTGTAGTAATTGCTCAAGAAGTGCGAGTTACTAATAACAATTATAATAATAAATAGCAACAGAAGGAAATGAGAATTGACTCTCAGGAGAGGCTGGCATGGCAGCCCCTATGCCAATAGAAGTGGTTTGAAAAATCAAAAGGCTTTACTTTAAGAAAAATATTTTTTCCCATTCTCATCACAGAAAAAATGGTAGGGAGAATGTGTGTTATTTGAGCTGGCATCTCTGAAATGGATATGAAAGTTGAATGATTTGTTTCTCAGGCTCTGAGAGGCTTAAAGTAATTGACAAACTCATTGTCTTCCTTCTAACCACCTCGCTGCCTTGCTGTTATACCTCCCCAAACACCCACGCAGGCTGTCACATTAAGAAGAGAGCTGCTTTCTTACAAGTGTGCTCTTTCTGCTCAGCATCACAGGGAAAGGTGCCTCAGTTGCACAGGTGTGAGCCTGCTGTCCAGGTGCTCTACACAAATTACAGACCCTGCTCAAACACCAGCAAAGCCAGAATTACTTGGTGTAGAATTAAATGGGGAGTATATTTGATTTCATTTGGTGATAAATGAGAAAGAGAAAATCCATTTTTCAAAGAGCAGTCTAACATTCTTGATGTACTATAAAATGGAGCTAAATCCACGGGTGAGTGGGAGGCTTTGGGGAATGGATCAGTGGGATAGCAATGGTAGCTGTCTATTGCCTCTGGTTAGATTAGCTGTGATCTCCTCCAACACACTTACAGTCAGCGTCGGCATTAACACGTCTGCCTCTTACAGGTGCTGTGTTGGGATGGTTAAGTGTACGTGCTCCCTGGCACTTGCAAAAATTTACAGAGAGGAATCCACAGGTCTGTCTAGGCTCAGCTTCTTTTCTTAGTTGTCTCTTTCATTAGCAGGCTCTAAGAAGTACAAGGGGTTGCAACATGGGTCCTCTAACATGGTCCTCAAAACAGCCTTGGAGCTATGATAGGACTGGCCTTATCATCCCCACACTGCATGCAAAGGCTCTGCCTCTCAGAAAGGTTAAATGACTTGTCAAGTTCAAAGTGCTAGTACTGGTTGCCCAGTGTGTCCAGCAACAAGATGGGTTTCCCATAGTCAGAGTCCCAGAAGCCAGAGGCAGGTAACATGAATCTGTCCTGAAGGAGAGTTGACAGAGGCACCAGATACATGCTCTCAGTGGTGAACAGCGGAGGCTCAGATCTGTGCCCAGGGCAAGTAAAGGTGAGAGCTGGCAGGTCAGAGTGGCTGCGTAGGCAGGGGTGGTGTAGGAGAGATAGCAGAACTGGAAGGGGAGCTTGGAAGGCAGGGTTAATTCCTAAGTCCTGTTTTGGACACCAGAGATGGAGGTTTTTACCTTCTCCCAGCATGGATTTGCAGGGGCAGGTTGCGTCCACGGGAGAGGGCTGACTGAGGGCACTGCAGTCTGGGCCCCTGACCCATCAAGTTCTGCACACCTGACACCCTGCTACGTCCTCAGCATAGGTTGATCGCTGTCTCCAGGAGTTCTCCAGACTTAGACCCTCCACCACATCTTTGAGCACATTATTGGGTACTGTATACTGAATTGCTTGTTGACTGTCCCACAGTCACCACATCTTACATACCTGTGTTCTTTTCCCTCTCATTGCTCTTTGGATAAAACAAACTCCTGATATGCTTACCAGGCCTTTCCCTCTGGCTACCTCTCTCTGGACGCTGCACCCCTGTCCTCTCTGCTCCAGCCATCCTGGCCTTCTTTCAGTTCCTCTTGGTATTGCTTGCTCATCTTTCATCTCAGTTTAAAAGTTACTTGTTCAGAGAAGCATTCCCAGAATTCCTATGTCAGGATGTCTGCCTTAAAAAAAATAAAATTATGGTAAAATAATACATAAAATTTACCACTTTATCATTTTTTAAATTAAATGTATTGGGGTGATATTTGTTAACAACATTAGATAAGTTTCAGGTGTACAACTCTATAATACACTGTATTTGTGTGCTTACCACCCAGTCTAGTCCCCCTTCACCACCGGATATTTGATTTTCTTCACCCTCTTCATCCTCGTCCAGACCTCTTCTTCTCCTGCACCTGTTTCTGTTGTCTATGAGTTTGTTCGTTTGTTGCTTTCTGTTTTATATACTGTATAAGAGTGAAACCATATGGCTCTTGTCCTTTTCCATCACCATTTTAACCATTTTTAAGTGTAAATACAGTTCAGTAGTGTTGTTTATTTATATCGTGTAACCTATCAACACAACTCTTCTCATTTTGCAAACTGAAACTCTGTACCCACTAAACAGTAACTCCCCACTCCCCACTCTCCCTGGGCCCTAACAGCCATGATTCTATTTTCTGTCTTTCAGAATTCGACAACTCTAAGTGTCTCATGTAAGTGACATCATACAATATTTGTCTTTCTGTGACTGGCCTGTTTCACTTAGCTTAATATCCTTGAGATTCATCCATATTGTGGCAGAGTTTTCTTCCTTTTTAAGGCTGAGTAATATTTCATAGTATGAGTATACCACATTTTGTTTCTCCATTCATCTGTGGGTGGACACTTGGGTTGCTTCCACCTCTTGTTTATTGGGAATGATGTTGCTGTGAACATGAGTGCACAAATATCTCTTCCAGGCTGTGCTTTCAATTCTTTTGGATATATACCCTGAAGTAGGATTGCTGGATCATATGGTAATTCTATGTTTAAGTTTTGGAGGAATCTCCTTACCATTTTCCACAGAGGCTGTATCATTTTACATCCCTGCCAAGAGAGATAACAAGGGTCCAATTTTTCTTTTCCTTTTGAAATTTCTACACAGAGGGTCTTCTGTTGTAGTTAAGTCCTGGGCACAGCTAACATTCTAATCAGGGATATACACTTAGTTAAAGCCAATTACCCAATATACAAGGTCAATGACCTTTCTCATTAGAGCCTCACATTTAACCATATTTTTCAGACTATAAGACGCAGCTTTTTACCACATTTTTTTGCTTCAAATTTTTTTGTCCTGTTTTCCTCCTCTAAAACCTAAGTGCATCTTATGGTGCAGACCTAAGATGCACCTAGGTTTTAGAGGAGGAAAATAGGAAAAAATTTTTGAAGCAAAAAATGTGGTAAAAAGCTGCGTCTTATAGTCTGAAAAATATGGTATGTGCCCCTAACATTTGCAGGGCCCCAGGATAAGAGTGTCCAGGGTCCGGCAGAAGTAACACCTGCTGGAGTGTGGTTGGTAGGGTAATAATAACGGTGTACTAATTTATAGTTTTAATTTGAACATTTCACCTGAAATGTCATATGGTGTGCTTGAGTGTGATATTATGTTACAGAATTATGTACTTATGATTTTGTAATAAAGGGTTTTGTAATAAAGAGGGGCATTATTTGTGCTGGGCCCTGTACATGGAGGCTCAAGGACCATGCACCTAAATATTGAAAAGTTACAGGCCATAACTAACAAACTGCTAAATAATAATTTTTTATCCTCTAACTTGTCAAATATATCATCATTACCTATCAAATTTATAAAGCTGAGGTTTTATTTGACTACAAGTTGGCAATGTATCCAAGGCAACTGAACATGATTAGGATTGCTCGTGTCGGTGTTCTATGGGTGGGCTGGTGGTGTTCGGACCAGCAACAACGCAAAGATGCACATCCCTCAGGAACATGCTGTAGGCATTCAGAACAACTCACCCCAGAATGTGCCTCTGTGATATGGAGGGTTTTTTTCAGCTAAAGGCAGAGAGTCTCTGCTCAGGAGAAACTTCTCCCTGCCCCTTCACCTTTACCTACCTAGGAGACTTTAAATTTAGATTAGGGGCCTTTCCCATAATAAGAATTTTCACCAGAAATAACTTTTTATGACCTTTCTATATGGCAGGGCAAACTGCTAATTACTGAACACCTGCTCTTCTGATCATCTTGCAGTGACCTCCCTACCCTCTGAAGCCCCAAGACGCCTTACTGCATCCTTAGCACAGAAGGCCTTGCATGCCTCGTTTTAACTCTCTGTCCCAGGACCTCTCATGTACGTGGGGTCTCTGACTTTGCCATGTATGTGGGATTCCCACATCTACATGTGTAATTAAATTTGGTGATTTTCTCTTGTGAATTTGTGTCATATAGATTTAATTATTAGACCAGTCAAAACAATATTCAATGGTAGGGAGTAAAGTTTCATCTTCCCCCATGATATATTGATTCTCTAACAGTTATTTTTTCTTACGTTTGTTTCAGCAAAATCACTATTTTGCTATGTTCATAATTTTTACATAATTTGTGTTTTATGGATGGTGATCTATATTACATTTTGAGTGTATTTTCATCACAAAAATGTAATGGAAAGTAATGCTAAAAATTGAAAAATTAAGATTATTTTTCATGTCTTTGAAGTTTTTTCCCTAAAAATTAAAATTATCAAATGTGAAAGGCAAAAATGCAAATTATAGAGTCTGAAAATTTTTAAATAAAAATTATTTAAGACATTTAAAATTTTTTTGAAAATTTATGTATGTCTCACTAAATGTTTTATAAAAGTAAAAGTATTTGCAGTTTTAGTGTTCTATCTCTATCCAGTTGCCTGTGTTGAAAATCAGTATCACTGAATCAGTATCATGGTACTTATCTCCTACAAATATATACTTGTATATTTAACAGTTACGTGACTCGTTTAGTATTGTGGAATGTTCCTTGACTGACAAGTGCAACAGTTGGAAAAAACCACACTAATTTTCAAGTAGCTTTGGAACCACCAGTTAGAACACACAGAGAAGACACTTCATTATGCAAAAATCTATGGCATTTATGCAGTTTGAGAGAAAGTTTCAGACAAACTGTCTGAAACTTATCTGAGTCTTCTGCCTCTCAAGTTCTCCCAGCACTTTGAGGCAGAATCTGTTGTTCATGTTGGCAGTGCCTCAGTCCACAGTTCTTCATCTTTATCTTTTGAGGGCATAAGGAAGGGCAGCGGAGAGGCACTTCTCTAGGGCTTGAGTGCGGTTCATCAGGAGGCTGTATGGGGCTGGGGCAGGGACTTCTAGCCCATATTTCTGAGGCTGTTTTTGATATGGGCTTATGCCAGTGCCAATTGCTTTTCTAATTAGCATACTGAATGTTGGAAATGGGGGTTGATTAGCTTGATGAATGCTAGAAATGGGCTTCTGGAGAAATTACAAGTACTCAGTGTTTGTGTGTTCGTTGGAATGTCTTGGAGACTTCCTAACTTGCAGGAATGGAGTGTGAGAATGTAGAGACCCACAGCCTGTACCTGTGGTAATAGCTCCTGAGGTTTGACTCCCAAATAGTCCTGTGACCAGTCACGGGTCTGGAGGACTTCTGGCTGCTGCCTGATGCCAGCTGCATGATGGCAGGGAATGAACTGTTCTTTCACCTGAAAGGATACAGAACAGCGACCCCTTAGGCATACAGAAGGATTTCAAGAAAATGCATTGTGCTTATTTGCTAATAAAAGTACATGAGATGTCAGTGTGTATGGCAGAATTTGGTCTGAGACTGACTTTCCCTATTATTTAGTAGTGAGATTGTAGGAGCATCACCAACCTTCACATGATTCAGAACCTGAATTATACCTAACCAAATTTGCTTTGGTCAGTTTTAAAACATCCTTAACCAGCCCTGACTAATGTGGCTCAGTCAGTTGGACGTCATACTGTGAAGCAAAAGGTTGCCGATTTGAATCCTGGACAGAGCACAAGCCTGGGTTGCAGGTTTGGTCCCAGTTGGGGGCATGTGCCAGAAGCAACTGATTGATATTTCTCTCTCACCTTGGTGTTTAGCTCCCTCTCTTTCTCCTTTCCCACCTCTCTAAAACATAAATAAATAAAATCTTTATAAAAATAAAAAAATAAAACACCCTCAACTAGGTATGTAACTCTAGACTTTTCCTTTCTAATATTAGACAATATGAATGGTGTGTGTATGTGTGTGTGTTCCTTGTGGTAGATTTCATCTACAATGCCTAATGATTACCATTTGCAGCTACTTTGGGGCTTAAAAAATAATATTTGATTTGTTAGAGTTAAAAGTTAAACTAAGTTAAAAAAACTTAGTTTTCTTAACCATTTAACTTTTAATTATGAATCTTATCCTTCCGGTTATAACTCTAGTAGATTTTTAACAACCTATAAGAAGCTTTGTAAATTTATTATATTTCCTTAGACATTTTAGCTGCATTCACAGATTTAATATGTTAAATTTTCTTTTTAAGTATGTTGATGATCTGAATAACAAAACCTTCCCAAGTGTTTATATAATAGTTTACACAATAGTTTTATAATGCTATAAATTAAATGTATGAATAAGGCAAATTTTAAGTTTTTTGAAATGTTCTACAACTAATTACAAACAATAATATTTAATTTAACAAATTCCACAACAAATATCTGTTATGGGTTCCTTGAACTTGGTGCTTGAGCCTCATCTGTAAAGAAAGCAAAATTCTTGGAGGAAAGGACAATAAATAATAAATATATATGTTAAGTAGTATGTCAGAAAGGGGTGAGCATTTTGGAAAGAGAAACAAGGGTTAGAGGGATCAGTTTTGGGGTGGAGAAGCGACAATTGTATTAAATTGTGTGGTTAGGTCTCACTGAGGAGAAATTTGAGCAAAGACTTGAAGGGGGTGAGCAGTCCACTTAACATCATAAGTCAAAATCAGTTTCTCTATTATGCATCTTAAATCAGAATTGCAAGGCCAATCTACAACATTATTTGCCAGATTCTTTTACATAGCACAAAACCTCATGTATTGCTAAATTTAACATAAAAATATTAATATTGTGGGTTTGACTTACTTCATTAATTCTAAACCTTCCCAGTGTTAAAAGACACTTTGCCACTAAGGAAAAATGGATTTTCCTAAGTGGGGGAGGAGTGCTGTCTCAGTACACTAATGTTGCCTTGCAACTGGAGAAATATTTGGCCAAGACAAAGAGTTTGATTTTTGTCTATGGCATGGATGGGGCTCAGTGAACCATTTTTAACATCATCATGACCTGGATTCTATATCTTGCTAAGGTGTTGTTTTCACAGAGTTTCTTTGATTGAAGCATTTATTACTTATTTTCCTGTGTGATTTTAATCTGCAATGCGCATCCCAGTTTGAGATTGCTTTCTTCAATGCTTGGTAGGATTTTGCCTTTCTCTGGCTTTCCTAAAGCATTTTCATGTCTTCCCATCTGACCCTGTGGTCACTTTAAAAATTGGCTGCATATCCTCAGACACACCTTCCTTCAAGAGTCAAGGTCTATGTACCCTCCACTCAGATCTGAGCTTGGGGAGTACTTCACCCAAAAGAGAACCACAGACTTCTATGTGACTTCTAAGGCTCAGTTATGGAGGACCATGCAGGTTCCACTTTGCTCACCAGAACGCTTGCTCTTGGAGATGTGATTCACCATGTAAAGAGCTCTGATCGCTCTGAGGTCACCATGTCATCTGGAGAGGCCCTGTATAGGTGCTTCAGTCAACAGGTTCCAGCTGAGCCTTGAATCATTTCAGTTAAGGTACCAAACATCTGATTGAAGTAGCTTCTAGAAAATTTCAGCCCTTCACCATTTGAAGTTTTCTAGCAGAGTCTCCAAAAATTGTGGAGCAGAAACAAGTCATTCTGTTTGCTATCTGAATTCCTGATTCAGAATCCTTGAGTGTGACAAAAATGGTTGTTTTACTCTGATAAGTTTGGGAATGTTGTCAGGCATCAATATATTGGAATGAGCATCGAAGACACTTTAATGACATTCTATCAGATACTTTTTTTTTAAAGATTTTATTTATTTTTTTAGAGAGAGAGGAAGGGAGGGAGAAAGAGAGGGAGACAAACATCAATGTGTGGTTGCCTCTCACATGGCCCCCACTGGGGACCTGGCCTGCAACCCAGGCATGTGCCCTAGACTGGGAATCGAACTGGCGACCCTTGGTTCACAGCCCACACTCAATCTACTGAGCTACACCAGCCAGGACCAGATTCTTTCCTAACCTTTTTGAACTTATATCACACGGATTGGTTGCTCTTACAGATGTGAAGATGCCATTTGATTGGATTCTGCATATCTCTTTTGGCTTTTGCTTCATTCTTTAGTTACAACATCATTAATGACTGTAAAGGTCACTGTTGTAACTAGTCAATTTTGTAATCAATTGCTTAATATTTGTTTTCCTTACCATCATATTATCTGCATGAAGGCAGGGGTTATATCTATCCCATTACCACGCATCTAGCCCAGGGGCTGGAAAACTTTTTTAGTAAAAGGTCAGCAGTGCATATTTTAGATCTTGCTGACCATACTGTCTGTCACAGCTGCTCACCCCTGCTGCCGTAGCACGAAAGAACATGTGAAGAACAAATAAGCGTGACTGTGTTCCAATAATACTTTATTTATGGATAATGGAGTTTCAATTGCATATACTTTTATGTATCATAAAATCTTGTTTTTCTTTTGATTTTTTTCACCATACAAAAATGTATATTTGTTTCCTAGGGCTGCCACAACAAATCACCACAATTGATGGCTTAAAACAACAGGCCTTATCCTCTCACAGTCCTTGGAGACTGCAAGTCTGAAATCAAGGTGTTGCAGGGCCACGCTCCCTTTGAAGGCTCTAGGGAAGACTCCCTCCTGCCCTTTCTTAGCTTCTGGTGGCTCCCAGCAATACTTGATGCTCATGGTGTGTAGCTGCATCACTCCAGTCTCTGCCTCCATCTTCACGTGTCCTTTTCTTTGCATGTCCCTGTGTCCTCTCCTCTTCTTAAAAGGATACTAGTCATTAGATTTGGGGCTCATAAGATGACTTTATATTGAGGTCCTTAACTATTATATCTGCAAAGACCCTATTTCCAAAAAGGGTCACATTCAGAAGTCCCTGGTGAACATGAATTTTAGGGGATACTATTCAACCCACGACAAAATATAAAAACTATTCTTAGCTCTTGGCTGTACAAAAATAGTTGGCATAGCTTGCTGACACCTGCTCTAGCACATTGTCTTGAACAGGGTAAATGTTCTAAGGTCTTGCTGAAGGAACAAGGTCTCTCTGAAGGAGTTCCTCAAATAGCTCTGGAAATAGAGTAGGGCCTCAAGCAATTAAATCACACACATGCACACACAAGACATCAGAAACCATATCCATTTTTTATACCTACAAAATTAACTAATATTATAAAAAACTACAGTAACACTTTGCAATATTATTTGATCTATTCCTTATATCAACACCATAAGGCAAATATTCTCATTCTCATTTGTGAGTTGAAATAGATTTAGCAAATTAGAATCCGTGGGTGACATAGGACTTGAACCTATTCCAAAGCAGCACGTAGTGTAGTGGGCTTAGGGAGGATGAAGCTGTTACAAAGCATATTAGTGAGTTGTGGTGGTGGGGAGGGGAAAAAAGAATGGAGACATCACCTTATAAAAACTTCAACTTATAAAGTTAAGACAACTTTGTGTGGTTATTGGATATGCAACAGATCACAAGACAGGGAAGACGCTGGCTGAGCTGGGAGAGGCTGTTGGAGGACAGGTGAATTGTGGGGGAAAGCCAGAGCTTGAAGAAGGACAAATGGGTTCTGCCTGGGAGTGAAGGGGAGAGGTTTAGTCACCCTCAAAACTGGGTTAATTGCTTTAGGGTTCTGAACTTGAGTTATAGGGTACAGAGAAGACTAGTGACTGAAGGAAATCAAAACATATCACCCCCAAATATGCCTCTTTGGCACAAGGATTATTTTGAGCTGAAGACATTGAAAAACAGCAGGCGCAGGAGGGGCTCTCTGCCCTCCTCCCTCTGCCTAAGAGCAGGACATAAATTTCCTGTGAGAAAGGTGCCCTCCTTGTACCAGGAAGGGGAGAGCACTCCTGTCACTGGAGAAGGGGTTGCAAGGCTGAGGTGAATTTACATAACCAGACCTTACTAAAATAACCCTTATCTTCCATTAGTTTTCCCCATATATTTCCTACTCACCTTCCCACAATTTATCACTTCTAGAAGCCCAAATCCCTTTTCTTTGTCTAGTTATGGTTTTCCACAATTCATCATCCTTTGTTAAATTTTTTTTCCCCTGTGAAACCCCTGTGTGCATAAAAATATTAACATTAATCCAAACTGTATGCCTTTTCTTCTACTAATCTGTCATTTGTCAATTTAATTCACAGGCCCCATACACTGAATCTAAGAAGACAGAGGAAAAGTTTTTTCTTTCCTTATGTGACTTCTTCTTAATTTAAGATTTTTAATTTAAATGGCCCAAATTAATTGTCTGAAACTCTCTGATATCATCATTCAATGGAGAATTCCACGTGTGGAATTCTTAAAGAAGGACTAGCTATTTGGTGAACTCCAATGACTACAATGGAGCCTGCAGACCCCACGATGTTAGCTGGCAGGTAGTGATTTAATTTTTAAAGGCTTTATCAGTGGGAATCAAATGGACAGTAACCTAGGCAATCTCTTGTGCATTTTAGTATATTCTTCATTGTTTTCAAATGTTACAATATTGACTAAGATCTTGCCATACTTTAACTTAGGCTGGTATTAGCAACCAATGGCACCATGCCAAAGCTTTAGACAGTGCCAGGGGCTGGTTTCATCCTTTAGTGCTAGGGGCCAGCCTGCTGGACCTCCAGTCCCACAGGCACAGACAGCACCTTGTTCCTGGGAGCATTCCCAGGTCCTGGCCCAGTGCTCCGCACACATCAGGCTCTCTGTTCAGATCTGCAGTGTTGCAACTGCAGCAAATTTGTCTTTTGACCCCCTTCTACCCAGCAGCCCTCTTACCCCTGCTGGCCTTTCTCCTACGGAAGCCCAGATCCTTTGCTTCCCTGTTTCTCACCAAAGCCCTCAGGGCAGAGCCCATTCAGACCCCAGTTTACCTTTTCCACTCCCTCCTTGGTAAAAACCTCCACCATCTGGGTGGGGCTGAGTTCAGCCTAGAGGATAGCAATCTGATTAAAAAAGTCACTCGAGGTTCCTCCTTCAGGGGAGTATTTGCATTTTAAAAGAGAGTTTGGTGTTCTAAAATAGTCTGCTTGGTAGGCTGTGGGCAAGATTGACTATTAGGTTTGAGAAACTTCCTGGTGCACCTAATCTAACCCAGGCTGTTGGGGTCATAAACTAATCATTCAGCTGTATTCAAAGTAGGGGTGGTGGCAGTCCAGCACCTGGAAGTTTATTAGAATATGTGGACTTTCTGGCCCACCCTGGGCTGCTGGAGCAGAAGCAAATGGATCTGAATCGCATTTACCTTGTTTGAGAAGCAGTCCTTTAGCCTGGCATACCCTGGTGCCTCTGAAGATGAATTCCTGCAGGTGAACACAATAGATGTCTTAATTCCTCTTAGTGAGAACTCTGTGACCCTTGCCCTAGAGAGTTATATAGTTTCTATATCAGTAGTTTTCAAATTTTATTATGCACAAGACTTATCTGAGGGCACTAGTTAAAAATGCAGAAGCCCCAGAAGCTCAGATTCAGTAGCTCTGGGGTGTGGTCCAGGAATTTGCATTTTTAACAAGCTGCTCAGGTGATTCTGAAACAGGTGGTCCTCAGTTCACATTTTGAGAAAATTAGTCCTTCCTCTGTTCCAGCCTGGCACAGTGTTTCATGAGAAGGGCCACAGAACATCAAAGATCAGAGCCTGCTTGTTCTACAACATAGAGAAAATACTGGGGTGAAAGTAGAGCTTCATGTAAAAACCCTAAATTTAGAGTATAAAGTCCTGGTTATTTACTGACTGGATCTCCTGTCTGTTTGTTGATGAAAGGCGGTAACTTCAAATTTCAGGGTTGGTTTAGACAAGTAGTTGGAAACTATGTTTACCACCTGGGCATATGTTTCATTCTTTGCAAGAGAAATGTGATTTTTTTCTCATCCGCTTGGCTCCCTCACTCCATTGCTTCTCTTCCTGCCCTTGGGACCCACTCCTTAGGCGGGCATGCTTTCTCGAGTCTGGGGAATGGCTGCCGAGCGCAGCAGGTGAGAGCTTTGCAGGTGGTTGATGGAGGAGATGGAATTACATCACTTTCTTAGTCTCTTCACAGTTATTACAGAAAGTGAAGTCATTGGCTGTAGGGAATTAATTGAATATGGTGAGTCCAGAACTGCTAAGAAAATACCTGTCCTTAGACTTTCTGGAAAAGAACACTATGGAGTGTGTTTTCAGTTTGCCATTCTTTCTCCATGATTTTCATCTGTGGGGCTGTGGGACAGTCAGTGGAAATGTGGTTACACTTTAGATCACGGCAGCAAATTGATGCATAGAGAGAATAGATAGGCAAAATCATAGAGACTACTTGTTCCTTGAGAGTTTCATTGAAGAATCAATGTGTCAGGATTGTTTCCACTGCAATTCTGAAGGCTGTGGTTGTTTCCAAGGTTTTGGGGTCTAGGAAAAGGACTGTTGAATATTCCAGAATGTGTGTTTTATTAGGAACGTGGTGATTGCATCCATGCGTGATGTGGCTGTTCTTTCACCTGAAGAGAGGCCCTAAGAATGAAGACCTCAGGAAGTACATGTGCATTTGTTCTTCAAACTAATGAAGCAAATTCCCAACATTCTCTCATGCCCCGAACTTGGGCCAAAATGCAGTTGCTTTGTACCTATTGACGTCTGCCCTGTATGTCTTTTTCCCAGAGAGAAAGGCAGTTACTCTTTTGGAAAGATGCCCCAAATGTCCACATTTGGAGGTATTCTCATACGATCTCATTTGTTTGGACCCTTCTGCCCCATCCTTGCCTTTGAGCCCCAAATGGTGCTGGGGCCTCCCCATGATGGATTCACTGTTTTGATTTAAGCCACTGTGGCAGAAAATCTGATGTCATCCACAGCTGTTACACTGAGATTCAAAGAAGCAGTCATTTAACCATTACAAACATCCACACGAAGGCACCGGGCCTTCCCAATATTCTATGCATCAATAACCATGGTGTGAGGTAGGTTTCTGCATCATATTTAACATTTTGGGGGCACTGGCCAAAGAGCTTTTGGCTCTTTCACACATTCAATAAATGCACATTCATTAGAGCCTTACAATGTACCAGGTAATGGGGATCAGGATATGCCACCCCAAACACACTATTTTGGCATAAGGATGTTTTGAGCTGAGGGCAATTGAGAATCAGTGTATGTAGGGAGTATTCCCTTCCTGCCCCTTTTGTGCCTAAGAGCAGCATACATTCCTCATACATTTCTCGAAGAGGAGAGCAGCTTATCACTGGAGATGGAGAGTTGGCATTGAGATGAGCCTGTATAAACAAACCTTATCAAAGTAACCCTTATCTTCCATTAGTTCCCCTTATATTTCCTAGTTTCTGTCCCACAATTTATCACCTCTTGTAGCCAAAATTTCTTTTCTTTTGTTAAAATGACATAGAAGCCCCTGAGTCTCATAACTTCTGAGTTTGACTTCTTTTCTGTGAACCTGCACATATAAAATATTAATAAAATTTGTATTCCTTTCTTCCTGTTAACCTGTCTTTTGTTAGTTAATTTGCAGGTGTTCAGGTTATGAACCTAAGAGGGTAGAGGGAAAGTTTGTCTTTCCTGACACAGGCAAGTAAGCTTGGTCCTGTCCTTGGTCTCTCTAATCGGTAGGTGCCTTAAGGATTCCCCAGCCTTTAGAAAAAGTTTTGGTTCATGAGCACTGACTCGGGAAGGAATTCTGCTTTCAGAAAGGTGTTGGGAACTTGCAGTGCTGCTGCTGGGGCCTCTGACTCTCAGATCCAGGGCCCTGAGAGCCCTCAGAGAGTAGGAGGGGGAGGATTTTGACATGAACAACGACACTGTGAGCCCTCTGCATGGGAACAGGAAGCTGTCACACGATAACATCTGGGGAGTCCTTAGGATCCATCCAATGTCAGGAGCAGGGTCCCCGGTACTGATCTGTCACATTTAAGTTTTTGTGTATTCTCAAGGGCTATTTATTTTGTATATGAAAGAAAATTCTGTAGTTTATTTTGGTTTTATGAGTTACCATTTTATTTACTGAAGTCACAAATTCAGAAATCTACATCCTTCTTAAGTTTTAAAGTTAGATTTAAAAATCTCATTCTAGTTATCATTCTACCATGTTTTAACACTCATTTTAAAATGGCTTTTCAATTATGTTTGCTCCATATCATAAGCTCAGTTAATTGAACCCCTTTATGTATTTTTAAACTGCATTTATAAATTCAACATATTATCTTTCTTTACTGTCTTAAATTATTTGACGTATCTTTTTAAACATTTAAATAATTCTTATAAGTCTAATAAATATGTAAATATGGTAGACCTTAAATGCTCTTAAACCTCCCAATATTGTATAAACAGTAAGATTTCAACTTAAAATCATAAACCTAAATCTATTACTCAGCTATATATTCAAAATTGCAGTTATGAAGCTGAACCATTACTCTAATTGGCTATATGATCTGAAATTTTGCAAAATTTGAGAATATTGCTATAGACTAAATATTTTTGATCCTCCCACCTCCAAATTCATATGTTGAAGGCTAACCTCCAATATGATGGCTTTTGGAGGTAGGGACTTGGGGGGTAATTAGGCCATGTGGGTGAAACCCTTATGAATGGGACTTGTGTCCTTATGAAAGAGAGTCCAGAAAGCTCTCTCACTCTCTCCACCACAGTGAAGACACAGTGATAGCCATCAATGAACGAGGGCCTATGGATTGACCCTGCTAATGCCTTGATCTTGGACTTCTCAGATTCTAGACTATGAGAAATAAATTTCTCTTGTTTATATGCCACTTCGTCTATGGTGTGCTGTTACAGCAGCTTGAACAGAGTAAGACAAACACCAAATAATATAGCTTACAACCTAAAACAAAAATAATAACAGTTTCCACACAAAATTCTAAATCTTCCTGGGATATTGCAAGGTGTTGGCCCACTAAGGGAACAGTTGTGCACTTCAAGCAGTTTAGGGAAAAACTTCTCAGATACTTGACTCATGAAGGCAAGAGACAAGTTGGAACACTGAGTACAACTTCTTTTGTGACCCTGATGGAGACCTGTTTACAGTCTATAACAGAGACCCCACCACCGGGATTAATGGATTAGATTTTGTGTTTCTTTGGCTCTTCAGGTAACAGAAATGTCTTTTCCATCTAATTCTAAGGGACCTTTGAACTGAAAGTAAACTTGCCTTCTTTTAAAAAAATGTTTATTTCTTAGGGCCATGCAAGTATTAAAGTATTAAAACAGTACTTGACTTCCTTCTGTGTATCTCTTTGCTTTGCTGACTCATTATTTGACTGATAATTGTCTGAAAATTTGGCCACAACTTTCATTCTACTGACACATCCCGATTAAAAGTGAAATATTTTAATGCATATAAAAGTGTGTCCCCAACCTAGTGACTGGCACCCAGTAGATGCTCTGTCAATGATAATTATTACTATTTGAGATTTATGATCAGGTTCCCCAAACCATTAAGAGGGCCCACTGTTTTATACTAGGTCTTCAACACACACTGAAAACTAGACAAGGTATGAAAAAAAAAAGAAAAGATAACTCCTAAATGGGAGGTGTAAAAACTTGACAAAAGAAAAGGAATGGATAAGATGGAGAACATAGGCAGAAAATAACCTATAACCATATAGGGATATTTATATTTAGTAAAATATTTTCAGCTTCAGCTTACTCAGAAAACCCAATGAAGCATCCAGTTGAATACACGAATGTGTCACTGCAGGGCGATGGTGATTCACAGAGATTTTCTTCATAAAGAAATAGAGACTAGCCTATTCAAAAGCACTTTCATTTAATGCAACACTGCATTGAACAGGGTTCCTTTTCAAGGGGCTACTATTAAAGGCAAGATTATTATCTTCAGCATTTAGATGGCATGCTGACTGGGGCCATAACACCAGGGCACTTAGATGCTCCCATTATCAATGTACAGTATGGTCTTTGGAAGTTTAAAAATAGCATTCACAACCTTTTGTGGCTTCCCTTGTGCGGGCGATGGATGTGTGCTCTGGAGAATGCTGGCACCCTGCAGGGAAGGCTGCTGTGTTGTGGAACCTTGCTAGCATGTGGACCTTAGGGGGTCTAGGCTATAGGACCACCCTGGATGTATAACCCTGTCATAACATCTTTTGAGACAGCAGGTAAACCAGAGTTTAGAGGAAAGCGATGTCCTGGGGACATGGTTCATGTTCCAACCGTGATATTGGGCAAATCATTTGTCTTCTCTTGGTTAGATAACCAGTTAGGGACATTGCATGATTTAAAATTTTCTCTCTTTTTAAAAAAAGTCTCAGTTATGTTTAATGAATACACATCGAGCACCTACTATGTTCAATGTTATACTTGGTGCTAGGTATATAAGAAGGAATATGACTTTCTCTGCCTTTCTGTGGGCTGAGTGTGGAGAGGGACCTATAACAGAACCTTTCAATGTGATTCTTCAATTCTTCCTTTCCGATGGAGGTTGCAAATGCAAATGGTTCTGGGGGCTAGGCCCATCTTGTGAACGACTGAACAGGCCCCTAGGGAGCACAGCACAGGAACAGACTGTTCTCCATCTTTCATGGGGACAGTGACTCAGTTCTAGTTGTTGCCAGGCAGGAGTGCAGGCCCAACATTGCCTAGACTTCCCCTTTCTGAAATGGAATTTGAGATATGAATTTTTATTAGAAATACATCCATTTTTCAATGCTGGGAATTGTGTGGGCACCTCCAAAGACATTGTAAGCCATGTCTGGCTTGGGGTCATCCGCCACATCACCTTTCCGTGTAGAGAACAAGGAAAGGATGGGCAATTATTTTGCTCCAGTCCTTGCATTATTAGGCATTTCTTCAAAATCTTTCATTTTAACAGGTTTTGCTCATTGTAAAGAAAAATATTTCTAACACAACAATCCCAAGACTTAAATAAGATGCTTTTTGAAATGATGTGTTGCTGAGTACTTAGAGAGGTTTGAGTAGGTACTGAATGCTGCTGGGTGGGCACACCATAGCGGGCCCTCCAAGAAAAACAATGCACAGAAGGAGATAGAAAAAGCCATGAGAAGTGCCAGTGAGGGCACACCTAGTTCCCAGAGGCAGGGGCAGAGGAGCTGAGACAGAGCGTGAGTCACATGATGGTGGAGTCGGGAGCTCGAGGCAGCCACCATGGTTGTTTCCTTGTAAATTATTCTTTATTTCAATTAGTGTATCCATCATTTCTGACTGGATCTTTTTTATGCTGTTGAGGTTCTCACTCAGTTCCTTGGGCATCCTTATAACCAGTGTTATGAACTCTGCATCTGATAGATTGCTTATATCCATTTTGTTTAGTTCTTTTCCTGGAGTTTTCATCTTTTATTTGGACCGTGTTTCTTTGTCTGTTCATTTTGGCAGCCTCCCCATGTTTGTTTCTATGCATTAGGTAGAGCTATTATGACTCCCTGTCTTGGTAGTGTGGCCTAATGTAGTAGGTGTCCCGAAGGGTGGCACAGCCTCTACTATCACCTAAGCTGGGTACTCGAGGTAAGTCCTTCATGTGGGCTGAGTACATCCTCCTCTTGTAGTTGAGCTTTGATTGCTGTTAGTAGGTCAATGGGAGGGATTTACCCAGGCCTGTCATCTATAAGGACTGGGTGTGTCCACTGACCACCAACTTCCATGAAGAAGCAGCTGTTCAGGGGCAGGGTGATGGTACTCCGATGTGGTCTGTAGCTGTCCACTGGGTGCACATGCTCTGGGGTTTCCTGGATGATGTAGGCCAAGGCCAGCCCCGACCTGTGTTCTGCCTAGGGCCACCCTGCATGAGGTACAAAGCACTCTGAAATGGCTGCTATTTGTGCTGGGCTTGGAAGTTCCCATGCAAAGCCAAGCTGTGAGCCTAGGCTGGCTGCTAGTGCCATGCGTTGGGCCAGTTAATAATAGGTATGGGGGCTGGGAGCTCCCTGAGGCTGGCTGTTGCTTGTTTGAGAGAATTTAGGAAGTTGAGAAGCATGAGACAAGACCAGCCATTTGGAAAAGCCATTGTTAACAGCTTGAGTAGGCCTGTAAGCTGGGTGGGGCAGAGCCTCAGGGAATCACCAGAATGAGGCAAACAGTGTTAGCCAGGTTGGGAGTCTCAGATATTGCACCCTCCTTACAGCTCTGTGTCTTTGTAGGGGGAGGGTTCAGAAAAGGAACAGTGGTCTCTGCCTGCCTTTCTGTCTGGGAGAAAGCTGTCCCCCAGCTCTCTCCTTGGTGCCAGACACTTCATTTCCTTCCTGTATGCCACTGGTGCCTTTTAAGTTGCTACCCTGGTGCTGGAGTTCAGAGGGAGTGAGTCTGAGTAAGTCTGTGTGTGGGTCTTTTAAGAATCCAGCAGTTTATTTCACCTACTCAATTCCCACTGGTTTTTGCAGCCAGAAGTTATGGGGACTTACTTATCTTCCTGGCATTGGAACCCTTGGCTGTGGGGTCTGGTATGGAGCTGGGACCCCTTGCTCCCAAGATATCCCTCCTGAATTTTCATCTATCACATGTGGGTGTGGACCAGCTCATTCTTCATCCGCCCCTCCTACTGGTCTGTATGGATGTGATTTCTTTAATTCTGCAGTTGTCAGACTTCTATTCAACTCTATTTCTGATGGTTCTGAGTGATGGTTGTTCTATAGCTTAGTTGTAATTTTGATGCAGTTTTGTGAGGAGGTGAGCTGGGTTTACCTACACCTCCATTGTGACTGGAAGTCAATTTTTTTTTTTTTTGGTAGGAAAATCTTCCTTCTCCTTGATCTTGGGGAGATCAGGGCTTGGACTTATGGGGTGTGGGTAGGGTCGGGAGAACTGACTTTTGAAAAACAAGCCTGAGACCAGAGCTTAAGATCAAAGCTCTCAGCCCATGGCTAATGGACTTGAACAGCAGCCACATGCAGTACCTAGTTTTAGCTCCTAGAGTTGCAGTTATCTTTGGTCATGCCTTGGTCTCTCCTAAATCCCAAATATTATAGTATGTTATTAAACTGACACCGAAGGGAACTAAGGGAAGGGTTTGTGTCCATGCTTTGGGTGAAGATAAGGCAACTGCAGCTGCTTTGAGAGTCAGGTTTTGGGGCAGGAAGAAGGGTAAACTAGTGGCCTAAGGCCAGATGGTGGTTGAGGTGTCAAGTGATAGACGGGACATATTTGTGAAACATGGTTGCAGACCCTGAAGATACTCAAAGGGATTTGGGGATGAGAACCTTGAAGGCTAACTCTCCCATAGTCAAGGGCAGTGAGGCTTGTGCTGTGATGATTTGGGTATAAGATGGAATTGTGACATTGCTTTGTAGTCACAGGCTGGGACTACAGGTTATAGTCCCAGATGTGTGGGTTCATGTCCCTTACATGGTCACTACTTAGGGCTGGTTGCTCTGTCATGTTATGCACACTTGCTTCTCTTGGACACCCCAGTGGTTCATCAAACTTAGAGTGGGAGTGGAAGTGGGAGTCACTTGGCTGGCCTCGAAGTCTACCCAGTGAGTATTTTAGTTGTGTGTGATAGTACATTGTTTGAGGTCCTGTAAGAGAAAGTAGGGGGGAGCATAGCAGCACAGGCATGGCTACAGAATAAATTTAAAAAAGTTTAAAAGAAGAGGTTATAAGAGGGCTTTTTATTTATTTATTTATTTATTTATTTATTTGTTGGTTGGTATTAAAAAGGCTTTGTTAAATGTTGAATTTGTTGTTAAATTTTCATTTTGGTCTGAGTCTTGGGTCTCTCATCTGTAAGTGAGAGAGTTAAACCAGCACAGCTATTTTCAATCAACTGAGCCACACCAGCCAGGGCTGGGTCAGCTATTTTCAATCTGTCCTCCTCAAAGTTCTGGGGTTCTGAGGAGTTCCCAGGGATCTTACTTAAAAAAGGAAGCTGAGCAAGTCATTAACCAGAGAAAAGTCACTCTTCTGACTTTCATAAATGGTTTGATTTTAACAATGGGTTTCACAGCTAACAAGGTTTGAAAACTAGGCACCAGGTACCCGCCAAGGTCATAACTGGACACACTGCTTCTAGTATACCATGAGTTGATTTGTATGTTGTATAAACGTTGCATTTATATGAAAAAATTACTTTATTTACTATCTTTCTATAAATTGATTTCTAAAATGATGTTTAAAAGTCATTAACATTTAAAAATAACCCACAATCTGGCTTCCCTTTTTTAGTATTAGTTTTTCTTCTTCTTTTCTGTGTTGAGGGTACCTAACATCACCCCAATTTCATGGATTGTCTAGGAGGACTCATAAGACTCAGCATCCAGTCATACTCATGGCTATGATTTATTACAAGAAAAGGATACTGAGCAAACTCAGCAAAAGGAAAAGGTACATGGATTAAAGTCCGGGAGAAACCAGGCAGAAGCTTCCAAGAGTCCTTCCCTGGTGGAGTCACGTAGGATGTGCTTCAGTCCTTCAGCAACAGGTTGTGACAGTGCATGTGAAATGACATCTATCAGGGAAGCTCATTAGAATCTCTGCATTCAGGGTTTTTATTGAGGATTTGTCATGAACGCAATTTTCTTTTTTTTTTTTAAAAGATTTTATTCATTTATTTTAGAGAGAGGGGCAGGAAGGGAGAAAGAGAGGGAGAGAAACACCAGCATGTGGCTGCCTCCCACGTGCCCCCCACCGGGGACCTGGCCTGCAACCCAGGCATGTGCCCTGACCGGGAACTGAACCGGCGACCCTCTGGTTCACAAGCCAGCACTCAATCTACTGAGCCACACTAGCCAGGGCGCAATTTTCGACTGGTATGTTCCAAAACTCCTGACTCCCAGAAGGAAAGCATAAACTGCATTGTTTGTATACATGGTTCAGGCATAATGAGCCCCTCTTATCAGGAAATGGTGGGGATCTCCAAGTTCCCAGGGGCCAGCCAAGGGCCAACATTATAAGCAGGCTATCTAAAGATAGCAATCAAGATTGTGTTACTAACTCTTAGCACATTTTCCTTCTCCTTTTTTTCTTGTCTTATCCTTCTCATTCATCTTCCTCTTTTTTTTTTTTTTTAATAATATACTTATTGGAAGCCTCAAAAAATGGAAGTAGGCCTGGTTTCTTTTTATTTCTGAGGTGCTTAGTCATACTGGGTGTGTACGGTCCTCTCTCCTTCAGCAGCACTGCTCCTCCTGGATAAGCCCTGACTATGAGGAGGGTTGTAGCAGCAAGACTATGCAGGAACCTGATGCTGGATTCAGCTGTGAAGTGATGGGCACACATCATGGGGATGGTGAGGGGATGGAAAGGGAACACTTTTAAGAGCCACCACCAAAACAGGATAGACAGATACTTTTGGAAGATGCTTTTTGTTGTTTTTCCACATAATTTACCATGTTTCTGGGCTGTCTTCCTTGGCCTTTGATCAATAGTGTTCATAAAAGGTCAGTTCCTCTCCCTTCCCTAAATAATAACACATACAATAAAATCTTTAACTCAAACAACTATTACTTTTCCATCATGTTTTATTGTCTATGTCACAGTTTAATCTCTTCTGATACTTTAAACATGTCTACTAATTTCTATGCATGTAAGAATAGGAAGTGGTGTCTTACTGAATGCAGAAGAACCTATCTTCGTTGATAAGGGAAAATTTAACTTTAATACAACCTTCATATTCAGAAGCTAACCTAAAGAAAAAGTCATGAAAAAGTATTGTTTTCTGTCTATTTTTTTATACTTTTTTGATCAGCTGAATTTTTCCTGACTAGAAATTTCATGTATGTGTATTTGTGTGTGTATTTGAACTCAAAGTGAAGACAACTCAAGGTAGGCAAAGCAGAGAAACCTCCATTATAGAGTGATTGAGCCCTTTGCTTTGAATTGGTTGAGTAACTATCCTGATGTCTCAGTTAGGTTTGGTTGGGGGACAGGGAGGTCTCGTAAAATACTTGAAGAGTGTGTGTGCCCTGAAGCGTAAATCTTACAGTTAGATAACATCCTTCAATGTGAGGGTTCCCACGTTGAGAACTGGAAGCACCTGGTTTTGATTGCTGAGGCTGTCTTGGTGGCTGCTTGCAGAAGGTGCTTTCCACAAGAAAGGGGGAAGGAGGAAAGGGGAAATGAGAGCAGAAAATAGCATTATGAGTCTAAATCAAGGAACTCAGTTTAATGAATTATGCAGAAATTAGGAGCCTAAAAACAAAAACTAATTTTATATTTATCATGTCTTGATCTTTAAGCTAATTAGTCAGTACAATTACTCCTACTTATTTTGGGGCTTTTGACCCTCTCGCTTCTATGGTATTTGTTTTAAAGTCTCTCCTTATTTGAATTCAATAAATAAAATTACTTTGAGAAATTGATTTTGAGAATTTGAGAAACTGACCAATTAGGGATTCATAAGTTAACAAAAAAATCACATGGACTCTTTTTCATGTGAGGGAAATGTTTGCAACCCTTCTCAGAATAATGTCTTTAAATGCATAAAATGAACTATATTGAATTATAAAGAAAGCCAATTATATTAAAGTACATTTATAAAAATATTTTTAAAAACCAAATTGACCATATAGTAATATATGTGCATCTCTATTAGTGCACCAAACAACAACATCTAGTGGTAGGTCTAATGCTATGATTTCAAAATGATAATATGAATAAGTGATATTTTGTGATACCTAAAACAACTGTATGTGCAGATGACATGATACTGTATGTAGAAAACCCTAAAGATTCCACTAAAAAACTACTAGAACTGATAAATGAATTCAGCAAAGCAGTAGGATACAAAATTAATACCCAGAAATCAGTTGCATTTTTATACATCAGTAATAAACTATCAGAAAGAAAAACTAAGAAAGTAATTCTACATACAATTAAAACAGATCACTTAGGAATGAATTTAACTAAGGATGTGAAAGACCTGTACTTGGAAAATTATAAGACACTGAAGAAAGAAATTGAGGTAGTTACAAATAAGTGGAAGTATATACCATGTTCATAGATAGAAAGAATTAACATCATTAAAATGTCCATACCACCCAAAGCAATCTATAGATTCAACACAATTTCTATAGAGATACTAATGCTGTATTTCACAAAACTAGAACAAATATTCCAAAAATTTATATAAAACCATAAAAGACCCAGAATAGCCACAGCAATCTTGAGAAAAAAGAACAAACTTGGAGGAACCACACTACCTAATATCAAAAATACTACAAGGCCATAGTAAGCAAAACAACATGATACTTGCATAAAAACAGACATATAAATGAATGGACTGGAATAGAGAGCCTAGAAATAAACCCACACCTTTATGGTAAATTAATATTTGACAAAGGAGGCAAGAACATACAGTGGGGTAAAGGCAATCTATTCAATAAATGGTGTTGGGAATATTGGACAGATGGGAAAAAAAAAGAAGCTAGACCATCTTCTGACACCATCCACAAGAATAAATTCAAAGTGGATTAAAGACTTAAATGTAAGACTCAAAACCATAAAGATCATAGAAGAAAACATAGGCAGTAAAGTCTCAAACATTTCTCTTAGCAATATTTTTTTCTGATGTATCTCCTCAGGTAAGGGAAACAAAAGGAAAAAAACAAAAACAAATGTACTACATCAAACTAAAAAGTTTTTGCACAGCCAAGGAAACCATCAACAAAATGAAAAGACAACTCACTGAATAGGAGAATATTTCACCAATAACACATCTGATAAGCAGTTAATATCCAAAATTTATAAAGAACTTACACAACTCAACAACATCCAATTAAAAATTAGGAAAGGACCTGAATAGACACTTCTCCAAAGAGGACACACAAATGGCCCGCAGACATATGAAAAGATGCTCAACATCACTAACCGTAAGAGAGATGCAAATTGAAACCACTTGTTCGAATGGCTATCATCAATAAATCAATAAACAGTATCTGTCAGTGAAGATATGGAGTAAAGGGAACCTTCATGCACTGTTAGTGGGAGTGCAGATTGGTGCCGCCACTGTGGAAAACAGTACAGAGTTTCCTCACAAAATTAAAAATGGATTTGCTTTATGACCCAGCAATTTCACTCTGGGAATATATCCAAAGAAACCTGAAACACTAATTTGGAAGAATATATGTACCTCTATGCTCATTACAGCAATACTTACAATAGTCAAAAGTTGGAAGCAACCCAAGTGCCCATCAGTAGATGAGTGCGTAAAAAAGCTGTGGTACATTTACACAAGGGAATACTAGTTGACTATAAAAAAGAAGGAACTCTTACTCTTTGTAACAGCACAGATGGACCTGGATAGTATTATGTTAAGTGAAATAATCCAGTCTGAGAAAGACAAATACCATATGATCTCACTCATATGTGGAATCTAATGAACAAAATAAAAGAACAAGCAAAATAAAAACAGACTCAGAGATAGAACTGAATGGCAGCTGTCGGAGGGGAAGGAGATTGGGGGCTGAGTGAAAAAGGTGAAGGGATCAAGTGAAAAACCAAAAACTAAAACTATAAAAAACTCATAGACCACAGGCAACAGTATGGTGATTACCAGAGGGAAAGAGGGGTGGGGGAATGTAGAAAAAGGTAAATGGGGGATAAATAGTGATGGAAGAAGACTTGACTTCAGGTGGTGAACATAATATACAATATACAGGTGCAGTATTGATATTATAGAACTGTAGACTTGAAGCCTATATAATTTTATTAACCAACATCACCTTAATAAATTCAATAAAAATTAAAAAAATGCAAGTATACATGGTATATGATTTTTATTGGTGAAAAATCATAGTTAATGCTCATACTACTGTGCTCTATTACATTCAAAATACAAGAAAGTGCTGAACTTTGGATAGAAGCTAGTGAGTATAAGAATAAATATTTCCCATCCCCAATTTTTAAATCCCCCGAATTCTATCTATAGGCCCCTTGTGGGATGGGAGAGTCCAAGGATCACAGGTTAAGAACCTTTGCTTTAGAATATTGCAGATAAAATATCTACTTTTTTGTTAGTTATTTGATTGATTTTCTAAGGAGAGTATCCTGAATGAGTAGGGATCCTGTTTGCCTTAGTGCAGAGCTCTCAAGGTATGACACCAGCTCACCTAATAACCTGTAGCTTCAGAATTAGCATCTGTGTCAGCATGAACTGGTTATGAATTCTTGCTCCCCACTTTAGACCTACTCAAGCAGAAGCTCTGTGGTAGGCCCGGCAACCCTCCAGGTGATTCTGATGCAGGCTTCAGTGGGAGACCCAGTACTTTAGTAGCTGGGAAAAGGACAGTTCTGATGCAGAGTTGGTTCAGCTGTAAATTCTAGTCATGCTCTTCCCAAGCCTTGTTCTAAAGGAGACTCTCCTGAGACATCATGTTATGATTGATGGCCAGATCTGTCAGACAGCAGCGTTTAAATCAATGCCCATCTGTCTTGTGGTATCATTCAGCATTCAAATAGCACCTACTCATTCGAGAACTTGTAAAAACACAATTTTCAGTAGAAAGCATTTCAACTGGAAATTGAGGAATGAGATTCTTCACTAATCGGGGCCTCAGTTTTATTATCTCTAAAATGAGAAATCTAGATTCCTTTTTTAGCTTTGACAGTCTGAGCATCCATACGAATGAGTCAGAGCAACTAAATCTCAGCCGTGGCAAGTGTTATGACTTTCTGGGATTCCCTGAGTGATCAGACTAAACAACCAAAACCCAAGCAGAATGCCTCAAGTTAGAGGTCTCTAGAAATTCTCCAGCTGGGGCCCTGTAAATGAGACTGGGCAAAGACAGATTAACAAGAGAAAAACAGTCAATTTATTAACATGTGTGTGCCACATGGACATATGGGAGCACCCAGTGGTGAGTTACTCAAAGGGGCTGTCAGAACTTGGTTTCTATGCCATCTTAGGCTAAAACAAAGAAAAGATGTTTGGGGGCTTCTAGATGAGAGAGAAAAGTTATGGAAAAATGACCAGGAAAATTATGATCAAGAAGGGTTGTTTAATGAAGGTTTGTTGTTCAGATTTAAGGCAGTGTCTTCCCCATTGATAAGAATTGTTAAGAGTCCTCTTCTTTCTGGTATGGGAGAGAGTGACATCTTGACCAAAAAATTTCCTTTATAAATGTAAATTTCCTTTACAAAAGGAATACTGTGCATGTGTAGAAATATTCCTGAGTCTGCTAGTGCTCAAAGGATTTTAGCTCAAAATAATCCATGTGCCAAGGAGGCATTGTTTAGTAGGGCATATTCTGGTACCCCTCAATTTGTCCCAATTGTTGCTGTGACTTCTCCAGCCCTGGTTGAGTGCATGCAATGAGTGCTTGGTAAAAATGGAAGATTTAGGTTAAAGTCAACCAAATTGCCCCAAATATCCCAAACTTCCTCAAACCCAGGAAGCAACCTGGCCTTTGGAGTTGGCCCCAGCAGAACTGTGTGTGGTGCAGTGGATTGAGCACTGGCCTGCAAACTGAAAGGTTGTGGGTTCAATTCCCAGTCAGGGAGCATGCCTGGGTTGCAGGCCAATGTTTCTCTCCCTCTCTTTCTCCATCCCTCCCCCTCTCTCTAAAAATAAATAAATTCAATCTTTAAAAAACAAAACAAAACAAAACAAACCCCCCCTGAGGAGTTCAGTGCTGCCACCTCATCAGCAGTGCTCATTATTGTACTTCATATTCTCAGTGAGCAGCACCATTTCTTTCTCATACATAAGCTTTTTTGATCTCCTTATCACAGCTTCACAAAGTGGGCAAGGAAGAGTTAGTTATGCTCATTTTACTGGATTTTGGCATCCCTGGGAAAGTTAAACATTTGCCCAAATTCACAAAAATGGCCAATGAAGAAAATAGGAAGAAAACCCACTTGGTTCATGCCAAAGCATTCCCTGCTACCTCAAGTTTTTTTTTTTTGGACTGGGTATAGGAAGGAGAAAAACATACACATAACAACCCAACTTTTGAAAAATGAGGCATGCCTTGGAGTTTCTGCTGTGAGTGGCCACAAAGCTCTGGGCAGCTTCTCTTTCCTGATATGATCAAATTTATTTTTAAACATGTTGAGTTGATTAAAGTGTCAGGTTGGGATGGAGTAGGTGAGCAGGCATAATAAGACCTGTTTGGTTCCTACATTAATTTCCTGCTTGTAGCTGTGGAAAATCCTACTGACTGTGTTTCTGGGGAAATTTAGAAGGCTACTTGTTATTCTTATCAAGGGGAATTGTGGCTTGGCCTACGTGGAATGAAATCAGTAAGAGGGTGAGGAGCATTGTGGACAAAGCTGGCTCTGCCTGAGATTTGTATAAACAAATCTTCAGCATTATTACATGCATGCTTACAGGATAACAATGTACTGTATGCTGTACTGATGTATTGCCTGTGTATTACTGTTAATTATTTAAAAATGACCATAACTACTATTAACATGTGACACCGCCTCATTAGAATGTGTAATTGTGTCTGTCAGTAATGATATTATTATGTGTCTTTTAACAGAATATGGGACATTAATTCTAGTCCCTTAGACCCTTCACTATCAGTTCTCCAGGTAGAGTTCCAAGCCCCAAGCAGTCAACTCATCTGTTCTTTTATGTCTGAGTGGGGTTGCACTTAAACCATTTTAGGAAGATGGAAGATGGTTATCTTATTTGTTAAACACACACACATACACCCTCATCAGTCCAAAAAGTCTGTAGCTGCTCTTTTGCAATTTGCTATGATGTTTTACAATTGACTCCCAAAAGGTTTTGCCCAGCTCAAACCTACATTCTTTTTGATGTGCATAAAGCTGTTCTTTCTCTTCTTTTCCCCAGAACACAGTTATTCTTAAACTGGAAGTTTGCTCTTGAAGTATCTGGTTCCAGGTTTCTTCTAGGGGTGGTATTCCCTCAAGAGGGCATTTAAAAATATATGGGGGATGTTCTGATTTGTTGTTGTTGCTGTTGCTGTCACAATACCTGGGGCATGTTAGGCATTTCCTAGGCTGAGGCTGGAGTTGCTAACACTGCACAGGTCAGTCCCATTGCACAAAATGTTGGTCAGCCCCATGCCAGTGTTGAGAAACACTTCCCTACACCTCTCTGCCCCTGGGCTGTGGGATGCCTTGAGTCTTTTCAGTTCCCTAGAGCAGTTCAGTCTCCTTCCCAGAAGTGTTCTCAGCTTTGTGGACAAACCCAGGACATGGGAGATTCCTGCTTTTTGCCAGAAGAGTTTGGGACTTTGGGTGCCATTTTGTGTCCTAGGCCTTGAAATTGCAGAGTTTTTTTAAATGAAAACCCAACTCAACCCAGTGTCCTGTGGTTCTGGCAGTGGGGCTTATTAACTCGGGACAAGATGTCATCACATGTTTTTATAAATAGAAAAGTGGTAAAGTGAATAAAAACAAAGGCTCTTGCTCAGTTAAACTCTTCCCTTCTCCTAGTGTCTGGTTTGGAGGAAGTCTTCCTTACCTGGGACTGCCCAAGTGAAGAAGAGCACAGCTGACTGGATCCAGGGTGGACACCTACCTGAGTGGAAGACCCCGCCTGTTACCTCTGACTTGTATGGTTTGATTCAAACAAATGAACTAAAAGCATAGTCAGCTCACTTGTTTGAAATTTGTGCTGAGATGTCCCAGTTAGCCATGAGGCCTAGAACTAAAAGTTTATAAAGATGCAGTCCAGGGTTGGCATTCTGGGTTAGGTTTAAGATGTCCAAGCAGAGGAAACTTGTTTAGAGAGAAGAAAGGGGAGCAGGAATGTGAAGAGAGAAACAGAAAGAGACAGAGACTGGCTGAGAGGCTAAAAATGTGGCTCTTTTTTTTTCAGTTCCCAATCTGGGTCCCTCGAATTATGTGAATGGCTGTGACTTGCAGTTGGATTCTTACCGCACACTTTCCTGTTTTATTTGGATCCAACTTTGAAGAATTTCAGTTTGCAACCTTATGTAGTCTGATAGAAGACACTGCTCCAAAAAGGGAATGGATTTTTATTCAATTCTGAGGTCTTACTTCTGAAAAATGTTGCTTGTGTTCCTGAGGATATTTTTGGGTCTTTTTTTTTAAAGGGAGATGGGAAGCCTGAAAGCCTGTATCAGGGAAAGATTATCTCTGGTGCTTCCTAAGTTTCTAGGTTTTATGCTTGCCTGGGGTTACCTCTAAGCATCCATATCTCCCACAATTTAAGACTTCCAGTTGCCTCCCTGAAGCAACATCTCCTGTCATCAGTGTTTTATTTTCCTTTAAAACAGAAAAACAAAGTATCAATGTTACTCTCAAGATGGGAAGAGCTGTTTCTAAAGAGGATACTGGTCCCCAGTCTCCTTGACAATATAAATGCAGAACAGACATCTACTTGGAGAAGAAAAAAAAATATGGAAGATCCAAGATGGTGGAGGAGTAAATGGAGGCTATACTAACTTCCTCCCAGGACCAATCTAGAATTACAGCTAAATTGTAGAGAAATCATCCAGAATAACCAACTAAACAATAGCAGGAGAGAAGTATTATAACCATGAACAGACAGAAGAAACCACTTCACCACAATGTGACTAGTAGAGAGTCCTGAGGAGGCACAAGACTGTTGGCTGGCCTCCCACGGGTGGAAGTTGAAGAGGCAGAGGAATATTTCAGTGGCTGGGGTGGTCCCTACGAGAAGTGGGGTTTAAACCCCAAGCTGGTCTCCTTAGCCTACAGCATCAGACCCAGAAAACAACCCAGATAACATCCAGCTGTGAAAACCAGTGGACTTTCTGTCTGCCAGGGAGAGAGGGTTGGAGACTCAGAGAGCCTCTCACAAGGCCAACACACAAAATTTCATTTGCAGCTGCTTACTCTGGGCTCCTGCTAGGGAGGGCAGTGTGGACTAGAGATGTTTGAGGAGAGTCTGGGGTTGGTGGTTCTGGGAAAAGAACTGAAGGAACAGCGGCCAGGATCCATGTGCTGAGTCACTCCCCATACTGCAGGAGCCACCTCCTCTGGCAGAGCACTCCTCTCTGAATGGCATCAGCCTAAGGAGAAGCAATACTTCTGTCTGCAGGAATTTCTCTGTTCCATCATTTGGTGCTTAATCTCAGCTGCTGCTTAGAGCTTGATTAGATTAACAACAGATCTACTTAATGGCTGATTAGTTTAACAAATAAAGTGGGAACAGAAAGAAGCAGCCAAAATGGGAAAACAAAGAAACAGACCCCAAATAAAAAAAAACAAGTGAATTCTGTAGAAGAACTAGATGAAATGGAAGAAAGCAATTGATCAGATAGAGAGTTTAGAGTAATGATTATGAGGATAATCAACAGCATAAAAAAAGACATTGAAACCATAAGAAAGGACTAGTCAGAAATAAAGAATGTAATATCTGAAATAAATAATACACTGGAGGGAATAAATAGTAGGTTAGATGAAACAGAGGATAGAATCAGTGTTTTGGAAGACAAGGTAGAAAAAAACCCCAGGCAGAGCAGCAAAAGGAAAAAATAATTTAAAAAAAGGGGAGAGCTTCAGTCTTAAATGACACACTAAATCAAATGGATTTAATTGATAACTTCAGAACATTTCTCCCCAAAGTAGCAAAATATACATACTTTTCTACCACACATGGAACATTTTCTAGGATAGACCACATGTTGGGACACAAAACAAGTCTAAATAAACTTAAGAAAATTGAAATCATATCAAGCATCTTTTCTGATCACAATGCTATGAAACCGGAAATCAGTCATAAGAAGAACACTGGAAAACATCAAAGACATGGAAGCTAAATAACATGTTATTAAACAATGAATGGGTCAACAACAAGGTCAAGAAAGAAATCAAAAGATACTTTGAAACAAATAAAAATGAGAACACAACAATTCAAAATCTGTGGGACACTGAGAAAGCAATCCTAAGAGGGAAATCTGTAGCATGACAGGCCTATCTCAAAAAAGAAGAAGATGCTCAAATAAATGATCTAAGTTCACACTTACAGGAACTTGAAAAATAACAACAAAAAAAGGTCAAGTGAGTAGAAGGAAGACAATAATAAAGATCAGAGCAGAAATAAATGAAATAGAGTCTTAAAGAACAATACAAAAAAAAATTCAGTGAATCTAAGAACTGGTTCTTGGAAAAGATAAACAAGATTGACAAACCTTTAACCAAACTCATCAAGAAGAAAAGAGAAAGGACCCAAATAAATACAACCAGAAATAGAAGAGGAGAAATACCAACTGACACCAAAGAAATACAAAGGAGTGTAAAAAATATTATGAACCATTATATGCCAACAGACTGGACAACCTGGATGAAACAAATAAATTCCTAGAAACATACAATCTTCCAAAAATAAATCAGGAAGAATCACAGAATTTGAATAGAGAGATTACACCTAATGAAATTGAAGCAGTAATAACAAAAACTCCCAACAAACAGAAGCCCTGGACCAGATCTTCATAGGTGAATTTTACCAAACATTTAGAGAAGAACTAACAATTATCCTGCTCAAACTATTTCATAAAATTCAAGGCAAGAGAAAGCTCCCAAACTCATTTTATGAGGCTAGCATTATCTTAATTTCAAAATTAGATAAAGACACTACAAAGAAAGGAAGTTACAGGCCAATGTCCTTGATGAACATAGACACTAAAATCCTCAACAGAATATTAGCAACCGAATACAGCAATACATTAAAAAGATCATACACCATCATAAAGCTGGATTTATTCTGGGAATGCAAGTTTGGTACAACATTTGCAGTCAATAAATGTGATTCACTACATAAACAAAATGAAGGATAAAAACCACATGATGATATCAATAGATGTAGAGAAAGCTTATGATAAAATCCAGCACCCATTTATGATCAAAACTCTCAGCAAAGTGGGAATAGAGGGAACATACCTAAACATAATAAAGGCCATATATGACAAACCCACTGTCACCATCATACTCAATGGGCAAACACTATAAGTGTTCCCTTTAAGATTGGGAGCAAGACAGGGATGCCTGTTTTTACCTCTCTTATTCAACACAGTACTGGAAGACCTAGCCACAGCACTCAGACAAGAAAAAACAAAAAGCATCCACATTGGAAAGGAAGAAATAAAGCTGTTGTTATTTGCAGGTGGCTTGATACTGTACATAGAGAATTACAAAGACTCCACCAAGAAACTACTAGAACTGAGAAGTGAATTTAGCAAAATAGCAGGATGCAAAATTAATATCCAGAAATCAGCTGCATTTTTATATGCCAATAATGAACTAACAGAAAGAGAAATTAAGAAAACAATCCCATTCACAATTGTTACAAAAAGAATAAAATACCTAGGAATAAACCTAATAAAGGATGTTAAAAATCTGTACTTGGAAAATTATCAGACACTGAAGAAAGAAATTGAAAAAGTTACAAATAAGTGGAAGAATATACTGTGTTCATGCATAGGAAGACTTAACATCATTAAATTATTCATACTACCCAAAACAATCTATAGATTCAATGTAATTTCTGCCAAGATTCCAATGATGTATATCACAAAAGTAGAACAAATATTTCAAAAATTTATATGGAACCACAAAAGGCCCCATATAACAAAAGCAATCCTGAGAGAGAAAAACAAATTTGGAGGAATCACAAAACATAATAACAAATTATACTACAAGGCCATAGTAATCAAAACAGCATGGTACTGGCATTAAACAGACACATAGATCAATGGAACAGAATAGAGAGCCCATAAATAAACCCACAACTTTATAGTCAATTACTATTCAACAGAGGAAGCAAGCACATGCAATAGGCTAAAGAGAGTTTATTCAATAAATAATGTAGGGAAAATTGGACAGATACATGCAGAAAAATGAAACTAGACCACCGTCTTACACCACACACAAGAATAAATTCAAAATGGATCAGAGACTTAAATGTTAGAGCTGAAAACATAAAAATCCTAGAAGAAAACACAAGCAGCAAAATCTCAGCCATTGCCCTTAGCAATTTAAAAAATATATATTTTATTGATTATGCTATTACAGTTGTCCCATTCCCCCCTTTATTCTGCTCTGCCCTGCACAGCCCCTCCTACCCACATTGCCCACCCCCCGTAGTTCATGTCCATAGGTCGTACATATAAGATCTTTGGCTTCTACATTTCCTATACTATTCTTAACCTCCCCCTATCTATTTTCTACCTATCATTTATGGTACTCATTCTCTGTACCTTTTCCCCCATTCTCCCCTCCCACTTCCCCACTGATAACCCTCCATGTGATCTCCATTTCTGTGATTCTGTTCCTGTTCTAGTTTGCTTAGTTTGTTTTTGTTTTTGTTTAGGATCAGTTGTTATTAACTGTGAGTTTGTTGTCATTTTACTGTTCATATATTTTATCTTCTTTTTCTTAGATAAGTCCATTTAACATTTCATATAAAAAGGGCTGGGTAATAATGAACTCCTTTAACTTGACCTTATTTGGGAAGCACTTTATCTGTGCTTCCATTCTAGATGATAGCTTTGTTGGATAGAGTCATCTTGGATATAGGTCCTTGCCTTTCATGACTTGGAATACTTCTTTCCAGTCCCTTCTTGCCTGCAAGGTTTCTTTTGAGAAATCAGCTGACAGTCTGATGGGAACTCCTTTGTAGGTAACTGTCTCCTTTCCTCTTGCTGCTTCTAAGATTCTCTCTTTATCTTTAATCTTGGCTAATGCAATTATGATGTGCCTTGGTGTGTTGCTTCTAGGGTCAGCTTCTTTGGGTCTCTGAGCTTCCTGGACTTCCTAGAAGTCTATTTCTTTTGCCAGATTGGGGAAATTTTCCTTCATTATTTGTTCAAATAAATTTTCAATTTCTTGCTCTTCCTCTTCTCCTTCTGGCACCCTTATGATTTGGATGTTGAAATGTTTAAAGTTGTCCCAGAGGTTCCTAAGCCTCTCCTCATTTTTTTGAATTCTTGTTTCTTCATTCTTTTCTGGTTGAATGTTTCTTTCTTCCTTCTGGTCCACACCATTGATTTGAGTCCTGGTTTCTTTCCCATCACTGTTGGTTCCTTGTACATTTTCCTTTATTTTACTTAGAATAGCCTTCATTTTTTCCTCTAATTTGTGACCATATTCAACCAATTCTGTGAGCATGCTGATTACCAGTGTTTTGAACTGTATATCTGATAGGCTGGCATTTTTTTTTGTCAGTTAGTTGTATTTTTTCTGGAGCTTTGACCTATTCTTTCATTTGGACCATTTTTTTTTTTTTTGTCTCAGTGCACCTGTTATGTAGTAAGGGGTGGAGCCTTAGGTGTTCACTAGGGAGGGGCAACCTACATCATTGTGTTGTGAGGCTGTTTGTGGGGAAGGGGTCCGAGATGGAACAGTGTTGCTTGCTCTGCTCTCTGCCAGTTTTCAGTCATTTCCCCCACAATGCACAAACAAATTGGACCCTTCTGATGCTGATTCCCAGGTGGGTGGGTTTGGGTATGTTCTAGGACCCTGTCTGTGTCTCCACGAACTCTCCTGTGATGCTGAGAGTTTCTCCTGCTGCTGCCCCAACCCCCACAGTTTTTTTTCAACCAGAGGGTTTGAGGCTTTATTTCCCTGTGCTGGAACCCTGGGTTGTGTGGTCTGTCTTGCTCCCCAGTTGTTCCTCCCAGTTTATCTACACACAAATGTGGGACAGCCCGGTTTGCCAGCCACTGCCTCACTGGATCCGCCAGCCACTGCTCTGCTGGCCCCAGTCCTCCAGCCACCGCCTTGCCGCAAGTCCTCTCCTCCTGGCTGCCCATCTCCACCTGTCCTACTGGTCTGGATGAATGTTTCTTCTTTAACTCCTTGGTTGTCGGATTTCCATACAGTTCAATTTTCTGTCAGTGGTTTTTTTTTTTTTTTGTTTTTAAATTGTTGTTGTCCTTCTTTTGGCTGTGTGAGGAGGCACAGTGTGTCTACCTAGGTCTCCATCTTGGCCGGAAGTCCACCCATAGAAATTTTTTATTAGTTATATCTCTTCAGGCAAGGGAAACAAAAGAAAATATAAGCAAATGGGACTACATCAAACTAAAAAGTTTTTCCATGGCAAAGGAAGTCATTAACAAAATAAAAAGATAACCCACAGAATGGAAGAACATATTTGTTGATACATCTGATAAGGGGTCAATACCAAAAATTTATAAAGTACCTAGAAAACTCAACACCAGAAAAAACAAACAGCTCAATTAAAAAATGGGCAGAGGATCTGAATAGACACTTCTTCAAAGAGGATATACAGACAGCCAATAGACATATGAAAATATGCTCAACATCACTAATCATCAGAGAAATGTAAATTAAAATCACAATCAGATACCATCTTACACTTGTTAGAATTGCTATCATCAATAAATCAATGTACAATGAGTGCTGATGATGATGTGGCGAAAGAGGAATCCTTTTTCACTATTGGTGAGAGTGCAGACTGGTGCAGCTACTGTGGAAAGCAGTATGAAAATACTTCAAGAAATTAAAAATGGATCTGCCTTTTGACCCAGTAATCCTGCTTCTGGGAATATATCTGAAGGAACCCAAAACAATAATTTGAAAGAATATAAGCACCCCTATGATAATTGCAGCATTATTTACAATTGCCAAGTTATGGAAGCAGCCCAGGTGTCCATCAGTAGATGAGTTGACCAAACAACTGTGGGTCATTTACAGAATGGATTTCTACTCGGCTGTAAAGAAGAAGAAAATGTTACCCTTTGCAAGAGTATGGATAGACCTGGAGAACATTATGCTAAGTGAAATAAGCCAGTTAGAGAAAGACAAATACCATATGATTTCACTTATATGTGGGATCTAATGAACAAACTGATGTAACAAGGATAACAGAGACTCATAGATGGAGAGCAGATGATGGCTAGTGGCATTGGAGGGGGTAAGTTGGTGGAGGGATTGAGTAAAAAGGAAAAAGGACTCATGGACATGGACAACAGTGTGGTGATTGCTGGGGGGAGGGGAGTATAAGAGGACTAATTGGTAATGGGAAAAATACAATAAAGATAAAAAAGAAATATGCCTATTATGTGTTTAAAGACAGATGCACTTCAGATGTTGTTGTTATTATTATTATTCTACATTGATGATATTGTCAGCCATTATGGTAGGAAGTAAAAACATATGGTTTACATTATCGTGACTCATATTTAGGACTAGTTCACAGGAATTTGGGGAGGGGATGTGTGCATGCTCAGGAAAGTAGTATCTGATCCCTACTGGTGGTTTTTGATTTATGTTTCCCATCTCTCTTTCTTGTTGCATTTCCTTGAAATTGACTTCTTTCTTCACAGCTGCAATTGCTGCCAGCCTGGGTTGGTGTGTTCTTCTCTTACTAAGGAGACACACAAAGCCAGAGTCTTAAATATTCTAAGGTATCCAGTGTCTAATGTGGCCTTCTCTTGGCTGTTTTTCCCTATGTGCCATTTTGTTTAATCTTTTAAAGTAATTAGTAATTTAGACATGATAGGATATGAGTATGTGCAGGTGGGGAGTTTCCAGCTCTGATCTTTTTCTCTGCCTTCCTTTCTTTGATGTTCTTGTTTATGTGCAAAATGAGAGCGGACTCCTGGATTCTGAGGTGACTCCTGAATCCAGTCTTAGGGGTGATCAGTCTCCTTTTGTTGCTGGTTATGCCAATGAGGGGATTGTTGAGCCAATTAATTTAGCACCAGTTAGAAAGCTACAGATGGTTACTTACTCTGAATAAGAAAGACAAGTTTTATGAGAACAAGAGTGTTTGGGGAACATAAAAGTTTTGAACTGGGTGTTATGGAAGTCCGTCAAAGTCTTCTATTAGTTTATGGTTCAATTTAGCAAGGTCATGATTGAGAAGCTCTGAGTGTGGCATTCACTGACAAACCTGTAGGTTCCTGGAGTCTTTCCAGTGATAATGAATAATAGTGCATGGAGGATGGTAAAATCATGGGATTTCATTGCCTGCTCCCCAGCTGGATCAGTGCAGAAAATCTGTTTCATGACTTCATCTGGGTGATCATCCTCTGGGGGGCTGATGCAATCTTATCTAACTCCCAACAGGCTGATTTATGTCACAGAATGCTGAGGTGTTATTTTATGATGAGACTGTAGTTATGACGACTACTGAGAGGTTCCCTGCCCTGCCTCTCTCCTCCTGGTGAAACACAAATGTCTCCTTCCCCAAGCCCCCTGCCCTGAATTGTACAACTCCATGTGTAGTCTCTGCACTAAGCTGGATGCAGAGTTTAGAACTCCCTTATGTATCCCCAGATGAGCTGCAAAGACTTTTTTCAGTGCTCTTTAAGACAGTTGGAGGAAATTCCCATTAAATATTCTGTTTTCTCCAAGGTCCCTTTAATCTACCCAGTGCCCAACATCTTTGGCTGCTCTCTTCACCCCTCTCACCCCCACCCCTGATTTTCCTGTAATTTTCAAATTCTTCACCTTTTCATCATACGGAGCAAATTCAACTGTGATCAAACTCATAGTCAAGTTTATGTACCCAGGCCTGCTGAAATGCTCATGAAATAAAGTACCCTGAGGTATCAGGGCAAACCCTTAGAAAGCAGATCAGCACTAGCATTTATTACTTGGGATTTCATTCCTCAACTCATGTGCTTAATCAATGGGTTTCTTTCTGGTAAATATAGGACTTTCCCCAAGAGGAAGTCTTATCCCAGCTGCTAAAGGAGGAACATTTCCTCTATCTCACTACCTGAGAAGCAGGAAAGCAGAACTAGTCATAAGAAGGTTGCTCCGCATTCAGGGAGTCAGAGTGAAAATGGGTGGCTCTCGGAGATTTCAGTCTAAGTGAAGGGCAGGCCTGGCATTTTCTCTGCTATGCCGGAGTGTGTCATTCCTATGATGCTGTGAGGATTCGTGGCTGGGTGAACTCTGTCTCTTCTCAGCTCTCCTTCTGAGCTCCATTTAGACTTTTCTTTCTACTTGATCTGTCATTACAACATTTTTTGTTACATCATTATTTTCCTGATAGAGTACTCTTCTGAATTTTATTGACTTCATTGTGTATCATAGTTGGTTGCTTTCCAATGACAAAGAGAGAGGCACCTTTATTTCACGAGTTAGGGTTTGCCACATCTCTCTTGTAGGACACACTCCTTTGGGAAGCACTGTAGGTGATCACAAGTCTGCTCATAGATTCTTTAAGGCTGTTAGAACTAGGAAAAACTTTTACAGCATCTGTACTCCTTGTACTGAGGAGAAACTGAGGCTCAGAAGAATAGAACTACTTTTTCAAGTTCACATAGTTGGTATTGGAGCCAGGACTAAATTTCGGGTGTTTTGATGTCTAGTTGCTGTGTTTCCACCCCTCTCACCATCTACTTAGCAGCCTAACTTGTAGTTGTTCTTCCCTCCAGTGTCTCTATAATTAGACCCAAAGCTCCTTGATAACAGGAACTGTGTCTTCTCTAGGATATGGTTAAGTTCCAACTGGGCACCCAGTATTGTTGTTTATTCGTTCCAACAGACAATTTTTGATACTTATTATGTTAGAGTCTAATGTTTAATATATGCAAATCATGTGCAAATAGTAGCTTCGTATATATTATTCGTATAGTCTATATGGTATATAATATATACATATGTAAATATATATGTATCTATGTATAGTGGGGCTGGGCCTATAGAAGAATAATTTCATCAGAGCAGTAGGAGAAAGAAAGGCTTGTTAGTGGCAGCTTGAGCCAACAGCAGCAGGAAAGCACAGGGGTATGAAAAGAATAGCCCATAGGCGACGGCGGCTGATACATGTAGCTGCTAATGGAAGGTTTAAGGTAGAAAAGGAGGACACTGTAGAGCATTTTAGCATGAGATTTGGAACACGCGTGGAGCAGTGCAATGCATTCCTCTACCATCTGCCTGAGATAAAGCCTGGCAACAGCAAACGTGCTATAAACAAATGTGTTTGTAGAATAAATTAATAAGTATGCTGTGATTCCACTGACTACAGAAATTATGGTATCCAGAAGCAGTATATTGTTGAAGAGCATGGATTTTGGTTTAATTCCTAGCTTTCCCAGTTACAAACTGCAACCTGGGAAACTTTTTCTAACCTCTCTGGCCCTCGGTTTTCTTACCTGTGAAATGTAGATGACAATAGTATCTACCTCATACATTTGTTGTGGTGATTCAATTAAGTGAGTTAGTATATACAAAACACTAACAACTTAGACTAGTTTCATAGTAAGCACTATATTTCTTAATCATTTGTATTATTTAACAATTATTACTGGCTTTGAATATTATTAAAATAGGGAAAAACCTGTCTTCCCAAAAATGTCTTTTACTGTATACTGTCTGAAATTCATCCATTAGGCTTTCTTAAAAAAAATTTCAAAGGTCTTAACTAACATACATATGTAATTAGGAGCCAACTGTAGGTATATTAGTCATTAACATTTTTGCAAAAATTCAGTTACCTAATAGAGCCCAGAGGAAATGAGCTGTATAGTGCCAAGTCAAGAGAATTAAAAATAGTACAGCTAAATAAGCCACTTATCTACAGGGAAAGGGACTTACGGAAAATGCAACCACCCCGACTCTAGCAGTGTTCTACAAGCTTTATGTTCTCCGAAGCCCTTAAGGGCTTTCAGTAATGTTTTATGACTTTTCATTTAAAAATAATTTAAACCTAAAAGGTGTCTGATATATGAGGGCTCTATGATGAAGGAATAAGCTGGATTCCAAAAGTTCATTTGCAAGTCTGTTATATGAATGTCTTATTCCTCTCATGAACTATCTAAAGCTCTACATCTGTCTCTTTCTATAAACATATATGAAGAAATGCCCAGGGTAATCCACAGAGACCCATTTAACCCCGGTAGATAAAAATATTAACTTTTTCCAATAAAAAGTGTGTCAACCAATAATAAAAAATAATAATTTAAGACATTAAAAATATCGGCTGAAAAATAATATATGCACAGTATCAAATACTTAAAAATTGGAAATTGCCAACATGTTATCATTTGCTATCAAATTAATGCATTTTCGTGTAGACTTTATAATACAGCTTCTTCTAAATCTTCTACTTAATTGGAAAATTTCTGATTGTAAGGCACATTGGGAAGTAGTTGTAAATGGTGTCTCTTTGTAAACAAATCTTTTAAAATCATTTTTTGATATTTTGTAACTGAAACAAAATACAGAAGCTAGATGATAAAGTTTATAGAAGATTGCCAGTGTTTTTCATAACTCTGTCTTTGTACTAGGTAAATATCATTAATTTCTGATTATAAAATAAATGTCTATTAATAAAAGTTGTATTCAACTTTTATCACTTTCATGTGTTAAATTTTCTATATGATGATTTCATATAAAAAAAGAGCTTCACTATAAAAAATGTTTAAAACCCATCAATTGGGAAAGTAGCTTTGAACTCAAAGATGATATAATGAGAGAAGGAAAATATCTGACAAAGTCTGAACCATTGGTTACGGGAGAGGCATGGTGCTACCCTCAAGCCCAAGGATGGTGACTCATAGTTCTAACAGGGTAGCAGGGTAAAACCACTAGTATATCGTGACGTTTTTGTGTCTCTGAATTTGTCATTTGTGGTTTTAGCTATTTCTAAACAATTCTAGATTGACCACAACATGTGTCATGTTGTAATTTTACTAAGGCATACGTTTTAAAAATAATTCTGTACAGATGTATTAATCAGAAGAACAATAAAATATTATAAGATAAAAATTGAGGCAAGAACTTGACTAATTGTCACTAGGCTGTGGGTGGGGTGTGGCCAGCAAGAAGTGGCCTTAAGGAGGTGCCCGACAGATGGATCACAAAGCTTTCATCAGTTTTGTTCCATACTGGTCTTGTCTGTACTTTAACTCTTTTGCATTGTGATAGAGCTTCAATTTCTTTGCGAAAATGACCCTGGAGTTCCTAGGAGAAATCGCTGATTCTGAGACTGGGGCAAAAAACATACCCGGTGAAATGGGAGCGTCTTGTAGTGTCAGCAAGTGAGGAAGCGCTAAACAAAACAAGACAGAATGAAACACCAAAACCCACCACAAGAATGGGGTGTGCCAAAGGGCCGAACTGCAATTTGGGCCATAAAAATAATAAAGTAGTACTGACTTATAACCTAAAATATAAAACCAATATCCATGAGGCCATACTGATATAAATAAATGATTGAATATATCAACAAATAGGGGTGAAGGGACAAATATCCTGTTCAGAAAATTCTAAATAATTCATATAAATACTCTGCACTCCAGGAACAGGAGCATAATTCCTTACTCCTTATGTGTAAGCTAGGCTTAGTAACTGCCTTCTAAAGAGTATAGTGTGGGAAAGGGGAAAAAAAGAGTAACTTTACAGTGTAGAAACCTGACAGACACAAACTTAGCCTGAAAATCAAGGTCAATATCAACAGAGATAAGTCATGCTGATTGTTTGGACCATGATACGGAGTGATGACATGGTACTTCACCTTTGTGATCTTCCTCCTCAAAACTCATAACTGTAGTCTAGTCTTGAGAAAAATGGCAGACAAATTCCAATAAAAGGCTGTTTTACCAAATACCTGACTGGTATTCTTCAAAACTATCAAGGTCATCGAGAACAAGGTAAGTCTGAAAAACTGTCATAGTCAAGAGGAGGCTAAGGAGACATGAAACTAAATGTAATGCAGTTTCTTGGATGGGATCCTAGCACAAAAAAGAGCATTTGGTGAAAACTAAGGAAATATGAATAAATATGGACTTTAGTTAGTAATAATGAATTAATCTTGGTTCACTAATTGTAAGAAATACGTAGTACTAATGCAAAATGTTAATGATAAGTCAAATTTTGGTGCGGTTGAGGGTGGGGGTATACAGAACTCTCTGTGCCATTTTCTTATTTTTCCGTAAATCTAAAACTGCTCTAAAAAATAAAGTCCCTTAATTTAAAAAAAAAAGCCCCTGGGAAGAAAGAAATGCACCTGCTAGTGCTGTTGATGGAGTGAAGAGTCTAAGAAATACGGTTCTTAAGTAGACAGTAGAGGCTTCATGGGGCCAATTATATCTGGAATTCATGAAGATTTGAAAATATATCCCTTTTGAATGTCACAGGGTTACTATTTTCAGTGAAAGTGTAGTAACTTTGACTTTAGTGAGTCAATATTTACAAGTATCTTACTAACTTTCATCATCGATACTGGCTTTTTCTTTTTCTTTCTTAAGTATAATTTATTGATTATGCTATTACAGTTGTCCTATTTTTTGCCCCTTTATCCCCTTCTGCCCTGTACCCCACTTCCCACCAGCACCCCCTACTTAGTTCATGTCCATGGGTAGTACATATAAGTTCTTTGGCTTTTCCATTTCCTATACTATCCCCCTATCTATTTTGTACCTACAATTTACACTTCTTATTCCCTGTACCTTCCCCCTGATTCTTCTCCCTCCTCCTCCCCACTGATAACCCTCCATGTGATCTTCATTTCTGTGATTCTGTTCCTGTTCTACTGTTTGCTTAGTTTTTGTGTTTTTTGGGGTTCAGTTGTGGATAGCTGTGAGTTTGTTGTCATTTTATAGTTTTGCTCTTCTTCTTTTTCTTAGATAAGTCCCTTTAACATTTCATATAGTAAGGGCTTGGTGATGATGAACTACTTTAACTTGACCTTATCTTGGAAGCACTTTATCTGCCTTTCCATTCTAAATGAAAGTTTTGCTGGATAAAGTCTTCTTGGATGTAGTTCCTTGCCTTTCATGACTTCAAATACGTCTTTCCAGCCTCTTTTTGCCTGTAAGATTTCTTTTGAGAAATTGACTGATAGTCTTATGAGAGCTCCTTTGTAGGTAAGTCTGCTTTTCTCTTGCTGCTTTTAAGAGTCTCCTTATCTTTAATCTTGGGTGATTTAATTATGATGTGTCTTGGTGTGCTCCTTATTGGGTCCAACTTGTTTGGGATTCTCTGAGCTTCCTGGACATATATGTCTATTTTGTTCACCAGATTGGGGAAGTTTTCTTTCAGTATTTTTTTCAAATAAGTTTTCAATTTCTTGCTCTTCCTCTTCTCCTTCTGGCACCCCTATGATTCAGATGTTGGAACATTTAAAGATGTCTTGGAGGTTCCTAAGACTCTCCTGATTTTTTTTAATTCTTGTTTCTTCATTCTCTTCCAGTTGAATGTTTATTTTTTTCTTCTGTTCCAAATTGTTGTTCTGAGTCCTAGTTTTCTTCCCTTCACTGTTGCTTCCCTGTATATTTTTCTTTATTTCACTTTGTATATCCTTTATTTCTTCCTTTATTTTGCATCCATACTCAATAATTTCTGTGAGCATCCTGATTACCAGTGTTTTGAACTCTGCATCTGGTAGGTTGGCTATGTCCTCGTTGCTTAGTTTTTCTCAGGAGTTTGGATTTCTTCTTTCATGTGGACCATGTTTATTTGTCTTGGCACACCTATTATGTTGTGTGGGGTTGAGCCTTAGGTATTTGCCAGGGTGGGGCAACCCACTTTGCCTCATTGTGGCGCTGTATGTGCGGGAGGGGTAAGAGAGGGAACATTGACACTTGCTTGTCTCTTACCCTGCTTTCAAGAGACTAAAAGTTTCTCCCAGTGCCACAGCCCCCACAGGTTTTTACAACTAGAGGTTCTGATGCTTTATTTTGCCCACACTGGAATCCTGGGTTGCACAGTTTGTCCTCAGTTCTTCCTCCTTGTTTTTGTGTATGCGAATGTGGGACCGCACATTCTACCAGCCATTGCCTCATCTGCTGAGTCTGTCAGTTGTGGACATGCTGCAGATCCTCTCCACTCAGCTGCCTGTCTCTGTCCTTCCTACCAGTTTGGATGAATGTTTCTTCTTTTAACACTTTGGTTGTTGGACTTCCATCCAGTTCAATTTTCTAGCAGTTCTGGTTGTTTTTTGCTTTTTAAATTGGTTGTTTCCTTCTGTTGGTTGTGCAAGGAAGCAAAGAGTATCTACCTATGCCTCCATCTTGACTGGAATCATGGCTTTTTTACACATGTCCTTTCTCTGATTTGTTATATCAGAGAGGAAAAATTTTTCCTTACCTTCTATGTTTAGTGCATGGAGTACTTCAAATTAAACTGACAAAAGACAGATTAGCAAGAGAAAAGACAATTTTATTCACATACTTAAGTGGCTTCCCAGAAAAATGTGACTAAGAATGGCATTACAATTTGGGGCTTACATACTATGATAACAGGAGAAGGGGAGGAGGGAGAAAGACACTCATGGGAAAACAAATGACTTTTAGGAAAGATAAAAGAGCCCCTAGGAGTCTAGATGGGAGATAGGAGAATTTTATGAAATGTCTCTTTAGGTGATTTCTTATCAGAGTTCCAGGCTTCTCACTTCTGGTGATAGGAGTCAATTTTTGCTGGTTGCAAAACTTTCAGGGAAGGGATTTATGACAGCTGAATTCTTTGGGGAGTTTTGCTTTTAGACAGATAAAAAGAATTCAGGAAAGCAACAGCTAACCCCTCAAAACCCCTCCTCACAGTGCTATATTCTGGATCCCTTCAGAAGAATGCAGAGAATGAAGGCTTTTCAAATGTCACCAACTCCACCTGTCCTTCCTGTGGTAAAGGAGACACCATTTAGAGATTTGGCTGAGTCTCCAGAGGAAATTAAAAGGTTGAAATGCATTGAGTATTAGACATTTAGTTTAAGGCATGACTTTCAGTGTGGAGGCTTGATTGGAACTGGGTAAGGCTCATGCTCCAACAGTCCAGAAGTGGTGGAGAGATCAAGTAAGGATATTAGGGACAAGGGGTTGAAAATGTTAGGTTTCATACTGTCTGTTTTACATGGAAGAATTAATGGGGTTTTCAAGAAGTTCCTGACTAGAGTCTGCAGGTATTGTGAAGCTTTGCTAATGCAGACAATGGAATAGCAAAGTCAAATTGGTGTAGAAGGTTAGATGGGAGTTGGTGGGTATACATGGGGGGCAGTTTAAGTGCTCAGTATCCTAAGTTGCATGTAGGGGTAAATGGTTTTGGTTCTTAGATTTTACTGCAAGATTGAAAGAAACAATGATCCATATATATATATATATATAGTAAACAAACATGGAATTCATACCATACTTCTGCTGCTTTCTCTTTTAACTTAATAATCTATCATGGCTTCCCTTCCAAGTCTGACATTCAGACTCACGTCATTCCTTTTTTATGGTAGTTTTATGGCAAACTTTGAGACCAATGTCTTTGTGGCCTGTGGTTCTATCTTCTGATCACTTATTTGGGGCAGAAGGGGCAATGGGGCAGATTTTTGGGTCATTATCTCCACTGTCTTATTTTTATTTTATTTTTTAAATATTTTATTTATTTATTTTTAGAGAGAGGGAGGGAGGGAGAAAGAGAGGGAGAGAAACAGCAATGTGTGGTTGCCTCTCGTGGGCCTCCAACTGGGGACCTGGCCTGCAACCCAGGCATGTGCCCCGACCAGGAGTCGGACCAATGACCCTTTGGTTCACAAGCCAACACTCGATACACGGAGCCACACCAGCTAGAACTTATTTTTATTTTTAAGCAAAACAAATAATTGTCTCCCAGATGATAATAGCAATTTTTCCAAAAGGAAGAAAGTTCAAAAAGGGAGAGATTGTACCTAAATCTTAGGGTTCTTAGATCAGTCTGGTCTTGGCTTGGGGAAGAGTTCCCCTGCCCCCTAGGTTTGGGAGCACAGGATGAGAACCCTAGAGGACTTTGAAACTCAGAAGCTGGAGGTCACTTGGCTAATACCACATAGGCAACTCTCTCGTTTAAAAATAAACTGCTAACTTGAAGAGTTGGTTGGAGTATATCTTTGAGGATTTAATGACTCTCTCCTAAGGAGTCATTAAATCAGTTCTGTCCTGCCTGCTATACAAGGTAGTTTTTGAACTATATTTTAAATTTAATTCTATTTAATTAATATATTATGACATAGCATATACATAATCTATACACGTAGCTGTTCTCTGGTCACCCTGGGTGTGTTTTAGCCATAGCCTGAGTGTCATTTTTCTCTCCCATCCTGCATAGGGAGCCCAGGATATGCTGCTAGAATATTCCAGAAAGTTTCAGACAAGGTTTTTTAATCTGGCTAGCAGGCCCTGTTGCATTTCCTAAACTACCCCAGAATACCAAGCCTTCCCTGCTCTTGCCTCCCCAACTCCCAGCACTGCTCTCCCCTTCTCTTAGCCGTTGGCAACCTTACATCTTTCTCCTGTCCCTATTTTATTTTAAACAGGACACAATATCTCTCTCGTAAGTAGGCTTGGCACAGCCTGTAGGAGCAGCTGACAAAGAGAACAATTTCTTAGCCTTTCAGCTCCACACAGCCTCCCTGTTTTGTAAGTGGCCGGTGCACCTGTTGTGATAAGCAATACTTCCTTCACAAGCAATTTGAAAGAGGGCAAGTTCTGCAACCCACTCCTACCCCCTTTCTTTTAAGGCTGTTAATAATTTAAGAAGGAATGGAGGAAGAAAGTGACAAGTTCTTTGGATTGATTCTTTAGCCTGACACCATGCTGACATGAAAGCTTAAAGATGGGACAGAGTTGTCCTTACTGGCTTTATTGGGGCTGCCCTGAGTTGGGCTTGAGCAAGATTGAGCTGGGTGTTGGCTCCATTCGCAACTGGGGGCTCCCTCTGCCTTGCTCTCTGGGGGCTGTTTTGGTTTATTTGTTCTGTGGTTTTTCTCTAAGTTTCTTTGTTTAACCCTGGCTGATAAAGAGCCTGGAGGCTTGTTGAAAAGAAGCTTCTCCCAGTGAAACAAATTTTGGCAAAAGGAAAATAAAGGGCTCCCAATTTTTCCTAGACTGGGTGGGAGGGCATGCATGTGGCTCTTAGATTTTCTTTTCTTTTAAAGATTCTGTGAAACTCGTGCTATCAAAAGGTGTTAGCCTGACAGGCTGGAGAGAGGAAGTTCTCTGTTTGACCCTGGACAAGTGCCCCACTGGGTGGCCTGGTCATGTGTGCTTCTGTGGTCAACGGTGGCACTACCCCTTGGGGGAAAAGGGTGTTCCAACATTCTGTTCATTGAATTTAAGGGGGTACATTTCCCTTCTGTTACCTCCATTTCCCCCTGCCTGTGTGTAGCTCAGACTGTGGGTCCTGGAGGCCTCCGTGAGCCTGAGCTTACTACTGTAAGGTGCTGTGACCTGCAGTTGCTCTGCAGCGTGTACTAGCTGGTGGGTGTTTGTGAGAGGCTGAACGTGTACAATGTCTGACCTTCCTGTGCTAACTGCCCTGCATTGTTGTTGCCTGTGATGGGGAAGGAAACCTTTTCTTCTATCCCGTTATATGAGGAGGGACCCCCCAAAATCGGAATTATCTTCTGGAGGGCGGGCCCTCTTGTAGCACACACAGGCTTCCCCCGATAGGTGAGTGTTCTAGGAACCCATCTGTATCAGTGTACCAGCTGGCGTTGCTGTGAGAGTCTGTGTTCAGTGTTAGTGAATTATTTGGAAGACTTTCCATGCATTTGCCATTTCTTGATGGGTGATTTACGAGCACATCTGCCCACACTGCGCTGAATGTTCAGCAGTTTTTGCAGAAACCGGCATGACCCTCGTGCCCCACCCTCCCTATTCACCCCATTTTACCCTGAGTGACTTTTTTTTTGTTTCAAACAAAAAAGTCTGGTTGAAATCTGGTTGAAAAAAGTCCTCAAAGGGAAACATTTTGCTGATGTGGAAGAGGTGAAAAAAAAAAAAAAACCCCAGAAACACTAAAAGGTATCAAAATCGATGAGTTCAAAAACTGTTTCGAGCAGTGGAGAGAATATCTTGATGAGTGTATTGTATCAAATGGAGAGTACTTTGAAGGTGACTGAAGTTTAAACATGTAAGAATAAATACACAATTTTTTATAAATAAATTCTCTTTTGGGGGTCTCTCCTCATAGTCAGTGCTTGAGGGTTGGCAAATTAAACTAACAAAAGACAATTTAGCAAGAGGAAATAAAGACAGATTTAATTATATATGTAAATATCAGAATTCACAAAGAAATATGGCTCAGGAGGGAGTTAGAATTCGGGGCTTCCATACCATCTTCATAGGGGATAGGCCTGTGCAGAGGGGCACTTCTGGGGAGGAACGAACAACTTCTTGGAAGGGGAGTGTGGAGAAAGGTTACTTATGGAAAAGCAAATGACTTTTTGGATAGATAAATGAGCCCTTAGAAGAACAGATGGGAGATACAATAGTTTTGTGACAAAGTTTGCTAGGTGTGTACAGACTTCCTTCCGGAGAAGAGAAGATTATAGAGTTTCTCCAGGAAGGGGATTTATGACAACTGAGTTCCTTGGGAGGCCCTGCTTTTCGATAAATAAAGGATTTCAGCAACTCAAATGCCTTTAGTTCAAAGTAATTTTTGTGCTACAATGGCTGATTCTAGACCCCTTCACCTGTGTCCTTACCAAGACCACTCTGTAACTTGGGAAGTCTTTGAGGATACCAGGCAGTCGCAAGCACAGCCCCTGGCTCCTTAAAGTCTTGTCTGAAAGATTTGGTGAATAAAAACTATGTTATTCTGAGTAATAACATTTAAATACAGATAAATGGTCTTGACCAATTTGTCTTAGTGATGCGGACTTCAGTTGAGAACTGTGAAGAGGGTGATGTGGATTTGAGGAAGGCATTTGGAGGGAGGGGTCTAGTCTCTTTGTGCAGGTCTTGCGTTGGGGGTGTAAGATGGGGGTGGGATCAGGTGTATGGCCATATGAAAGCAGTTTATCAAGGGTGCACCTCCCATTGTGATTCTAGGTGTTTCCGCTGGTATTTCTTGGCCCAGCACTCAGTGAGCTGACCAGAGGGCAATCAGACATTTTTCTTGGTTTGTATTGGGCACCAAGGAATTGTAAGGTTTTAAAACCAGGGGCTAGGCTCCCAGTGTTTGGACATTTAGTTACCTCTGGAAGGCTGTGATTTGAATCTTATTTCTGATCTGCTATTGGTTCTGCCACTGGCCATGCCCAGGTGAGCTTTTGTCCTCATTCTGCCAACTTTTCCTTATGGGTTTGTCCTGCTTAACCGCCTGCCAGTGTCAACTACTTGATAACACCTGCTTTCAGATATTTTGGAAAATGGGACTTTAATGGGGGTGTCTTTCATCCTGCCCTAACTGATATGTAATTGCCACCTATAGGTTCATTCACTGTGTATATCAAAGCCCAATCAAACTTAAAGAAGAGTTTGCTGCCAAGAAGGCAGAGGCTTATTTTTAAGGAAATGGTACAATGCCCAGACTCACAGGTGACTTTGTACTCAAAGAGCCTGATGGCTCCCAGGGGATGGGTTACATAGGGGAAAAATTTTTAATCATGGCGGCTAAAGGACTCAGGGTCGTGAGCTCTACTGACTGGTTGGGGTTAGGGTAGGGAGTAGTTGATCATTTCGTCAGGTCCTGAGATCAGCCATGGCACTGTTCTGTCTGGTGGTGTGAGGGTGTGGTCTGTAGGGCTCTTCTGCTTTCAGGGGCCTGGGGCTGAAAGCCAACTTAAATTAAGATGGTATCTTTAGCTTGACCTAAGCTCTGCTTCTGTGGCCAACAGACCTGAGGCTTTGTTTTTAAGACAATTTGATGCTGACCGGAATCCAGTGTCCTAAGGGCTTCATGATTAGGGCAGGAAGTGGATGGACAGAAAGAAGAAAGGGTCATGTTAAAGAAATGGAGTTTCTGTGTGGTTACATAATCAATAGATATATTATCAAAGAATTTACAGCTGCAAGAGGTTGGATGTCCTCTTAAAGAGAGATTTTACTGTTAAAAGTTGGCAGTATTATTTTAAAGAGTAAATTTTATTATTTCTAAATAGTCCTTGCATTTTATAAGAAAATGAAACTTTTTAGTGGTTATTGTGGGTGATGATGAACCCACGTTTTCTGAGTGTTGAGGGTGGGTTTTCTTTCCTCTGAGACAGTTCAAGCCCTTTCTGCCTGACACTGGGGGGGGCTAGGTGTTTCCTGAAGAGGGGGAGATGGTTGTAGGTGGCACCCACATTTTGGCTGTTAAACAACATTGAACTGCATAGTGGGTAAGCATTGCCTTTTCAATTCTGTTTCATAACCATTTAAGTCAAAGAGTCTCAGTTTGGTCCTAAAATGTCTTGAATACTTCCCTGACTCTAGTTCTCCATTGTCTTCCTTTTCCTTTTCATCATTATCACTGTTAACCAAAGAGGGAGCCAGCCCCGGAACTCCAGACTTCATTCAGCATCTTGTTGGAATCTATACCATTGTATGCATTGTATCTGCTTTCATGGTTCCCTCCTGCTTAAGCAAGTGGTATCAGTTTTCAATTCACGGGTGTCAACATTTTATTTAACATGAAAATATTTAAAGATAAAATGTGAATTGGTTTTAAAGAAAGATATTAAGTGGCTGGTAGAACTTGGACGTGACATAAATTTCGAAGGTGCTGTGCTGGTGACTGTAGATGGGAAACAGTAGTTCACATAGTTTCTATTCTTTTCTGATTGTTGTATCCCCTGATCTCCTAACCTCTCCTATTCTTGAGGGATTATTTTTCGATGCTACCAGCTTCTCCTCCACCATCCGTTCTGCTGCTGGGAGGTTTGCTTTCTTGAGAAGATGCATTATTATGTTATGAAAAATTTTCTCATTTTCCAAAACTTTTGCAGCCAGTGCCCATTCTTCCTGTAGTTTGCTGTGGAGTGTAGACTGGGTAACAGGTACAGCAATATCAGGAGACCAGGCATGCTCTCTCTCTTATCTGAACATTTTTAACATTTGTTTTGCACCTCTCTTTGGTCACTGATCACTTATCTGTCTTATGCTCTTTCCCAGATTGCCAGGCCTTACAGGTTTGGGACCCTTTTACTCATCTTTGCCTCTTGTACAGAGCACAAGGGAGGTCACTAATAGTGGGGGCAAACCCAACATGGCATTTTGCAACTGTCAGATTCATTGGGTCAACATTGGCGGCCTTGGCCTGGCTCATGTGACTCAATTGGTTGGAGTGTTGTCCCGTACACTGAAGAGTCACGGGTTTGATTTCTGGTCAGGGTACCTGCCTAGGTTGCCAGTTCTGTCCCTGGTTAGGGCACATACAGGAGGCAACCGATTGATATTTATCTCTCACATTGATGTTTCTCTTCTTCTCTCCCTCCCTTTTCTTCTCTCTAAAGGTAATAAGCATGTCTTTGGGTGAGGAGAAATACATACATATATATATTGGCAGCCTCAGGCAATGAGAAATAGATGAAGCTTAGAAAGCTTATTTCCCACAATGTCATCAAGAGGATGAAAGCTAAGTCTTAGACTAAACATTTATTAGCAAGTTCCTACAGGCAGGTGAAGTGGTACTCTCTGTGCACAGGCACATGGACACGCACCCCTTTTACGTGTTCGCTATGCAGTGACAGTTGCCTTGTTTTTGGGTCAGGTGACAGTGTCTCTGGTGAATAGAGTGACATGGGCCAATGAGACTTGAAGACCCACTGTACTGTTTCTAAAATATTAAGATTAGGGCTGCCAGGATTCTTATGCCTTATTCATACAGGGTGATATTACCTGAGCAATTTTTCTCCCAACTAATATATTGCACACTGAACATTTCACCAAAAGAAAGACACAATTTAATCTTTCATGCTAATAGCAACCTCTCTGGTATACATTTTCATTAGTTTTTATTAAAATAAGATTTTATTTATTTTTAGAGAGAGGAGAAGGGAAGGAGAAATAGAGGCAGAGAAACATCTGTTGGTTGCCTCTCACATGCGCTCCCAACTGGGGCCAGGCCTGCCACCCAGGCATGTGACCCAACCAGGAATTGAACCTGTAATCTTTTGCTTTACAGGATGATACTCAACTAACTGAGCCACACTGGACAGGGCTTCATTAGGTTTTTTGATGTACTCCTAGAGCACCTTTGGTGGATTCTTGAGAGAGAGACAGAGAGAAACATCGATGTAAGAGAGATACATCCATTGGTTGTCTCCCTTACATGTCCCAATGGGGGATCGAGCCTGCAACTTATGTGTGTGCCCTGACCGGGGATCAAACCCTCAATCTTTTGTTGCACAGACAATGCACCAACTGACAGAGCTACCTGGCCAGGGCACCTTTGGTAGATTCTTGATTGGGGAAGTTTAAATGGTAACTAACCACCCTTAGACTACAATGAACATGTATACAAAAATATCCACTTATATTGAAATATTTTAGAGTAAATTATCACAAGGGCAATATAATATTTTTGGATTTAAAAAATGTTGTCAGCAGAAGCTGATGTCTAAATTTTGGACTTTGTTCTACCGGCCTGCACCCTGGAGGCAGGAGGAGGAGCACCTTCCTTGGGCCTTAATGTCCTCACAGTACTGCTGTGTGACTTGTACAAGCCCAGCCAGTCACAAACACACTCTTCTCGTGAATGTCTTGGATTGTTTCCTTATCTGTAAAATGGGGATCATAAGCTCAATTAAATTACAGGTGTTTTTCTCCTCTGAGGAGTTCATGAGAGCACATGTGTGAAATTGCCTTGTAAGCTGTAAAAAGCTGTACAAATGTCAGATGCTCTTGTTTCCACGAAAACCCAGCAGTAGCAAGGAATGCTGGGTATTGTCTCTTATGTGGGATGGATATTTAAATCACCTGTACCTGCTAAAATGAAGGAGCAAATTTAAGTCCCATCTTTCCTTCAGCGGTATTGAGCAAAAAGTCTAAGACAGTCATCAGAAATAGTACATTTTCTGGTTCAGATGAAGATCTCTGTTCTGCTCTGAGCTTTTATATGTAGTCCCCAGGTTTAATAGCCAATGTTACAAAGCACAGAGAGAAGCTTATTTATTAAGGCTGCCATTGAAGATATGGATGGTCAGTTGGTTTGTCAAAAGTAAGGTTATAACTTTGTAATCTGCCTTAATCTGAAATTTGTACAGATCTCATTTGGCTTAACCATACCAGTGTGTTATCCTTTTTTCTGCCTTCGTATATTTCTGCCCACAATGCTTGCTTAAGAAAACACGCATCTGCCATCTGCACATGAACTAAGGACCCTCCTATGGAATAGATTTGCACAGAAAGCAAAGATAGGGAGTAGAGGGAAAAAGAGATGGAACACATTAGATTTTTTTAGCCCAATGCTTGTTTTCTTGGCTGGCGAATGTTTTTTTCCTCACCTTTTGACATAATCCTAATGGTCCCATTAAAATACATTTAGCCTTTTCTCTTGGCTCCATCTGCCAGCACACTGTGTCATTTGGTGAACGGCAGGCAGGTTTTAGGTTCCGAACAGCAGAGAACAGGCTAAGTATTGGAACAGGATCATGTGTCTCCTGTTTTTATTTTCAAAAATATCCCATTTTATTGCAGAGTGTTGAGTTGCAGCTGGATGGAGAGAGGCTGGGACAGCAGGAAGACCGCTCTGGTGCTGAGTTTTGTGTGATACCAGGACGGGTTTTCCAAGGAGACTGAGGAATTTCTTTTATTAGGAATCTTCTGGAACAAAATATTCTGACTGTGTTATTTTTGGAAAGTCCGATTTAGCCTTGTTTAGATGACTCTCAACATTCCTTCCATTTCTTTGAGTGGGTGATTTTTGTGGCTGTAGCTTAGGTTCAAATTCATAAATAAATGTAAGTGTGCCTTGGCCTCATACAGACTTTCTGCCAACAGACAGAGCTGGAAAGAGCTGAGGTGGTTGCATATTAAGGGTAAATATAACTCATGTACAGTGAAAATGAGCTGTATTTACTCAGCTTCTTTTGACTTCAGCTCTTTGCCTAACAGTGGGCAGCAGCAGCTGGGGTAGGTAAGCGATACTCCACTGGAGAGTCTCTTAAATTCCCTTCTTTGTCACCAGGAGTGACATACAATCTCTTCCAGGAAACAACGTGAGCCCTCCACAGCTGGCCAGGGGGAGATTTCTCCTCTGGTCGGGAGGGTTGCGCTGTGGTTTTAGCAGCCTGGCTGCAGCAGCCTTGCGGTAAGTTTTGCATGCTGCTGGGTGAAATAGGAGGGAAGAATGAATCCATCTCCTGCAGGGAAACTTCAAGACCCAGGCCGCAAGTCCAATTTTGAACTCCGGGATTTGGACTGGGGCTTGGGGAATCCTGAGAAAATGCCCACCATGTCAGGCAGAACTGGAGGAAGAGCTTTCCAAGAGGTGGCTAGAGCTGCAGGTGGTTATAGATCAGACGGAGGTCATGGAGGCCAAGAGCTGCAACTCTGAGTTATGTTAGAAGAGAGGGGGTTCACGTACTCTTTATGGCTTACAGAGCTGTATTTTCTATTTTATTGCTTACCTGCACAGCTAAGGTTCTGGGTCCCCAGAAACCCTTGGTGCCATTGTTTCTCCATCTGGGTACTGCTGCTGGCATTTGGGCAGGATAATTCTCTGTTCTGTGCGTTATCTGATGCTTAGCAGCATCCTTGGTCTCTGCCTCCTAGATGCCAGTAGCACTCCCCACGCCATTGTGACAACCAAAATGTCTCCAGCCATTGGCAAGTGTCCCCTGGAGGGAAAAATTACCCTCAATTGAGAAGCACTGTATTTTACAAAACAATAAACACTGCTCCCCTCCCCCACCCAACCTACAAATTTGTATGTACTGCTTAGGAAGATAGCAGGTTGGAAAGTCAGATAATATGTTTTTAATATTTGAATACTAGGCTCCTTTATTAGATCGAACTCATGAAATTGTTATTCTTTTTGGATGTCAACATGGTTGAATAATGACAATTTCATATGGTTCAACCTAATACTAGCCTCTGAAATCAGATTTGTATAAAGCTTGGTCACACGGCGCCTCAGGACGGGGTCATGACCTATATTGTTTATTAAACAGTCAGAGAAGTGTCCTCTGCAAGGAATTGCATATTTGAGGTGGGTGAGTGGGGTGAGGGGAAGGAGAGCAGGAGAATGAGCTAGAGTGAACTGGAGAATGGAGCCAAAAACATTTAAGAATATCTGAGAGGAGTGTGGGGCCAGAGAGTTTTACATGTCCCTGGCTGTGAGAAAGGAAGACTCCCACTGGGGTCATATGGTAGAAGGATCATTCTGGAGCTCATGAGACACAAGGGGCCTTGGTGGAAAAGGAGATTTCTAGGAGGGAGGCTGATTTTAGGGGTCTTAGAGCAAAAATGGATGCTGGAGTCCTCCTTACTGCCTTTATGATTTATGGGCAGTGGTGAAGTGCAGGTGCAACTCTAGGGGCAATCAAGGGACTTGCCCCAGAGACTTGGGAATGACCCAAGTTTATATTATTTTGGAAGAAAGAGACTAGCCATGGCTGACCCTGTCCTGCATATTTTCCCTAGGCTGTTTGGTATCACAGGAGCCTGCCCATCTGGTTTGGTAGAAGTTACTACTTCCTGAGAAGGGCTTGAGCACCTCCTCTTGCCTTTGGCATTGGCCTCTTTGGGCATTGGATCCTTTGTTTTCATATTGTTTTTGTACATACCTATCATGGGACCAATAGCACAAGTTCTTCAAAAGAGGTGGGCACTTGGTCTTTTTTTCCCTCACTTCTCTCAATTTGCCCTTTTGAAAATTGGTGCACTAAAAGCTGTTTTCTCATTTTGTTACAAAATTGTTTGCAGTTTGATCAGATAGAAGTCTTGTTTGGGGTAAGAGGGTGTGGGAGCCTGGAGCTGGGGCAAGTCACATAGGGGACTTGGTGACTGTATGAGGGATGTGATGCCTCAAATAATTACCATGAACCCCAAGATGGCAAGTTCACAGGATGAGTGGAGACCTCAGATGCTCATTTCTGCAGCCCCATTTCACAGATGAAGCAATAGGGGCCCGGAACAACCTCCTGACTTGCCCACATCACATGATTAGTACCAATGTGGGACACTTAAGTTATTCATTTATTTATTTTTTTGGCTTAAGCCCATATTTTTTTCTTTGACTTACTTCTGCGTGATCTGGCATGATCAAGGGTTGCAAAGCCCTCCTGACACATGCTTGTCTAATGCCAGCTTGGGCAAGTGACTCAGCGTTAGGCTGCCTCCTCCAGCCAGGAGCTCATCAGGAGTGCAGCCAGGCAACCTGGACCCATGACAGCTTCTCTCAGCATGACAAGCCCTGGCTCAGACTCAGCAAATATCACATCCATTTGTGCAGCATTTAAGTGGGAAGGGAGGAAGTGAAATGAAGAAGGAAGATACTTAGAGGGTGGTTTCCCTTGACTCCTGTGAGTAGTTCCCTAATACTCCCTTGGCATTTTGGTTGGATTAACTGGCCCCTTCTTAGGAAGCCAAAACTTGAGAAGAAGGTTCATGCATGTACTTCTCTCTAGGTGCAGTTTACCAGGAAGCTGAGGGAACTTAAGCTTCAGGGCCTTTCACTTGTGTGGCCTCTTTCAAGACTCCACACCTAATTTGTATTTAAATTTTGTATATGCTTTGCATTACAAATTGTACATGCTTCAGGTTGTGCAAAATGTGGATGGCCTCCATTGGCCTCTGCAATAAGAAAGCACAGCTGTTGGTAGACCAATAGCTCACGTTTTCACTATGCCTGGCTGGCAGAAGGCACAAGGCTCAGGAGGGCATTAAGGCCCAGGTGTGTCGATGACAGGGAAGCAGAAAATGTGCACCAGCAGGAGCAGTTCTACATGGGACCTTCCCACCCCCCACCCCATTTAAACAATGTCAGCACTTCCAGTGAAGGCAGTGTGAATCCACTTGAATTTAGCTACCTTTTTCTTTTTTTCATTGGTGACATCTTGGGATGTAGGAGGAGAAACCGAATGAGTGGGGACATGCGGAAAGAGCAGGGCCTAGGAAGAGGTTCCAGGTGTGAGGTCTTTGGGGACTATGGAAGTACATAACTCATGGTAGCTCCCCAGCAGAGGACTGTTGAGAGAGCTTTGAGGGCTCTTAAAGTCAGAGACTAGCAGAGCCTGGGAGGTCCTCACACGAGTCAGGATGTGGAGGTTTGATGTTGCCTTATCACTGTGTCTTCTAAGAGAACAGGGGCCAAGCTGGGATGGCTTGGGAGCAATTTTGATCCATTTCCCCTCCATTCCTCTAGCTCCTCTTCATCCTGTTTGTGTGTGTAATTAGGCGCCGGACTGCTTATGAGGGGAGGAACTTCCTCCTCCCACTGCCTTTGTGGTAGTGTTAAGTGGACACTCTATTCTTCTGCGCTTCCTGCCTTGAAAGTACTGACCAGGGTCACTTGCAGGGCTGTTAAACAGCTGTTGCCCCTCACCCTGGTGGCACACAAGGCCATTCCAGGCCCATCAATCAGCTTGGCTCGACAAGTGTTTTGGGACCTGCCTGGGTGAAGGATGGGAAGTGAGCGTAGGCGTGGCCTCTTACTCACCCAATCTTCAGACCTAATTTGTCCAGAGGCCCTCTGTCCCCACAAAGCAGGAGTAGCAGCTCCTGTGCAAGGATGCTCAGACATCTCCATGTTGTTGTCTGCACAGTGGCCATGGTTACTTTTTCTCTCTCATTCATTCATCAAATATTAATTGATTGCTGGCTTAAGCCCGGATAAAGAGCTGCATCGTCAACCTATTTATTTCAATACTTAACATTTAGTGTTGATGGATATCAAAAATATTGCTTGATTCTGGAAAAGAGAAGGCACTTTTTTTTTGGTCTTATTTTACCCTTCGGGGTGGCTAAAATCTAACTAAGTTTTTGGTGTTTTTCAATAGATGATGCCATCTATTATGCCAGACTGCCGCAGAAAAATCACACATAATTTCTAGTTTTATAAATGGAGAATCTCAGGTTTAGTTGGTCACTCTGTTCTTGAGAACCCAACATTGAAAAGCCAAACCTTTTGTCTTCTCAGCCTTTAACCATTAGGAAACCACATGCATTTGGGACAGGCACCCCTAGCCCTGGTACCTTTAGCATCTGCTGCACTTCTGGTCTCTGCTGTTAAGGAGAGGAGAGGAGGTGACAGGTGGAGATGAGTTACGGGTGAAATAATATTCCCTTCCCTTATACCTCTGTCTGCCTGAGAACTAGTGCTGGGATTTGTGAGCTCTGGCCCTGGGACAACCTGTGAGGTTAATCCTCAAAGAAGGGACAGGGAAGGGAGGGGAGGATTTCGTGGGATGGGGACTGCGGGTTGGTGAGTGAGTAATGTCTTCTACATAAGTTTTTCAGAAGTCTGCAGAGGCTGTTGTGTTATTATACATATTTATTATAAAAGAGTTACATAATTTATAATAGCCTTTTGTCATCATGTGTTTTCTCCAGCAAAGGAAATTAGAATACAATTACTATCACATGGTAGTCGAAGACATTATTTGACTTAAAAGGGATCCTTATGGTTGAAAAGTTCACTCATCTTTAGGAAATAAAATATGGATGTGCATCTGTGTGTGTGTGTGTGTGTGTGTGTTTCAAATCCTGGGAGATAAAATAGAAGCCTCGGAAGCCGACTGTGCTGTAAAAACTGCCTAATCTGCCTTTCATGTTCAGATCATTTGCCTTTCAACAGTGTACGCAAACTCTGAGCCTTGTGTGGACTCAAGATTATCAGCACAACTGCTTTCAGAACATCCTCTGAGCCAGAGTTAGTGAGGCAGGACTCTGAGGAGGAAAGACAGAGAAGGAAAGTTAATCTTCCAACAGCTACTGGAGTGTAGAAAGGCCCCTCAGATCCCTCAGCACACCTCAACTGTTTGCCTTCTGGCCTGGTTGCCTTGGCTTAGTTGTTGGTTAAATATTTTCTTTGCTTTCCCTTTGGCATGATGGATTGTGCACATCTAAACATGGGCCCTTTCCCACCTGGGCCTACTCTGCTTTTTTTCTGGGGATATAAGGGCCTTGTTTGAAGGGCCTGACCTGGCATGGATGCGGGCAAACAGAAGCAAGGGCAAAGCATCTCTATGACTATAGTGCTTGGGTTAAGTAGGCCTTTCATTGCAGTAGTCAACACCTTTTGTTGGTGCCAGACCCTCAGGATTGATCCAGTATTAGCTGTACTTTGAGGTAGGCTGGAGAGGGGAGAATGTGTCCAGAGCAGTTTCCAGAAGAGACACACTGAACACTGCTTCCTTTTGATTCCTTCATCCAGGAGATCTGCTAAGGAAAACAGAAGCTTGTTAGTGTCAATTTTGGCAATAAGTAGAATATATAACCAGAGACAGTAAAAACCCTGTAGGAAGTTCCCACTTAACATATTTGCTTCTATGATTCTTCACATTTTTATATCCTACCCTTGATTTTCTATTTCCTTTTATAAAATTTCTGTGAGTTTGTTTCTTTTGAAAAAAAATCTTAAATCACACATAATTATATTTACTTAGATTCTACTTAATGTCTGAACTCATGAGAACTGAGAGGGGACTACTTTACTTGGAAAAACCAAATTCAATCCAATGTTTCAAGTGGGGTATGCCAGAAGCTGAAGCCTATTGGGTCTGGGGTGTGGTTTTTCAGTTGTGAAGATGCACTTGTGAGCTAGTTGGTGGCTGGTTGCTTAAAAACAGTATGTCTAGTTACCGTTGCAAGAGATAAAGCTGAAATATGGTGATGGAAACTATAAGGGAGAATTCTTAGCCCATTTATTTTCTATCCTCAAACTTTCTTCCTTTCCTAAAACTGTCAACATTCTGCCTTCAGGTTAAATACAAGCAAAATATAACAAACTCCCAAGCAATTTTTCCTCCAAAACACCTCTCCTGAATCCTCTTTCCTATACTATCTATCTTAAGGGTTTTGTCTTGTTTTTTTTAGAATGGCAAACAGAAGAAGTACCAGGAAGAATTTTGTGTAAATAAATATGCTCAAACTCTCAAACTCTTTGTTTATTTATTTGTTTGTTTGTTTAAAAGATTTTATTTATTTTTTAGAGAGAGGAGAAGGAAGGGAGAAACAAAGGGAGAGAAATATCAAATGGTTGCCTCTTACATGTGCTTCAAGCAGGGACTGGGTCCACAACCCAGGCATGTGCCTTGACTAGGAATTGAACTTGTGATCCTTCGCCTTGTGGAACAATGCCCATTCAACTGAGCAATGCCTGTTAGGGCTTAAACAGTTTTTAAAAATTGAGGTATAATTGACGTACAACATTATATTAGTTTCATGAAATGATCACCAGAGTGACTCTAATTAATACTGACAAACTTTCCAAATTTAAACTGTTGTTCAAACAGTAAGACTTTGAAGTCCTTTTGTTATTTTAACCACCTTATTACTGAATTTGCAGTGGGAACCAGTGAAACCCTGATAATGGACATGACACTTTCTCATGTACAGAGGCATGAAGATATATGTATTCTCATTTTTTTCTTATTTTAAAAAATTATATTTTATTGATTATGCTATTATAGTTGTCCCAATTTTTCTTCCTTTGCTACCCTCCACCCAGCAACCCCCACTCCCTCAGGCAATCCCCACACCATTGTTCATATCTATGGGTCATGCGTATATGTACTTTGGCTACTCCATTTCTTATGCTGTACTTTATATCCCCATGGCTATTCTGTAACTACCTGTTTGTACTTCTTAATCCCCTCATCTCTTCACCCATTCCCCCACACACCCTCCCTCCCACCTGGAAACCATCAAAATTCTCTCTGCATCCATGATTCTGCCTCTGTTCTTGTGTGCTTAGTTATTATTTATATTCATTTGTTGATAGATATGTATTTATTGACATTTTATTATTCATAGTTCTGATCTTCTTCTTTTCCTTAAATAAGTCCCTTTAACATTTCATATAATAATGGTTTGGTGATGATGAACTCCTTTAGTTTTTCTTGTCTGCGAAGCTCTTTATCTGCCCTTTGATTCTAAATGATAGCTTTGCTGGGTAGAGTAATGTTGGCTGTAGGTCCCCACTTTTCATGACTTTGAATATTTCTTGCCAATCTCGTCTAGCCTACAAAATTTCTTTTGAGAAATCAGTTGACAGTCTTATGGAAACTCCCCTATAGGTAACTAACTGCTTTTCTCTTGCTGCTTTTGAGATTGTCTCTTTATCCTTAACCTTTGGCATTTTAATTATGATGTCTTGAAATGGGCTTCTTTGCATCCATCTTGTTTGGGACTCTCTGTGCTTCCTGGATTTGCATGTCTATTTCCTCCACCAAATTAGAGAAGTTTTCTTTCATTATTTTTTTAAAATAGATTTCCAATTTCTTGCTCTTTCTCTTCTCCTTCGGGCACCCTTTGAGGCAAAAGCTGGACCTCTTGAAGTTGTCCCAGAGGCTGTTTATACTATCCTCATATTTTTGGATTCTTTTTTCTTCCTGTTGTTCTGTGTGGTTGTTTTTGCTTCCTTATGTTCCAAATCATTGATTTGATTCTCAGCTTCATCCACTCTACTATTGTTTCCTTGTAAATTGTTCTTTATTTTAATTAGTGGATCCTTCGTTTCTGACTGGATGTTTTTTTATGCTGCTGAGGTCCTCACTAAGTTCCTTGAGCATCCTTATAACCAGTGTTTTGAACCCTGTATCAGATAGATTGCTTATGTCCATTTTGTCTAGCTCTTTTTCTGGAGTTTTGATCTTTTCTTTCATTTGGGCCATGTTTCTTTGTCTCCTCATTTTGGCAGCCTCCCTGTGTTTGTTTCTATGTATTAGGTAGAGCTGCTTTGACTTTCTGTCTTGGTAGGGTGGCCTAATGTAGTAGTTGTCCTGTAGGGTCCAGTGGCACAGCTTTCCCTATCACCCATGCTGGGTACTTGAGGTATACCCTTCATGTGGGCTGAGTATACCCTCTTATAGTTGAGCCTTGGTTGCTGTTGGCAGGCCAATGGGAGGGATCTACCCAGGCCATCAGCTGCAAGGACTGGCTGTGACCACTGACTACCAGCCTCCGCCTTTGATGGAGGATCAACTGTGATGGGGCAGAGTGGTGGTTATCCAATGTGGTTTGTAGCTGTCCACTGTGTGCACAGGCTCAGGGCTGCCCAAGGTGGTACAGGCAAAGTTCAGCCCCCAGCTATGTCCAGGGCCACCCTGACTGAGATATAAAGCAATATGAGATGGCTGCTACTATGTGCTGGGCTTGGAAATTCACAGGCTTAACCAAGCTGTGCACCTAGGCTGGGTGCTGCTAGTACAGGGCCTGGGGCCACTTAGCAAGAGGTATGAGGTCTAGGGGCTGACTGAGACTGGCTGTTGCTTGAGAAAATTTAAGAAGTTGTGAAGCATGAACAAAGACCAGTAATTCATATGGAAAAGTCACTGTTAACAGTTTGAACAGGCCCGTAAATTGGGTGGACAGAACCTCAGGGGATATCCAGGGTGGGTCAGATAGTGTTAGCCAGGTGATAAAGTCTCAGATATGGCACCAGCTTGTTGGCTATGTGGATCTGTGGGGGGAGTGTTCAGAAAAGGGACACTGGCCTCTGTCTACCTTTCTGTCTAGAAGAGAGCTATCCTCCCATTCCCACCTTTATGCCAGACACTTTAATTTCACTCTATATGCCAGTGGTGTTTTTCAAGCTGATACCCTGGTGATGGAGCTCACAGGGAGTGAGTCTGAGTAAATCTGTGTGTGGGTTCTTTAAGAAGAACTGCTTCGGACTCCAGAAATTTCTTCTACTGACACAATTCCCACTGGAAGTTATGGGGACTTATTTTCCTGGCACAGGAACCCTGGGCTGGGGACCCTGGTGTGGGGTGGGGACTCCTCACTTCCAAGATATTGCTCCCAAATTTTTATCCACCACATGGGTTGTGGGACCAGCCTGTCCCACATCTGTTTCCCTCCTACCAGTCTGTATGGATGTGGTTTCTTTAATTCCATAATTGTTAGACTTCCATTCAACTCTATTTCTGATGGTTCTAAGTGATGACTGTTCTGTACTTTAGTTGTAATTTTGATGTGGTTGTGCAGGAGGCAAGCAGTGTTTACCTATGCCACCATCTTTACCAGAAGTATATTTATATAGTTTCATTTTTAAGAAACTTAACCATCCAGTAGTCCAGGCAAGACTTATGAATGAGTCAGTTGGAGAGTAGTATTTGATGGACCCTAGTCTAGTCTTTAATTTAGTGCTTTTCATGTGAAAAGTGCTCAGTTGCTGTTAGACAAATAAAATGCTAAATTGTGATGGTCAGTCAGTAGCACAATTGGACCTTAGGGAACTAGGAGATCATGTCGGTTGTCAATAGTTGGTGTAGTCTGTATGCAGGATGTGTGCACATGAGCCAGGCAGGGAAGGACTGTGGGAAGAGGTTGAATGGATTCGAATGAGGACATTTCAGGTTTGGGACAACTAGCAAAAAGACCAAGGCCTTGGGTGGATTAAAGAATATGCTCTGAATGAGGACCAGTAATAGATTAGGAGAGATTATAGGTGATCCTTGAACAACTCAGGAGTTAAGGGTGCCATCACCCAATGAAGTCAAAAGTTTAAGTATAACTTTTGACTCCCCCCAAACTTAACTACTAGAAGCCTACTATTGAGCAGAAGCCTTACTGATAAAATAAACAGTCCATTAATATATATTTGGTATGGTATATGTATTATGTTATATACTGTATATGTATTATGTACTATATTCTTAATAATAAAGTGAGCTAGAGAAAAGAAAATGTTATTATGAAAATCATGATGAGGAGAAAATACACTTATAGTGCTGTACATACTTATTGAAAAAAATCTGCATATAAGTGGACCTGTGCAGTTCAAAATTGTGTTTTTCAAGGGTCAACTGTAACTGTATAAGGGGTTGAAAATCAGCTAGAATTGAGACTTGGCTAAAGCCAAGTTAATAAATCTATGAGGAAGCTATTGTGGATTTGGAAGGAGAGACATGCATGTAGTAAATTTCTTAGGATGAAGCAAAACTCATTGCTTTAAATCAAATGTAGCAATGTGAACTGTTAATTTTTTTTTAAATTAAGAAACATAAAAAAGTAATTGTGGTAAAATACACATAACATGAAATTTATCATCCTAATGATTTTTAAGTGTACAATTTAGTAACATTAACTATATTCACGCTGTGCAACCATCATCAATCTTCATCTAGCTCAAGAACTCTTTCCGCCTTTCCGAACTGAAACTCTATAGCCATTAAACAACTCCCAACCCCTCCCCACCTTAGACATTAGCAACTGCCATTTTACCTTCTTTTTCTATATTTTATTACTTTAGGTACTTCATATAAGTAGAATCATACAGTGTTTGTCTTTTTGTGACTGCCTTTTTCATTTAGAATAATATCCTCAAGTTATTCACACTATTCTATGTGTCAGAATTTTCTCTTTTTTTGTTTTTAAGGCTGAATAAAGTATTCCATTGTATGTATATGCCATATTTTATTTATCCACTCATCTATTAATGAACATTTGGGTTGCTTGCCACTTTTTAGCTATTGTGAATAATGCTGTTATGAACATCAGTGTGTGGGTATCTTTTTAGACCCTGCCTTCAATTATCCTGGATATATACCCCAAAAGTGAAATTGCTGGATTATATGGTAATTGTTACTTTTGAGGAACCACCATACTGATTTCTATAGTGGGTGCATTTTAAATTTCCACCAAAAGTACACAAGGGTTTCCGTTTCTCCACAGCCTTGCCAACAGTTTTTTTTTTTGATTTTGTTTTAAATTCTATTTTTGTAGGAACTGTCCGCATGTGTATGAGGTCATTTGTCATTGTGATTTTGATTTGCATTTCCCTGAAGACTAGTGATACTGAGCATCATTGTATATGCCTGTTATCCATTTGTATATCTTTGGAGAAGCATCTATTCAAGTCCTTTGCCCATTTTAAATTGTTTTTGTTGTTGTTGTTGAGTTTTAGGAGTTTTTAAAATATATGCTTTGGATATTAGTTCCTTATCATCTGTGGGATTTGCAAATATTCAAGTCCTTTGTCCTTTTTTTAATCAGGTTTTGTTTGTTGTTATTGTTAAGTTCTAAGAGTTCTTTACATATTCTGGAAACTAGCCCCTTATCAGATAGATATATGATTTGCAAATATTCTCTCCCATTCTGGGTGTTGCCTTTTTACTCTGTTGATAGTGTTCCTTGATGCTAAAATATGTTCAATTTGCCTCTTTTCTTTTGTTGCCTGTGTCTTTGATGCCATATTCAAGGAATCATTGCCAAATCCAATATCATGAAGATTTCCCCCTACGTTTTCTTTTTAGAGTTTTATAGTTTTAGGCCTTACATTTAAGTGTTTGATCCATTTTGGAATAATTTTTGTATAGGTATGTATGTAAGGCAAGGGTCCAACTTTTTTCTTTTGCATCTTGATATCCAGTTTCCCAAAACGAATTGTTGTATTTTTCTCTATTGAATGGTCTTGGCACCCTTGCTGAAAATCATTTAACCACATATATAAAGGTTTATTTCTGGGCTCTCTATTTTAGTCTACTGGTTTATAGGCCTGTCTTTATGCCAGTACCTCATTATTTAGATTTTGTAGCTTTGTGATTAAGTTTTAAAATTAAGAATTATGAGAACTTCAGCTTTTTAAAAAATCTTTTTCAAGATTGTTTTGGACTATTTTGGGTCCCTTGAGATTCTGTACAAATTTTAGGAAAGAGTTTGCTATTTCTGCAAAAAAAAAAAAAAATACCATTAGGTCTTGATGCAGGACTATAGCACTGCATCTATAAGTGGCTTTGGGTGGTATTGGTATCTTAACAATGTTAGGTCTTACAATTCATGAGCACAGGATACTTTTCCATTTATTTGTCTCTTATTTAATTGCTTCTGGAAACATTTTACAAGTATAGTTTTCAAGTATACAAATCTTTCCCCTTGTGGGCGAATATTTTTTAAAGCATTTTATTATATATGTTTTTGGTGCTATTTTAAATGGAATTGTTTCCTTAATAAAAGCAGAAGTTGTGCTTTTCCTGATGGTTCTTCTTCCTCCATTCCACTCTACTTGTCCTGAAGACCAGCTGATACTAATTAGGATGAGAGTGTAGGCCACCCAGAGAGTCACCTCTGCCCTAGGAAGTGGCTACAATTCTGAATCTTCAGAAGGAGGAAGTCAGGGCTGATTTAGTGTGGACCTGAGGTTGTTCAAGGTCTGAGCCTTACAGACATATTATCTAAAGTGCTGTACAGAGCACAAGTACACATAACTTCCAAATGCTACTTCAAGCAAAGGGAAGAGAAATGTAGCTACTTTTGGAAGGCTATTCAATTTTTAAAGTTTGATTCTAGTAAAAACTGGAAGTAGTAAATAGTATGTCCTTAACTGTGCCATCTATTTGTGCTAATTCTGCTTTGATCTTTTCTTCTATCTTGTTTCCCTATTTCCCATTATCTCCCTGCCTCACTCTTTTTTCCAAGTTCCCTTTTTCTCAGTCTCCTTAACAAAAGGTACCTGTCTCACTGATCCCCTCAGCTCCTTGCTGGACAAAAGCTAGCTTTTCCCAGAATATGAACTCTGGCAAAGCAAGAACAGGTGAAATCTTTGCATTTTACAAGGTGACAGCAGCTTCATCTGAGCAAGGTGACATGAATCAGTCTGATACTGGTGGCTTAGTAGCCCACAGACTGAGAGGGAAAGTGATGCTTGGGTTTTGCCTAGACCTTGACCTGGTTTGACAGTGGACAGAGAAGCCAGGGTCAGACGACTTGGAGGCAAGATGACATGCTGGCCTTTGAGGAAAAGCAGCTGCAGCAGTGAAGGGGCCCCAGAAGCTGACCTCATCCCCGCCTTTGAGTGTATTGTCACAAGGTCTCAGGGAGCCTGGAGATTTAATTGATATTGGTCTCTTAATGACCCATTGCTAACCTTAGAGTTTCCTACAGGCTTGATTTGGGGAGGGGTTTACCCTTGAACTATGAGGTTGCAAGAACCTCAGTGTACTCCAGCAGGAGTCTGTTAACTAAATTTCAGAAATGAGGATGATTTGTTTACAAGTCACTGCCTGCTGAAAATTGGAGGGCCCCAAACTGCTTGGACTGGCCAATGATCACAGCATGGGTTACTGTAGAGGGGGGAGGCTTGCAGGCAACAGTCTCAGGTCACACCTCTGGACCTCTGTCAGATGTCACCAATGTGACCACTGTGGGTGGGTAACAGGCCTCCATCTCCACACATCCTGGTGACTGTTTCCTTTTCTAGAGACCACCCGAGACCAGGTGTGTGTATTTTTTGCTCCACAGTGGGAAGCAGGGCTTGGCAGCGAGCAGGATTTGGGATTCTTTCTGCTTTGTGTCCGGCGGCTCCACAGAACTGTTTGTAACGTGAATTCGATACAAAGCCCACAAACATTTCACTGTGTAAGGAGCATTTTATCTCCCTTTCCAGAACCTCTGAGAGAGCCAAGCTTGGTGGCTCGCCAAACAGGCTCTACTCCTAATGTCTGATCTAGTGTAAGTGTTGTTGATTGCCGTTCACCTATTGAACCTCACGTTCAGAGCTCTGGATGTGAAATGAAGGAGACTATAGTGGAAGGAAGCTGGAGGAGGAAGACAGTGCCAACGATTCCTCAGGCAATGGGTGATGGGCTAAGTACACAAACAGATTTAGGTAGACCAGAAGGAAAAAAAAAACCCTACAAAAACCCAAAACAAAGGCAAACACTTCTTTCCCACTTCCTTCCTACCATGCACCTAATTTGTGTTGCTGGAGGCTGAAGATTGATTACTGTTTTGGGGCCTCTGATTATAAACCCATATGTGTAGACTTCAGCCGTGAGATTAGGACCTTCCTTGTCAAACCAATGGAATCTCATCTTATTAAACCTTCTCTCTCAACTGGCCACCTGTTCGTCTCTTTCCCTGGCCCTAAGACCCTGAGCCCATTTCTCCTTTTATCTTTGTTGCCTGTTAATTCTTGTTTCATCAGGTGGAGGGCTTGTTCTGGAAATTAAGGTTTTGGGGATGAAGTTTCTTCGGGTGGAGCAGAGAGTCCTGAATATTTCAATAATCACACCTTCCCCTGTGCCTCCTGAACCTATTCTCTCTCGCATGCATCTGACGCCTTTAATTTATAGCCTTGAACCAAAAGGGATCTTTGCCAGTGTATGTAATTTTGTCTCCAACCAGATTGTCAGACTGAAGGGAATCAGCTCCAAAGCCACTTCCATGTAGCTCTAGAATTCTCTGATTCTAAGTATTTTAAGTGCTCTGACTGAATCTTGGTGACATCATCTTTATGTGCACCCCAGTCCCTAATGGCACCTGACATTAAATACGTGTTTACAGTTACCACCCTCTTGGGGCATTCAAAGTGATTGCCTTAGAAGTTTTCTGGTCGAGCATTGGGGTGGGCAGCACCATTCACTTCAGATTAAAGTCAAGAGGCAGAAGCCACAGTGACCAATGCCTTTTCCAAATGCCTTCGTAATAGGAGAGCCCAAATGCCACTTCTTAACAACTGTGAAGCCATGATAATAGGCCTCATAAATTTTCACTGCAGTTTCAGAGGATGTGTTATCTTTTACTTGCTGTCCCCAACTACTCTGCGATGTTGCACTATGGAACAGGTGCTTTATATCAAGGCGTGGCCAATTCCATCTGTGAAGGAGGACTGCCATTTGGTGTGCCACAGTGATGGAGGGATGACTTGCAGAGGTGGTATAGGCTCTTAAGTCTCCACTCACAAGCTGTCTGGACACTAGGTCTAAAGCAGGACATTAAAATGTTAGACTGGGAAGAGATCAGATCTGCCATTCTAATTTTACAGATGAAACATGGGCTCCTATGGGGTGATGAGACCTGCTAGCTGCATGTTAACCCACTGTCATCTATCAGGCATGCTTTCTTCTGATTTTGCTTCTTCCATAAAGAGAGGGCAGGAATGAAGAGGTAAAGGATATGGGAAGGAGCAGGGGAGAAAAATGTCAGAAATCTCCACCATGTTCCCAGGGTACTCTGTTTATACCAGTTTTATTATACTTTGCTTGCATCATGGAAAAACTCAAACATGAACAAGTTGTCATTGACTTCACTGTAAAATAACAGGCCATTAATGAAACCGCTGAGGGACTCAGAGACGGTCCTTGCAAAGTATCAGGTGCTCACCTTTCCCTGAATGCACTTTCCTTCCATCAATTCTGTAGCAGTGCTGTAAAGATGGACCTAATTTGTGTTATGTCTACATGAACAAAAATACATGAATCAGGGTTCAGTTGATTTATTTTCTGAACATTGAAATTTTAAAATAATTTTGGATTTAGAGAAAAGTTGTAGAAATAATAGGAAGAATTCTTATAAAACTACTACTCAGATTCCCTGATTATTGAAGTTTTACCACATGTGCTTCATCATTCTCTCACAGTGGTATACTGGGGTTTGTTCTGGCTTAGGAGAGCCGATTGCTAACATTTCTGGGACTTTGGGAGCTAGTTGTTTGATTTGGCCATTGTTAAACATGAAATTATTTTAGCTTACCATTAAGTTATATTACAAGTAAGGAGGCAGTCCTGACCTGTGTGGCTCAGTGGGTTGGGCATCATCCCACAAAGCAAGAGGTGGCTGGTTTAATTCCCAGTCAGGGCACATGCCTGGGTTTCATGTTTGGTCCCTGGACAAGGTGCCCGGGAGAGGCAACGAATCAGTGTTTCTCTTTCACATCGATGTTTCTCTTCCTCTCTTTCTCCCTCCCTTCCCTTCTCTCTAAAAATAAAATAATCATATCTTAAAAAAAGTAAAGAGGCAGATGCCAGTGACTAATGTCTCCTCCAAATTCCAAACTCATATCAACATTTAATACCTAAAATTCCTCTCTTCTTAATCATTTTACTAATCCTTATGCTCTGGAGGTGATTTCCCCCTATTCTATTCTATGTTATAGAATGCTACTACGCATCTCTTCCCAATTTGGTATTCAGTAAGCTCCCAGGAAGACAAATCAGGGCTTGATTTATTGTTTTATTGTTGGTCTAGACTTAAGAAAGTGATGAGACTGTGCTAATAATACAGACTATAGTGTGTTATGTCTTAGCTGTTACACTGAATAGCAACTTCAGGTTGGCTACAGATATAAGGGTTAGGTAAAAATCACTAAAAGCATTCTGTGAGAATCAATTAGTTATATAGAATTTATAATAAAGGGGGTTGCACATTTAATGATTTTCTAAATTGTGTACTGCATGTACATATATACGCACATATTTTTGGAGAACTGGTTATTAAACACCAACACACTACTATATACACATATTTTTCTAAGAGGAAGTTGCAAGCACAGTGCCCCTTTACATCAAAATACTTCATAATTTATTTCCTTAAAAAATTATGTTTTCATATGCAACTAGAGTAAGTCATCAAACCCAGGAAATAAACATTAATACAAGACTATTATGTAATTACTGGTCTTACTGGAAGTTTGCCAATTGTCCTAATAATGTCTTTTGTTGTCCAGGATGTAATCCAGAATCATTCATTGCACTAAGTTCTCTTGTCTGTATATATCCTTTAATTTGGAATAATTTCTCATTAAAATTTTTTTATTACTTTAATATTTTTTTAATGGCACAGGCCAGTTATTTTGTAGAATGATTTTAATCTTGACTTGCCTGAAGTTTTCTCATGCTTCTATTATTTAAAAAGATTTTATTTAATTTTAGACAGAGGGAGAGGGGGGAGGAAGAGAGGGAGAGAACCATGGATGTGAGAGAGAAGCATCAATTGGTCGCCTCTCGTGTGTGCCTGAATGGGGACAGAACCCGCAACCCAGGCATGTGCCCTAAGCAGGGATCAAGCTTGTAACCTTTCACTTTGTGGGATGACACTCAACTGACTGAGCCACACTGGTCAGGGCTCATATTCCTATTTGGATTTTGCATAGTTCATAGGAAAACCACAAACATGATGTTGTGTGTCTTCTCAGTATTTTACATCAGAGGTGTATGATGCCAGTTTGTCTTGTTATAGGTGATACATTTTTATCACTTTGTTAAGGTATTTGTCTACCAGGTTTCTGGACTATAAAGTTATTATTTTCCCTTTGAAATTAGTAAGTATTTTGTGGGGAAAGAATTTGAGACTACACAAGGATTCAGTTTCTGATCAAAGTTTTATCCATTGATGATTCTTGAGTATGTTAATTATTATTACAGTGGTAACCATGTGCTTATTTTCTAATGTCATTATCCACATTTATGAATTAGCCTTTTCCAATAAGCATGATTTTCCCTTTCCTCCTATCTATTTATTTGTTTATATTATCTCAGTACAGACTAGAGATTCCCTTTTTTATTCAATAGGTTGTTGTCCCTTACTATGATTATTTACTTTGATGTTCAATTTGTCCCAGATTTCACTGATGGGTGTCCCTTCCAACTGGCTCCTGTGTATTTCTATAAGTCCAGTTTATTGTGGTATAATTTGCATACAGAAAAATTCAACTTTTTAAAGAGAATATTTGGATAAGTTTAGAGAAACGTATACAGTTGTATAACCACCACCACAATCAAGACATAGAAGAATAGTCAGCACCTAAGAAAGTTCTCTTCTGCCTTTTGGCATCAATCTTTTTTCTCCACTACCAGTTCCTGGATATCACTTCTCTAATTTTTATCTCTAAAGTTGCCTTTACAGAGTGTATTTTTGTTTGTCTCTTTTCATATAGCATAATTATTTTGAGATTCATGCATGTTATTACATATATTAATGTTTATTGCTGAGTAATATGCCATGGCATGGATATACTATAGTTTTTAAAAAACATTTTATTTGGTGTGCACTGGGTTATACATTTCTATTTTTTGTAAAAATTTTTAAATTATATGTTTTTAAATTATATGTTATTACAGTTGTCCTGATTTTCCCACTTTTGCACCCCTTCACCCAGCAACCCCACTCCCTCAGGCAATCCTCCTCACCATTGTTCATGTCTATGGCTTGTATGTATAAGTTCTTTGGCACTCCGTTTCCTATACTGTACTTTACATCCCATGGCTATTCCGTAATTACCTATTTGTACTTCGTAATCCCCTCACCTCTTCCCCCATTTTCCTCCTCCCCACTCACATCTGGCAACCTTTGAGTAACTACTTTTCTCTTGCTTTTAAGAGTCTCTCTATCTTTAATTTTTGGCCTTTTAATAATAATGTGTCTTGAAGTGGCCCTCCTCACATCCATCATAATTGGGACTCTGTGCTTGCTGGACTTGCATGTCTATTTCCTTCACCAAATTAGGAAAGTTTTCTTGCACTATTTTTCAGATAGATTTCCAATTTTTCATTCTTTTTCTTCTCCTTCTGGCACCCTTTGAGGTGAATGTTGGACCTCTTAAAGTTGTCCCAGAGGCTGTTTATACTATCCTCATATTTTTGGATTCTTTTTTCTTCCTGTTGTTCTGTGTGGTTGTTTTTGCTTCCTTATGTTCCAAATCATTGATTTGATTCTCAGCTTCATCCACTCTACTATTGTTTCCTTGAAAATTGTTCTTTATTTTAATTAGTGGATCCTTCGTTTCTGACTGGATGTTTTTTTATGCTGCTGAGGTCCTCACTAAGTTCCGTGAGCATCCTTATAACCAGTGTTTTGAACCCTGTATCAGATAGATTGCTTATGTCCATTTTGTCTAGCTCTTTTTCTGGAGTTTTGATCTTTTCTTTCATTTGGGCCATGTTTCTTTGTCTCCTCATTTTGGCAGCCTCCCTGTGTTTGTTTCTATGTATTAGGTAGAGCTGCTTTGACTTCCTGTCTTGGTAGGGTGGCCTAATGTAGTAGCTGTCCTGTAGGGTCCAGTGGCACAGCCTTCCCTATCACCCATGCTGGGTACTTGAGGTATACCCTTCATGTGGGCTGAGTATACCCTCTTATAGTTGAGCCTTGGTTGCTGTTGGCAGGCCAATGGGAGGGATCTACCCAGGCCATCAGCTGCAAGGATTGGCTGTGACCACTGACCACCAACCTCTGCTCTCAATGGAGCATCAGCCATGCAGAGGGATGGTGGTGGTTCTGTAGCTGTCCACTGGGTGCACAGGCTCTGGTGTTTCCTGGGTTGTGCAGGCCAAGTTCAGCCCCCACCTGTGTTTTGCCTGGGGCACCCTGCCTGAGCTGTAAAGCAATCGGAGATGGCTGCTACTTGTACTGGGCTTAGAGATTCTCGGGTGAAGCAAAGCTGTGAATCTACTCTGGCTGCTGCTAGGGCTCACTGAAGTCAGCTGTTGCTTGTTTGATAGGATAAGAATGGCTGGCCAAGACCAACCATTCTTAATAGAGAAGCAGCTTGGGTGGGTCTGTAAGCTGGGTGGGGTGGAGCCTCCGTGGATCTTTAAGGTGGGTCACACAGTGTTAGACAGGTTGATGGAGTCTCAGATATGGTACCAGCCTACTGGCTCTGTGTGGGGAGGGCTCAGCAAAGGGAAATTGACCTCTGTTTGCCCTGATGCCAGACATTTCAGTCTCTCCCTGTACACCACTGGTGCCCTTCAAGCTGCCACCCTGCTGCTGGAGCTCAGAGGAAGTGAGTCTGAGTAGGTGAGTCTGTGTGTGTGTTCCCCAAGAGGAACGGCTTAGGACTCCAGCAACCTCCTCCACCAACTCAATCTCTGCTGTTCTTAGTAGCCAGAAGTTGTGGGGACTTATCCTCCTGGCACTGGAATCCTGGGCTAGGGGGCCTGGTGTTCCTGGGAAGTCTGGGACTCCTTGCTCCGAGATATCCCTCCCAAATTTTTATCCATGTGGGTGTGGGGCCAGCCCTTTCCACGTCCACGCCCCTTCTACCTGTGGATAGATGTGGTTTCTTCAATTCAGTAGTTGTCAGACTTCCATCCAACTTGTTTTTGTAATTGTCAGACTTCCATTTAACTCAATTTCTGATGTTCCTGAGTGATGGTTGTTCTATATTTTAGTTGTAATACTGATGTGGCTGTATGAAGAGGTAAGATATGTCTGCCTACATCTCCATCTTGACCAGAAGCCTCCTAACATGTTTCTAGTTTGAAAGTGTTTTCCAGATGTTTCAAATGAAGCCAGATGAATGACTACCACTAAGCAGTAAATTGAGATACTTAGGGTGTTATCTTAATGAAGAGATAAGAATAATCTCTAATTACTGCATTAATTTTATATAAGTAGATGCTTCTGAAGGGTTTGCAATATTTTAAAAGTTAATAAGCAGTTAAAATACTGTTTCCTAAGCCCTCTCTCTAAACTTGATTGCTACTACTGAGCTTCTTAACAAACTATTTTTTTCATGCATAGTGAAAAACAAACTTCAGAACAGCCTCTGCTGAATTTTCAAAAAATTCCAATTAATGGACTTTAAAGAGTCTAAAATGTGTTGTGGAAATTCAAGCCCATTACCGTTTATTCATAAGGACAAGTGGCTCAATCAAAACAGTATCCTTAATGGATTAAATGTGTTTAAACAAATAGTTAACTATAATACTAGGGGATTAGTATTTTTGGAGGGCTCTATTTTTGATAGAGCTTTAGCTGATGTTCTTTTGATAATCCCTGTTTTTCCCTGGCATATCTGTATTTGCTTTGAAAATAGTCTTTTAATATGTTGCATTTTAACATTACACTTGCAGTACAGAAAATAAGATTCTGTTTGTAATGTTAAGTCTTTCAGGTAAGCTTGGGAAATAACAAAATAGTTGCTTGCCAATTGCATTAGTCCTCAGATAGAAAGTCTAAAGAAATTATTAATTTAATTGTGGTTTGTTGATGTAAGACTCTAAGCTAGTTTTACATATTAAAGCATCTTATCTGTTATTTAAAAAATTACCTAAAACTTAAGAGATCATCTGAGGACATTGTCTAGCAAGCCCACCCAAGGGTTACTTAATTCTCTAGAGAATGTATTTTGGTGTGCAGTACTATTTACTTCTGATTAGGGCTCAGGTGCTGCGATGGTACCTAGTAACTTACAGACTTTTGTTCACTAGAGGTACACGTGGTTTCTGATTAGCAGAGAAGATAACCCCAGTGCTTATAGTTTTATTATCCTGTAGGTCATTGATTATCTTGGTCTCGAACTCAGTAACTTGTTTTTGATACCTTTGTTGATGGATCATATAAACTTTTGTCTCTTAAATTCTCCTCTGAACCAGCTTTACCACCCAAATGAATTGGATTCATATTAGTGGATTACATAAGTGTTTAATGTGTGCTTTATGTGTGCAGAAGTTTCATATTTTTAACTTTTTGAAAATTGCTTATTTTGTTTTTTTTCTTCAGCGATCCAAAATTAACTATGTTGTTTTTGTATATAAATGATTTTTGGCCCTAAATTTTGCCATTTTCTAATTGCAATCATCAATCGTATGAATTAAATATTCTGTCTTTCACCTGTGAAGATGGTTTTTCAATCTGACTATCAGCAAGACATTTAATGTAACTAGAAAAATAACTGTTATATTTATACTACGTGCGCCAGGTATAGAAAATACTGAGATAAGTGAGGCATGCCACTGCCTTCTTGGTGTGAGAGACAGGTAAGCAATGCTACGTGCTGAGTGCAGAATCAGAGATTTGCACCAGGTGTACAGTCCAGGTCCATCTAACTCAGCCTGGCTTAAAGTTTTATCTTCACTGGAGGAAGGAGCACGGAATCCTTCACTAGCTTTATCATGTCCTTCTAGAGACCAGTGTCACATGAATAGGGCAGTTGCAGGGTAAAGTGCATTAACGTGGACTCTGACACAGATGGACTTGGAATGGAATCCTAGCTCCTCTGTTTACCAGTGTGTAACCTTGCCATTAGGTTCAACTGTCTCAGCCTTAGGTTTCTGATCTCTCAAATGGGGATAACAGCACCTATATTATTTGTGAAGATTAAATGGCACTTGCAACAAAGGGTTGAGTCAGCAAGTTTGAGGTATTCAGACCCTGCACATTCCAAGGAAACTGGCCCTTCAAAGGCTCTTGAGAGATGACCGTCAAGCCCTTTGAATGGTCTGCCTGTTAAAAGTATTATTTATTTGACGACTTAGACCATTTCAGGTAGTCTATGCTAATGTGATTGATGATGGAGGCATTGAGTTACACCATATTTTTGAATTCTGGAGGGAATGGAGACTGAGTGACTAAGGCCAGTCATGCAGGCACTCCATGCCTACATTACTGACTCTCAGTGAAAACCCTGCACACTGAGGCCTGAGTGACCCCCTGGTAGATAATACTCTACAAGTTGTCATACACTGTTGCTGGGATAATTATGCATGGTCTGTACAATTTCTTTCTTTTTTGATATATTTTATTGATTATGCTATTACAGTGGTCCCATTTTTTCTCCCCTTTACCACGTCTGCCCTGTAACCCTCATCCCACCAGCATTCTGATCCCGTCTTAGTTCATGTCCATGGGTCATACATATAAGTTCTTTGGCTTCTCCATTTCCCATACTATTCTTAACTTCCCCTTGCCTATTTTGTACCTACCATTTATGCTTCTTATTCCCTGCACCTTTTCCCCATTCTTTCTCCTCCCCTCCCCACTGATAACCCTCCATGTGATCTCCATTTCTGTGATTCTTCTCCTGTTCCAGTTTGCTTAGTTTGTTTTTGTTTTTGTTTTTAGGTTCAGTTGTTGATAGCTGTGAGTTTGTTGTCATTGTACTGTCCATATTTTTTATCTTCTTCTTTTCCTAAATAAGGCCCTTTAACATTTCATATAACAAGGGGTTGGTGATGATGAACTCCTTTTACTTGATCTTATCTGGGAAGCACTTTATCTGCCCTTCCATTCTAAATGATAGCTTTGCTGGATAGAGTCATCTTGGATATAGATCCTTACCTTTCATGACTTTGAATACTTTCCAAGCCCTTCTTGCCTACAAGGTTTCTTTTGAGAAATCAGCTGATAGCCTTATGGGAACTCCTTTGTAGGTAACTGTCTCCTTTCCTCTTGCTGCTTCTAAGATTCTCTCTTTATCTTTAATCTTGGCTAATGTAATTATGATGTGCCTTGATGTGTGCTTCCTTGGGTCCAACTTCTTTGGGACTTTGAGCTTCCTGCACTTCCTGAAAGTCTATTTCCTTTGCCATACTGGGGAAGTTCTCCTTCATTATTTTTTCAAATAAGTTTTCAGTTTCTTGCACTTCCTCTTCTCCTTTTGGTACCCCTATGATTCAGATGTTGAAATGTTTAAAGTTGTTCCAGAGGTTCCTAGGCCTCTCCTAATTTTTTTTTGAGTTCTTGTTTGTTTATTCTATTCTGGTTGAAAGTTTATTTCTTCCTTCTGGTCCAAATCGTTGATTTGAGTCCTGGTTTCCTTCCCTTCACTGTTGCTTCCCTGTATATTTTTCTTTGTTTCACTTTGTAACCATATTCAACCATTTCTGTGAACATCCTGATGACCAGTGTTTTGAACTCTGCATCTGATAGGTTGGCTATCTCTTCATCTATTTTTGGAGTTTTGATCTGTTCTTTCATTTGGGCCATATTTTTTTGTATCCACAAGCCCGTAAGGGGTGGAGTCTTACATATTTACCAGGATGGGGCAACCCACGCCACTGCATTGTGGCACTGTATGTGGGAGAAGGGTCGGAAAGGGAACAATGTTGCTTGCTGGGCTCTCAGGTGGCTTTTAGTCACTTCCCCTGCTACCCACAAGCAAATTGGGCCCTTCTGGTGCTGATTCCTGGGTGGATGGGTTGTGTATGTTCTAGGACTCTGGGTCTCTCCAATAAAGTGTCCTGCGAGGCGGGGAGTTTCTCCTGCCACCACAACCCCTGCAGATTTTTCCAGTCAGAGGTTATGAGGCTTTCTTTTCCCGTGCTGGAACCCTGGGTTGTGTGGTCTGTCTTGCTCCCTAGTTGTTCCTCCTGGTTTATCCGCATGAGAATGTGGGACTGCCTGGTCTGCCAGTAGCTGCCAGCCACTGTCTCACCTGCCCTATCCTCCAGCTGCCTCCTTGCCGTGCATCTTCTCCACCCTGGCTATCTGGCCCTACCCCTCCTATCAGTCTGGATGAGTGTTTCTTCTTTAACTCCTTGGTTGTTGGACTTCCATACAGTTCTATTTTCTGGCAGTTCTGGTTAGTTTCCATTTTTAAATTTGTTGTTGTCCTTTTGGTTGTGGGAAGAGGCAAATTGTATCTACCTATGCCTCCATCTTGGCTGGAAGTCTCATTTCCTTATGGTCTGTACAATTTCAATGGGAGATAGCAATTGGAGACTCACACCTGTTCTCTCCTGGACTCTGCGCTATGTGCCTTTTATCTTTGCTGTTTTTAATCTGCATTCTTTTGCTGAAATGAATGGTAACTGAGCAAAACAGATTTTCTGAGTTCTGTGAATTCTTCTGGAGAATCATTGAACTTGGAGGTTGTTGTGGGGACCCCAAACAGCGATAGAGTCTATAATACTAATAACTAGCAAAGAGTAAATTTGGTTCCATCTTGGCCTGACTTTTGATCCTTGGCCTGTGCATCCCTTACAACCCCTGTTATGACCATTTGGACCCAATAGCTGCTCTTACTTTCTCTGCTTGACCTAAGGATTGCTCTCAGGAGATTTTGTTCTGGAGAACAAAATATCCAACCTCAGGTGGTTAGCTGAAAATAGCTCTCCTGGTGTCCCTGCTTTTTTAGGACTAATAATCTGTGATCTATGCTGATATTGACTTCTCATGCATGTCTGTGTCTTACATCTCCCACTAGATTATAATTCATGTGAAGTAACTAGTGCCTCTTATTGACTTGCCATCTACACTGCCTGAGATGACAGCATGGATTAATGGGAAGGGTCTGGGTTTTAGAGTCAGAAGAAACCAGGCTGGAATGCAGTTTGGCTATTTACCTGCTATATCAGCTTGGACACATTGCTCAGATTCTTTGAGTTCCAGTTTACACATTTGCACAATAGAACTCATATAACCTATTCCACAGGGTTCTTGAAAGTTTGCTGATATCCTGGCTGGCTCAGACCTAAGGTGTGGCAATGCCAGCATTTAGAGTTAGGTGGACCTCTCAAGGATATTGTTTATGTGCTTTTTCTAAACAAAGCCTCTCTAACTGGCATGGAATGTTAGGGGACACTTAGATGAAGTTTAGTTCCATCCTCTGATTTGCACGGCCTGCAGGAGTTTCTTGGGAAAAAACATGAACTCTGCTCACAACCAGGGCTTGGAAATAAATAGACATGGCTGATGAACTGCAGAACAGGGCAAGCAATTAGAGCTGGGTTGCAGGTAGGGACAAATGATTACTATTGCTAAATAGATTGAAGTCATTTTACTCTATGCCAGACTCTGTTCTAAGCAATTAACATATATAGACTCTTTTAATCTTCCTAATCCCTATGAAGGAGGACAGTTTTCTTATTAGGAAACTGAGACACAGAGAATTGAAGTAACTTGTACAGGGTTACAAAGCCAATAAGTGGTGGAGTTGGGATTGAAAGCCGAGCAGTCTGGAGCCATGCTCTTAACCATTATACCATATGGCTTTCATTGAACTAACTCTCTGCCACAGTGCCGACAACCTGGGGCAGGAGAAGTGGTGGGGAAAACAGAGCTCTTTATTACTGGAAACATAATCAACTCTCCCAGGGAAAGCTTTCTCAGAGAGTTGGGTGGTAAAACTAAAGACACTATAGCATGAGAGACCCTGTCCCTGTATCAGAAGGACCAGACACTTGGAAAGGAAGAGGCTTCTCCCTAATGGACAGAGAGAGAGGTAAATCCTGCAGAACAGCAGCAGAGGGACTAGCCACAGGGGACCAGCACCTCTGGAGTCTGTGGTAGACCAGGTGCCCCAAATACAGTGGTGGCCTCCTTATTAGAGCTTCATAGACAGTGGCAAGCATGCCAGCAGGTGAGAACTGCAGCCCAGACACCAGGACAGCTCATCCTCTTTCCTTCCCTTTAAGACTTCTGAATTGGAGCATGTCAAAGGAACACGGAAATGTGTGCATAAGCCATGAGTGTCAAGTTCAATAAACATTTATAAGCTAATCCCAACCAGTGACCAGCATCAAGAATCAAAACGTAACTGGCACCTCCAAAAGAACCATTTTTGCTCCCTTCCTGTCACCTCTCCCCAAGGTCACCATTATCTGGACTTCTAAAGCCTTGGGTTAGTTTTACCTGATTTCAGTCTTTTTTTCTTACCTATATTCTAATTGCTTTATTGAGTTTAAATTTTTGTAAACTGATGAAATGTGTATGAGAAGAGAGAGATATTGTTTTTAATGAAATTTAAGCTGAATGCTTTGGTAAAGATTAGATAAAGGCAATTGCTAAAAAATTGTGCTCAAAGTAAGTATAGGTGAGACATGCATAAAAGACTGGGAAAAAGAATAAAAATTTCAAGGGATGCTACACTAAGATTACTTTGCATCTATACTTAAACTTCAGCTTTTAAGAAGCCAAAAATAATGCATTATGATTATGGTTGAAGCAAAACAAAAAAACAAAACAACCTGCCCCCCAAACCCCCCAAACAATACAACTTAGAACATCAATGAATGGATTCACATTGAATAAAATACATAAAATACTTAGCCTAACATCAAAATACTGGCATATGTATGTATGTTTTTATGTTTTAATATAAAATAAAATATTAATGTGGGTATCATTTTGAATGATTAACTACTTCAATGGACTCCCCCTAGCTTTATTGAGATATAATTGATACATTGTATAAATTTAAGTTGTTTGATGTGATAATTTGGATACAGGTATGTATATATTGAGAAATGTTTGCCACAATAATGTTAATTAACACATTCTTCACATCAGATAAGTACCATTGTTTCTGCTATTATGGTCAGGACACATAACATTTACTCTCATAGCAACTTTTAAGTGTACAATACCATATTGTTACCTATAGTTCTCATGATGTACATTAGATCTCTGGAAATAATTTCTCTTGTAACTGGAAGCTTGTACACTTTGACCAACATCTCTCCATTTTCCCCAACTTTTAGGCCCTGGCAAACACTGCTCTACTCTGTGGTTCTATAAGTTTGGCTTTTTTAGATTCCACATATAAGTGAGATCATACAGTACTTGTCTTTCTCTGTCTGACTTATTTCACTTAGCATAATACTGTCAAGGCCCACCCATATTGTCCTAGATAGCAGGATTTCCTTCTTTTTAAAAAAAATTTTTTTTAAGATTTTATTTATTTATTTTTAGAGAGAGAGGAAGGGAAGGAGAAAGAGAGGGAGAGAAAAATCAATGTGTGGTTGCCTCTCACGTGCCCCATACTGGGGACCTGGCCAGGAACCTAGGCATGTGCCCCAGACTGGGAATTGAACCAGCAACACTTTGGTTCACAGGGCTGCACTCAATCCTCTGAGCTATGCCAGCCAGGAAGATTCCTTATTTTTTTAATGGCTGAATAGTATTTCATTGTATACATGTACCACGTTTTCTTTATTCATGTGTTAGTGGATGGACACTTAGGTAGTTTCCATGTCTTGGCTTTTATGAATAGTGCTGTAATGAATACAGAATGTGAATATATCTCTTTGAATTAGTGATTTCATTTCCTTTGGATGTATATCTAGACACGGGATCATTGGATCATATTGATTTTGATCTTTATATAAATGGAATTGTTCTTGTATTTTCTTCTGTGTCCTAATTTTGTGCATAAATTGTTGTAGATAGATGCCATTCACCCACTCCCAATATAGCTTAGTATTCCATTGAGGAAATGTATCACAGTGTTTTCACCCGTTCTATTGCTGATGAGCATTAGGGCATAGTTTCCAGTTTGGGATCCCCGCACGTTTGAGAACTCATAGAAAAACACAAGAAGAGAGAGGTTTGAGAACTTTTCACTGGTGAAGCTGGGGGCAAATTTTTATGAAAATCATCTCAGGACTCACAACAGGGGATTTGCAAAATTATTTTGAGAAAAATACCACTGGAAAGCACAAGCAAGGCCCTGGAGTACTACATGTGAGGAGCTGACTGTAAATTCGCCTTCATTTGTAGTCACCACCTGGAGAAACCTGCTACATGTGGGTTATAAGGAGCGGAAACAATATATGAAACACCTAACCTGTACCAAGTTGGCACCCAATAAATGGAAGCTGTGTATACTGTTATGCACATGCTGGAGAGCCACTGTTAACTTTATGAATCAATCTTTATGTGTAAAAAATGGAACATGCTAACAAGAAGAGAAAGGTGTGTAAAAAGTTATATGTAGTCCAGGTGCATACTGTTATCATCCTCACTGGAGGCCATGGAGGCCTGCCACAGACTTGGAGGGCTCTGGGCACAGAATAGAGCCAAGAGGAAATATGTAGAAAGTTCCATCCAGCCCCTTCATTTTTGAGCTGAGTATGCAGAAGCATAGAGGGTTCTGTGGCTTGTCTCTGGGAGCTGCTGAGTGACTGCTTCAGCTTAGAAAGGCAGAACCCAGAGTCCTGGTCAAAGAAGCAAACCTCACCCAAAGACAAGGGGATGTAGGGTTGAGAATTCACTGGTTCACAAAGTCAATTTGTTGAAGGTCAGGGTGGCGTGGCTTCAGGATCGCTTGGAACCACGGTCTGGAATGTTTCAGGACTCTCCTTTTGTTTCTCTGTTGGAATTTCTCCCTCCCAAGAAGCTTTCTTCACACAGCTGGAAGTAGTGCTGCAGGTGGCTCTCAGCATCTCAGCTTTACTACCAGAGAGAGGCTATCTTTTTTCTCAGTCCCTAAAATTAGGGAAAGGCTGTGGTTGGTTTGGTTGGGCCTTCCAATTCCCTTATGGCTTGGGAAGGGATTGTGGGGTGTACTTTCATTGGCAGCCTCATTTAGAACTATGATTTTTTTTTGTGGTGGGGAACAATTTCCCCTCAAAAAGGGCGTAGTATTTCCAGATGAAAAGGGGGTGCATATACTACATATTCACTGTTTTATGTAAAAGGCTTTGGGTTACAAGAAACAAATCCCAGATTGAAATAATTTAAACATTAAAGGGAATTTGTTGACTTGTGTTACTTGAAAATTCAATGTATGACTTTGCTTCAGGAGCATTTTGATCAGGTTCATGCTCCTTTTCTCCGTGATTTCCTTTTGTTAGGTTTTTCCTGCTGTATATGTTGGTTTCATTCTCAGCATAGCTTCTAGAATAAGAAATATTATTCACACCTTCAGTCAAGTCCTGAGATTCATGCTGAGTGAACTGGGTTAGGTCAGAAGCCCAGCCTTGACCCATTGTGAGTGCATGTGTCTCTGTGTGTGGTCAGGTGATAGAATACACTAATTGGCCTTTCCTAGGTCACTTGGTCAACCTCTGGAGCTATGGTAGCTTTCCCAGAAGGAAAAAGCATGGATGGTAAGGTGGGGGAGCAACCAACAGGAACTCACTTTATCACTAAAAGATGAAGAGAGAGTAAAGAAATTACCTTAAAACACACACTTAGTAAATGTTGTTTATAAGATTTAAACTGAAATTTACCTGATCCTCAAGGCCATAACCACTAGATTAGAATTGCTTTGATACAAAGCTGTTCCTGGTGTTTTTGCTGCACTGCACAACACCCCAAACATCGTAGCTTAAGTCAACAACAAATTATTTCTCAGCAATCTGAGCTGAGCTCCTCTGGTCTGTTGTTCTGCTCTATGGGAGTGTTCTGGGGCTGGAACATCCAAGATGGCTTTTTTCACTTGCATGTCTGGTGCCTCCACTGGTATGGCTGGGAGATCTGGGTGCTGTTAGACATTTATCTCTCCACCTGGGCTCACCAGTAGGATATATGAACTTCTTCACATGGTGGCCCAGGCCTCCAAGAAAAAATATTCCTTCCTAAAGGATAAGCTTCTACTTGTCTCATCTTTGTCAGTTTTCACTGGTCAAGGCACGTCACATGGCAAAGCACAGAGTCAACATGGGAGGAATCTACACAAGGTTGTACATATCAGAAGGCTTGGGTTATACAGCGTCATACTTTTGTCTCCTTCCACCAGTATAGACACTACTCTGCCATAACGCAAAGAGCTGACACCTCATTTTTAACTTCTCTAGTCCTTGAAGGAAATTACTATTTCTAATTAGTCAAATTGAGGATGCAATATTCGATTGGTGGTCCCATCAAGAGCCATCAGAGGATCCCCCAGGTGTGTGGCCACGTGGCTGTCTTATGGTAGGGTCTGCTGGCAGCTGTGCAGCTAATGGCATTTGTAGTGTCCCTTACATACTGGCTTTCACAATGTAAATTGTACCAGATGTGCACTTGGGAATGTGAAATTTTATTTTTTATTTGGTTTTATTTTTTAAACATAGGCTGAACTTTTAAGTTGTTTGACCTGGGTTTTTCTCCCTTAGGTTTTGTTCTGAGAGCTTCATATGTCTAAAGCTGTGGTAGGATGCCATACATTTCATCATCTTTTCAGACTCCCAAAGTGATGTCTTTTTCGATTGTCTCTGGTATACACCCTGACCAGGGACTGAACATGCAACCAGGCATGTGTCCTGAGTGGAAATTGAACCGACTTCCGGCCAAGATGGAGGCATAGGTAGACAGACGCACTGTGCCTCCTCACACAACGAAGATAGGGACAACAACAATACAGAAACAAAATAACAACCAGAACTGACAGAAAATTGAAGTGTATGGAAGTCAGACACCCAAGGATTTAAAAATAGACACGTTCATCCAGACCAGTAGGAGGGGCGGAGTCGGGCCGGGTGAGGGACGCTGAGCGGAGAGCTGAGCAACCTGGGCGGCGCGCAAGTCCGAAGCAGGCAGACCTTGGGTGCACAAGTGGTGGTGGCTGGTGGGCCCTGGCCAGGGGGTGGTGACCAGCAGACCCAGCGAGGCGACCACTGTGAAGCAAGGCACTGTGCGCAACTCAGGGTCCCAGCACCAGGAAATAGAGCCTTGGGGCACTGACTGAAAAGGAAGGTCCCGCGGGATGCACAGGCCCACCCACACCAGAATTGGTGCCAGAGGGGCCCAGTTAGCTTGCAGAAAGTGCCAGAAGGGGCTGAGGTTCTACAGAGAGCAGAGCAAGCACCATTGTTCCTTCTCGGACCCTGCCCCCACATACAACATCACAACCCAGCCACTGGGGTGCCCTGCCCTGGTGAATTCCTAATGCCCTGCCCCTCACTACAGGAGCTCAACAAGACCACCAAAAAAAAAAAAAAGAAAAAACAAAAAAAAAGCAAAAAGATGCCTCAAACAGAAGAAGAATTGAAAGCCCCAGAACCCATCCTCTTAAGTGACCAAGAGATAGCCAACCTATCAGATGCACAGTTCAAAGCACTGGTTATCAAGATACTCGCAGAATTGGTTGATTTTGGTCACAAATTAGCTGAAAAAATGCAGGCTGCAGTAAGTTTAGTGAAGAAAGATGCACAGGGAACCAATGGTGATGGAATGCAAGATGGGTCTCACATCAACGGAGTGGACCAGAAGGAAGAAAAAAACATACAACCAGAAAAGAATGAACAAATAAGAATTCAAAAAAATGAGGAGAGGCTTAGGAACCTCCGGGACATCTTTAAACGTTCCAACATCGGAATTATAGGGGTACCAGAAGGAGAAGAGGAAGAACAACAAGTGGAAAAGTTATTTGAACAAATAATAAAGGAGAACTTCCCCAATCTGGCAAAGGAAATAGAATTCCAGGAAGTCCAGGAAGCTCAGAGAATCACAAAGAAGTTGGACCCAAGGAGGAACACACCAAGGCACATCATAATTACATTACCCAAGGTAAAAATGAAGGAGAGAATCTTAGAAGCAGCAAGAGATAAGGGGATAGTAACCTACAAAGGAGTTCCCATCAGACTGTCAGCTGATTTCTCAAAAGAGACCTTCCAGGCAAGAAGGGGCTGAAAGGAAGTATTCCAAGTCATGAAAGACAA
>CM052542.1:74084618-74108634 GCA_028533065.1 Trachops cirrhosus
GAAGGGGGGATAATAGGACAACTGTAATAGCATAATCAATAAAATATATTTAAAAAAAATAAAAAAAAAAGAAATTGAACCAGTGACCTTTTGCTTTGCATGACTCCCAACCAACTGAGCCACATTGGTCAAGGCCACTGAAAGCATATGTTTTACTTCTGGCATTCTGCTGGGTACAAAAAGAGGAAAGTATTTCAGAGAGGAGGCCATTTGTCAGCCACACAGTAGTCCCCTATAAGGCTGTTTTGTGCCATTCAACTAACTGGTGTTGAACCTCTCCTTTTCCAAGGACCTGGATGATATGTATGCTTTGGACCCATCGTGGGTATTCCATTTCTTCTTGGTAAATATAGCAACTTTAAAATTGATATCTTTTTCTTATAAAGCTATCTTTATCTATTGCTTTCCTTCTCCCCTTCTAATGTAAAATCAGCTCAAATATATTTAAGACTCTAAACTGCAGGGTTAGACTTGTCAAGCCCAATATTCTTAACCTCATTCACTTTTGGGGGAGGGATGTGAGAATATGTGTTTTTATTTTGTTTCCCTTCAAGGAACATGACACAACAGTTTTCTTAACTCAATTCCACTTCCACTTCTTTCCACATGTGGATGCTGTTTAAAGCTTAGTATTTTATTATCTCCTCTCATTTCAAATGTCTCCATTTTGCTCTTTTATCTTCTAGGTTGGTGTTTTTGGAGGAACTTATTCTATTGATTGGTCCACCCCTTGTTAGCTCTTGTTTCTCTTGTTTCATGGCTCTTAAAGAAGAAACAATTTGAGAGCATGATATTCCAGGTGACTCTCAGTGGTAAATGTTTTGAAGTCAAATATGGCTCCTTCCAGTAGATTTGCAGACAATTTCCAAAAGACAATTCCATCCTATTCTAGAAAATAAAAATTGAGTATTAAGTCCGCTCTTTGAGACAGTGAAGCTTGGAGAATGACATTAAAATACCCATAGCTTTTGGCATTTCTGGATCTACAGAGTGTGTTTCTTGACTGTTCATTAAGGACTGAGCCTACAACAACCTGTATACTGCTACCAAACTAAGCAAGTTTATTGGTTTCTGACTCAGTGCAACTGAGAACTAGTTGAAAGGCAGAAGATCACATGATGATATAAAATTGTTTAGGGTCCTTGCCGCACTTAAACAAAGTAACAGAAGGATCTTCCAGCCTCATAGAAGTATGATATAGACTCTTTCGGGGAAAAAAGAGATTTGAGACATCAAATGCATTCTTATTTGTTAAATGATACCCTTCAGCTGAATGAGACTCTTTCCTGGAGTAGTGCAATTTCCATGAATGATTTCTAACTTTGGTACAATTTAACTTTCCTTTTGGATATTTAAGCCAAATCTTATATATCAGAGTGAATTAAGCCTCCATCGTGGTCTATGCTTGTTATGGGTTATGGGAGGCTCTGACCACACCCATTCTTATGGGAAAATTTGCACTAATCTTTCAATAATTTGTGTTTCTATTCTACAGTGTTGACTTACTGCTCTCCCTGTCCATATAGACCTAGGCAGGGCCATCAGATCATCTAACCAAGTATTGACCAGTGGCATTGGGCAGAAGTGATGACGCTATTTTCAGATCTGGCCCCAAAACCCTCCTGAGAGATCCTATATGTGCTTTCTCCCCCCAGCAATGCCAGCAGGTATCAACTCCCAGGGTCAGGGCATGGGAGCTATGTGGGACATACTGGAGTTGTGTGGGACATTGTAGAACCTCTGTCAACTGGGTCCAAAGTGGCTGTGTGAGCTGAGCTCTGACTCCCCTGTTCCCTACTGCTAGTTTCTAGCCTTGGGCTCTATGTGAGAAAAATTAAATAAACCTATGTTTGTTCAGCCTTGAGAATTTATAGTGTGCTGGTTATGACAGACAGCATTAGCTGAAATAATACACAAGGGGTTTCTTATCCCTCATGGGCTGCTGGCCATTACCTCCATTTGGGCACACCCCCATGAAGAAAAGTTGGGAGACAATGAGAAGGCACATTCCCCGAGATCCCTCCTTGGTCTGAGCTGCTCTCTCCTTTTCAAACTTGCTAAAGCTTGTGAGTAGAAATGATCAATACCTGTGAGTATATTTTCTGCCTTCCCCTGAACCAAGGCCTGGTTCTTTCCAACTTGAGCCTAAGACAAAATTGCTTTTTGATTACTATTTGCTGTTCTCTATATAAGTGACAAGACTTATCAAGCCTCTGTTATCTGTCTACTTCTGTGCTGGGACTGAGATAGCAAGCAAAGAACACAGCTTTTCTTCCCAAATATATTATAAATTAAATGGAGAAGCAAGAGATCCATATGGAAATCAACTAGAGAATAATGGGATGCTGTATATAAACAGATTCTATAGGAATTCAGCAAGGGGAAAGATGTATGTGGACTGGGTTTGGTTGGAGAAGCTACTAGTAGATATAAGAATTCTATCTGGCATTGAGACAGTCGGGGCACCTGAGTTTGGTAAGTAAGAATGGGTCCTGATGCAAAGTCTCATATGCCCTGCTGTTTGCTGCAGAACCCATCCTCTTCTCTCTGGAGCAGGGGAATCAAATTGGGCCAAGCAAAGCTAAAGATTTGAGGTGACTGGAGAAGGCCAGAGGGGTGAAGAAAATGACTGATATTGACACTGTCTCACAGGGCTCCTTGCAGGGAGGAATATAGGATGGAGATGGAATAGCCTGTGGGCTGGTTTCCCTTGTTCTAGGCCTTGGAAGGCACATAGCTTCTCTGAAGGGTCTTGTCTCTAGCACACACCCCGTTCAGTCGGTAGTGTGCTGAAGTTGGCTTGTATCGGCTTGAGAGAGTCGATGGACAAATTTTCAGGAATTTTGTGAGCCAGTTGTTAAGCCAGATGTGAGCCACATCTATTATCACTATACATGAAATTGTATATGTCTTATATGGATTTACAATGAAACAAATAAAATTAGACTAATTAAAAAAGATAATTAATCCTCAAAACTTATTTCTCTGGTATTTGCTACATGTTTCTACTATGTATACTCCAGACTTTACTTACAAATGTTGTAGATGAATGGTGGGCTAATGGGGTGAATTGTGTTCTATACCCCTTTTATATTATTGAAACTCTATTCTCCCGTCTCAGAATGTGACCGAATAGGATTGTTGCAGAGGTAACTGGTTAAGATGAAGTCATTAGGGTGGGTCCCTCAACCAATGTGCCTGGAGTCTTCAAAAAAAGTAGAAAGTTGGACACTAACATACACAGAGGGAGAACACCGTCTGAACAGAAATACAGATCAGGGCAATGCTGCATTAGCCAAGGAACACCAAAGATGGCCAGCAAGCCACCAGAAGCAGGACAGAGGCCTGGACAGATTTTCCCTCACAGCATCAGAAGGAACCAACTCTGTTGACACCTTGATCTGGGACTTCCAGCCTCCAGATGGTGAGAGAATGAGTTTGTTGTTTAACACCCTCTTCTCTCCCTTTTGTGGTATTTCTCGATGGCAGCCGCAGGAAAGGAAAGCAGGTGGAAACACTGTGTTGTGCGATGATGTGCTTCTCACATTCTCCTCCCTACTCCTCATTCTTTGACTTCCTGTTGAAAGCTTGAAATCGGCCACAGAGGGTGATGTGTAAACAAATGCCACAGATCAGGGCTTGATTCACTGTTAGGTGATTGTCTAGACGAGGGGTTGGCAAACCACAGCTTGGGGACCAACTCTGCGCCCCTGCCTGTTTTTGTAAAAGTTTTATTGGAGCACAGCTGTGTTCGTTTGTTAAGGGATTGTCCAAGACTGCTTTCAGACTACAAGGGCAGAGTCGAGTAGTTGTGACAGAGACTGGAGAGCTCACACAGTTGACAATATTTATTATTTTCCCTTTTAGAGTGAACGTTTGCTGACTTTTGGTGTAGACTTAAGAAAGTGATGAAGGCAATGTTAAAAATACAGATAAAACTTATGTGTTCATCACATTATGATAGTACCAAAAATTGAGAAAATATTCTTCCAGTACTTGAAAACTGTTATCTGATTCTGCAGATATTTTTATCATGGACAAACGAGTGAAGTTCTGACAGATATTTGTCGATTTGCATTTTTCTTACTTGTTTGTGCAAATAAAAATACCAGCCAACATTTGGGTAAGAGCCATGCTTGTCCATTAATTGCAAGCTTAGATTGGCTACAGTTATGAGAGTTGGTCAGAAATCAATGGAAGCATTTAGGAGAATCAATAGGCTATGTGGAATTATTTGTATGTGTTACATATAGGTGAAGTTTATGGTAAACTTATGTATGTATATACATACCCACATTTTCTCCCCTGGAGAGCCAGTTGTTGAACATTTACTAGCATATCACTTCTCTCATCCTCCATGCAATGCCTACAACTGAGCAGAGGCCATCTTGTTCTAGTTCATGGGTCTGTTACAATATGACTTTGGCCTTGGCTTGGTTTCACCACTGTGTAGATTTGGCTTGGCTAAGAAAGCACCTTTGGGGAGAAGCTCATTGCACCAGGGAACCAAGTCTGGCTAAATTCTGCTTTGGGGGAGGGAACAAGTGTTTATGGGTGAAGTAGACAAGGTAATGGGGGGTCTCCAATGTAACTCTAAGTTTGGGCTTGCTCCCACGAGCAGCAGAAGTCCTTAGCAAGGGAATGACAGGGTGACAGCACTGATTTAAGAAACAGGATTTGGTAACAGCAGGCAGGACATATAGGGCAGTAAGAACAGGTCGGGCTGTTGCAATCTGTGCTTTAGAAAACAGCCTCAGAATGGTGATGGCTCTGTTCAAGGCTTATTTTCTGGCATTTGTAAGGGAGACTTGCAAAATGTTAAGAAATGGGATCCTTGCTTGATTGCGGAGGTCTCAGTGGACCTCCAGAGCCTGTAAAAAAGAAAAATAGGAAAGCACTTCTGAGAAGCTTTGCCAAATGGCTGTCATGTGGCTTTCTACCATCCCTCTGTTGCTTTCTGGATGTCTAGTAGAAATGAAGAAACAGTTTTTCAGTAACCTTTTCTCAACAAAAAACCAGATAAGCACGCAAGGCTTACTTTAAAACTGAGACTATGAATTTGCCCAAAGTTGGGAAGGCTGTTGGGCTCCATGGAGACTATGTTGGAGAGGGTGGGAGGGGCCTCCTACAGCACCTTGAGTCCACACCACCCCCCAGCCTTTCCTGGCCCATGAGGGCAGACACTGGGACCATTCCCCTCAGAAGAGCAAAGGCACAAGAGCTGCCTGTGACTTTGCAGACCTCTCATTCCCCAGCAAGGCTGTGACTGCAGCCAGTATCTTCTCAGACCACCACTTCCCTGTAGGATCTCCTCCCCAGGCTGCTATCCCTTGCCTCTTCCTTCTGGGCCCAGGTCTGATTTTAGGCAAGAAGAATTTAAGGATTCCGGTTTGATGCTCTGGCATGGAGCTCCCAGGCTTCAGTGTGCTGCCTGCCTGCTGAGTGGGGTCCAGTACTGGATCCTGGGCTTGTGCATTTCTCCCCTCACTGGGTGGGACAGACCTGTCCCTGGGAGACCTGCTCAGTGCTACAGATTCCCAAGAACTAGAATGCGGACTTCTTCATGCCAATCTCCCTGTGGCCTTCAGAAATGGATCCCTGTCCCTGGTTTGGACACTGGGCTTCTTTGCCTGCTAACAGGTCTAGATAACAGCCTACTTGCCTGCCTTCCCACATCACCCAGTGGGACCTGTTGCTAGGTTTTTCTTTTCTTCCCTCTGAATTAGACTTCAGGTCTGCTGTAGAAAAGACAATAATTTTGAAATCCACTAGATTGGGACTCAAATATATGATTTTTTCACAAGGTAGCTGTGTGGTATCGGCCCAGTTATTTAACTTCTCCGAGCTACAGTTTCTATAGTTGTAGAAAGGAGATAAAATATAGGGTTGTTCTGGGGATTGAAAGAGAGAACATAGTGGGAAAGTCTGTTATTTATTACTATACTCTCAGATCCCTTCACTCAAATATTGTTTGAATGCAGGTTCTGACTCAGTCACTTGGGACTGAACCCGAGATTCTGCGTGTTTAACAAACTCCCAGGTGATGCCGAGGCTGCCAGGCCCCAGAACATACTTCGAATAGCAGGACATGACATCGACGTGGACTCCCTTCTAACACTTGCAGCCTCTAAGTCCTGCCTTATCTGGGCGGGAGACAAGAGACCCTTGGTCTGCCAGTTCCTGCCCCTCTGTCCAGCCTGTTGGAAGTATGTCCCATACCCCAGGGGGACTAATACATGGAAGAACTCATATCTTCACAGAAGAAAGGAAACATGGCCATGTGTGGAGGTGAATTTAAAATGAGAACAAAGAACAGGACAGATGTAGTCACAGGTATTCTGCAGGAGCAGATGTGTGAGTGCCGTTACATTTAAGACATTTAGGATGTTTTAAAAAACTTTAATGGTTTTTGAAATTTATGATGAATGAACCGTAGAGAGCTGAGATGTGGAGAAAATTTGGAGAGAGGTCAAGGCCCTGTCCCTGAGCTGGTATAAAGTGTGGAAAATGGCAGGATGCAATGAGGATATAAATGTGTGTGCTTGTGATCTCACTGGTTTTGATTCCTGAAAATGTACCTTTTCTTCTCCTTTTGAATATTTTTTTCTCACTCAATGCTTTTGTGTTAAACCTTTGGATGAATGCCTTTCCTTAAAGCAAAAGTCCAAATTGCCCTCCTTCTCAAAGTCCAGTTCAAATGCTGTTTTCTTCATGTAGGCCTTAGTTAACCTGCTGTCTGAAGGGTGATGGGCTTCTCCAAGCCATCCAGCCCAAGGAGTAAGGCATTCCTAGTGGCAGGCACCACAGTGGCTGGCTTTTCCACCCATCAGCTCACTGCTGGACTCCAGTACTGCTGGGCCCTCCTTCTGGTTTGAGGGGTGGGGACCAACAGGGAATCCCTCAGTGTTTGTAAATGGTGTGATGGAGATGGAGACACAATTAGAGCTACCGAAACAGAACCCCCACAGCTGCTGTGTCCTTCAAGGAGGCCTCATGAATGAAGTGCCTGTGTGGTTCTCTCTCAGTCCACTCCCTTAGGCTCTGGGTGGATGAGTGAGTACAGAATTACCATCCTCCCTTCCCTCCACACCAGGTCACACCCCAAATTAGGGCAGTAACAGAGCTTTCAATTGATCCATTTTTTGTTTTTTATTTAGTTTGTCCTCTCCTTCTCAGGAAGCTGGCAGTGGTCCAAGGGGAGCTGGCTTGAAGGAGTTGATCCTTAGTTCTCTGGGTAATCCTGTTCTGCGGTGAGAAGATCTTTACAAAGGAACTCGTAGTGGGTGTCCAAATGGGCAGTCATTTGTACTTCCCATGAAGCTTCTCAGTCTCTCTTGCAAATATAGCAGCTCCCCTGTCCCTTTGCAGGTGGTACCCAGTTTAGGTCTACCTGTGGGGAACTCCCTCTCCCTCTCCACATCCTGAAGCAAGTCTGTCTTCTGAACTTCCCTACCACATGCATCTCTCGGCTTTCCAGTCTCATCCTTTATGCACAGGCATTATCTCCAAGGCTAGGATAGATTGTCCTTGGGGGAAGGGTTCATGCCTAATCTAGCTTTAGATCAATTGCATTGATAGAAATCCCCAAAACCTACTCATTGGTAGATGGAAATTGGTAGGCTTTTAAACCATATTGGTCATATTGAGCCAGTCTCATTTGATCTGAAATTGATATTCTTGTGGCATTCTTTTCTCATTCCAGCTCCTGGAGACTCTTGAATCTTTCTGTGAAGTTGTGATAGGCAGGTACACCATATAGATCCTAGGAAAAATACCACCAGGCCATTTTTAAAGTCAAAAGCCAGGTAGGTCAACATCTGGAAACGCAGGATTTTTCTCAAACACTAAGATTAGAAAAACAAGCTAGAATGCCACACACTTGTTTTAAAAAAGCTCCTTCTGATCTTGACTTTGGAGCTCCTGAGTATTGGAAGAGTTGTCCTGCCTGGGTCTGGGAGTGGTTCTGTTTGTGCTTATCAATAGTGGGAGGAGCTGAGGGGGATGAAATTGTGGAGTTTAGAGCATTTAAAAAAATCAATGACTCTGGCAGAAAAAGAAAAGGGTGGGAGGACAATATGGGTCATAAATGCAAGCATCTCTTTAATTCCCTGCCTCCTGCTTCCTCCCAGCCCCCAGGCAGCTCTCACACAGGATCCTCACTGAGAGCAGGTTTAAATTTGCCTTCACTGGAAGCCCCCAGCTCCAGCATGACTGTAAATCATGGGGCTGGGTGCAGGGGCTGGAACTTAATGAGATTACCCTATGTTGTGACTCTGCTTAGCACACTGACTGGGGACCATCCTCTGGATTCTGCGCCCTGGACACTAAAACTGCCCTCACTCTAGTCAGTTGAAAAGGTTTCATATCACATGACTTTTGCTTTGTCTTAGTGGCTCCCAGAGCTCCTAATTCAGGGCACTTGGCTGACCTTCTGGAGGGAAGAGTGGCTTCCTTGTTGCTGCCTGCTAATCTCCATCCCATCCAACTCTGCTTCCTGAGTGGAATCCAGGCAGCAGGTTTACTTCCATGTAATGGCTCTGTTTGCTTACATGTGATGTTCTGTTGCAGTGCTTCTGATAGTTCTGGTAGTGACAGGCAGCAGGAACACCGACTTTTCTGGTTTTACTTCCTTTCTGAGTTCTTCTGTCAGTGCCTCTGAGACCCTCATTTAAAACAAATCTCTAGCCATCTCTTCCTGGCCCAAGTGACTCTGGAGAGAGCTGCTTTTCAGATTCACAGCATTGAAGTTGGGGTGGATGCATGTGTCAGTGTGTGTTGTTTAAGTTTTTGGTCTCTAAAATAGTTAATTAATGTGTCCGCCACACACAGAAAAGAAAAAACTTTTTTCCCCCTCTCTGAATTTGCCTGCTATTCTCGGCCAAGTGGCCCATTTAACTAAGTTCAAATGCATCTCTGTCTTGTAAAGAATGGAGAAATAGAGGCAATCTGCTCACAGTAACGGAAGAGACCAGATACTTCCTGGGCCCCACTGTTATCCGGGCAGTCATGGTTTCCACTGGAGACATATTGATTTTTACTTGTTATGCTGGAGTTTTTCCATAATGCTGTTTCAGTAAGGGCAGATTAGGTCCTATGGTCATGTTACAATGAGATCCCCTCTTGGTGTTTCAGTCATCCACAGGACAATACAGACCAAGCACCTTCTATGTCTACACACTCTGTACTGCTGAATGACAGGGTCCTTGTGCCTGAGAAGCTCACAGAGCAGTGAGGGAGAAAGTTATGTAAACTGTGGATTGCCATGTAATGTGATAAGTGCAGGGGTGTGTCTATTTGTACCATGAATGTTTCTGGGCCCCGCCAGCCTGTGCCACATGAGGTCAAATTCACTGACAGAACTTGAATTTCACTGGTCTGGGCCCCTCTCCCAGAATGCAGACCCTCAGCCAATTATTTCTGTGAGTCCCTGAGGTCTTGCTCATGTTCTTTGGCTTGGGCCCCTCACTTGCCCCTAGATCTACTTCTGGACCTTGCCTTTCTACTGCTTCATATCCTGCCAAAGCCTTGCCTGCTGACGCTCCCCAGGCTCCTGACTATGGGTGCCACCTCCCTCCTCAACTTTTCTGAGCCATGTCACCCTTGATTCCGGGCTCGAGAAGAGAACACTGCTCTCTATTTGGGGACACATTTTGTCACCTGGGCACGAAGCAGCGAAGCAGTGTGGCTTGTGCTTCTGTGTCTCACACCATCTTTCGAGATAGTAGCTACTTTGGCTCTTGCCTGCAGCATCTGTCTCCCCAGGAACTTGGGCTTAAATCCATGGGGCCAGGTCCTAGGACCAATATCTCTGACAAACACGATACTCACCTCCCTGCCAATGTGGCCGCATTGCATCAACTGCACAAATCTCTTTCTCTCACTCTCTTTCCCACCATGTATCCATCACCCCCTTAAACAGATGGTCATCAGTTCTCAGACGTGCCCAAGCTGAATTCCTCTTAAATATGTCCATTCCTTCCTGCTCTCACCATTTCATTTGGAGCCTTCATTACCTCCCTTGGACTGCTGTCATAGTTTCTTAGTTGGCTTCATTGCCTCTGGTCTCTGCTCCCATCCATCCTGTACCCAGAGTTGCTTCAGTAAATGACTGTCCTTGGATGAGGCCCAATCAGAATCTGCCTTCTACAGAATTCCTCTTATTAGTTAAAGTCTCAGGACATCATTGAAATCACATTGCTAGTTCTTGGCCTATTAAATATTTTTACATATACTCACTTTCATGCAGAATTTGAAATAGTTTCCATTAACCCTTCAAATTATTTCCAACCCATTTGTATCAAGAGGAAATGGCCATTTAGAATCAACATCCTTATCTGTTTCACCTGGATATTTATCAAATTTGAAAGGATTAGACCTTTTTTGGAGAAATTGATTCTTAACAAATTTTGAAAATAAAGATTGGATTTAGGCCAACCATAACTTTATTCACCATGGGCTTTAAGGTCTATATCTGAAATGGATTTCTGGAGAATGCTAGTCAATCCTGGTGTGTCATGTTTATATATCAATGGATATATAAACACAAGGAAACCAGTGGACACACAGAACAGTGAGGTGCAAGAAAGCAGGGTATTAATTAGGCAGTACTGAAGAAACTGTGATACAAGAAATCAGGAAACTGAGACTTGTTGGCTTTTAGCACTAACCTGTGTAAAAGTACTATGACAATAAGAACACTTAAAAATGTTTTGCTGAGACCAGAGAGAGTCATAAGCACTTCTATTATGACATATTAACATTGAGGAAAATTTTATCATAATGGATGCAATTTAGTTTTTCTGATTATTTTCATTTTGAAGGGAAGAATCAACTTGAAACTCTTCGTACATGTTCCACCAAGTATGGGGATTCTGGTGGAAGATATTAGAGGCCTAGGTCTAAAGGAAACTTTGCTTTAAGAGCTAGAAAATGTTTCTCCCGAGTCAGTCACCCCCAACCCAAGAGGACACTGATGAAGAGGAGGAAAAAGTTTCCCTGGATCCTGTTAGGTCCCTGGCTATGTCTGAAAATTAAACTGATGAAGAGAAATCAAGGGGAGAAAAGCATACATATTTATTTAATGTAAGTTAAGTGTGACACAGGGGCCCTCATAAGGAAATGAAGACCTGAAGACACAGTGAGACCTGTGCGTTGCTCTGAGAGGGTGGATGGGCCGTGCACAGTAGTGGAGGGTGTGGCAGGTAAAAGGAGAATGGGGCGAGTGTAGAAAACTGGGGGAGGCTTCACAAGGCCTATATGCATTCTTCTCATGAGTCCCTCTGTCTTGGGGCTAGGGTTGCTCCTTTACTCCAGGTATGGGAGGGCACCTCTTACATGAGGGTGTTATGACCTGTCTTAGGGGAGAAAGATGGTGAGAAGATCACTGTGACCTAGCTTCTGCCATATTGTCAAAATCTTTCAACTTTAAAGATTCAATATGCCAAGGTGCCATATTTTGGGGTAGCATGTTCTGAATGGCATCACTGAGGCTATTCAAAGAAGGGAGAGCCAGAGTCTGAGTAAAAGAGGCCACCACCCCCATCTCCTCAAAGACCATGGCATCATTTGATTCTTACAGTACTTAGCTGGAAGATAAATTTTGACCACAGAAAGAGATCCAAGCAGGCTGGATTAAAACAAGACATCCCTACAAGGGAAAATGAAATTGTCCTTATATCTGATGGATGGGCAGGATTTAGACAGTGGAGCAAGCACATTCTCAGTAGGAACAAGAGAGGTGGGGGTAGAAATGAGAATGATAGGTTCCTGAGACAGTGAGGTCAGGACCTTGCTATTGAAGAGGGTATGTGGTGGATGTGTTGGAATATAGGATCCTAGGCAGAAGATGTTTCTAGGCAGAGTATGCTTTATTACAGAGGGCGGTGAAGCCAGGAAAAGCAGCTTAGATTAGCCCTGCAGGAAGCTGGAAGCCATGGAAATGATAATGAAACAGGTTTGAGGAGAAAAATTCTGGGTTTGAGTATATTATAATTTGAGACAAAAGGGTGACTGTAGTCCCACTGGGAAGAACTCTATGAAAAGGATAATTTCTAGAGAAGAAGTGTTGAGACTTGGAGACTGATGGTTATGGGAAGAGAAAGAAAATGATAGAGATGCCACCAGAATTTGGGCCAGTGGAGACCAGGGTGCTAAAGCTGTGATGAAGATATGGTCTGGAAGCAAGCTTACATGTTTGCTTTGGTTATTTATGACAATGATGAGAAATCCAAGTGGAACTCAACATGGGCTGCTGCCTGAACCCCCAGAAGCAGAGATCTGCTCATAAGTGATGACTGAATTTCTTAAAGAAAGTGTAAAGAAAGAAGAATAGAAGTCTGAGACAGGGTCTGGGACTGGACATTGAAGAGGAAACTATGAAGGAGTTTCCAGACAATGGCTCCTTCATCCTGCAGGATGCCTTGCTGTGCATTGCTCAGGGCATGGAACCCATCTTGGCCAGGACAAAAATGGTTCCAGCTTGCTATTGAGAGGAGCAATGCAGGCCTGGAAGCCAGAGAGATCAAGGTGATTTGCTAGATTATTTTACCTACCCACTTTGGTGTCTAGTTTAGGGCACAGTTTTAAGCATAGTGCCCTCTTTCAAGCTTAAGGGTCATATTATCAATTGTTTAAGACGATGCTGAAAAAAGTGACCCTGTAATTAGGGTTGTCAGATTTTGCAAGTAATAATAGAGGACACCCAATTAAATTTGAATTTCAGATAGATAATGGGAAGAATTTTAGCATAATATGTCCCAGATACTGTAGGGTATATACTAAGATGAAAATTGTTGTTTATTTGTAATTCAAATTCAACTAGGTGTCCTCTATTTTATCTAGCAGTTCTCCTCTTCTCTGAAGAATCTTCTGTCTTCACCACTACAGGGCCATGATCATTCCTTTCTTAGCTGAGAGGTCCCTTTCCCAAGACATAATTTATTCTCTTTTTTCCTTCCCTTCCATTGGCATTCAAATCAGCAAACAATTATTGCACATTCACTCTTTTCCTGACAGGGTACAAGGCATTTTCACACATATAATATCAGTGGTTTGCAGCTTGTTCAGGGTATACTGCACTTGCAAATCAGATGTTTTTGGCAGAATATCCTGAACTTGAAATGACTTCACTAGCCATCTAGAAAATACAATGGTATTTGCAGGTGTGCAATGAAACATCGCAAGAAAAAAAACACACGTCCAAAGTAGAACCATTATGTTTTTAAGCCTTTGCACTGGTAATTGTGAGGAACAATTTATTGAGACATTTATTTTTATTCTCCTTGTTATATTTTCACTTCCTTCATCCTGAGAAACCAAATCTTGTGTAATGAGTCCAAAGGACTATTTGTTGCTATCCAAAAGAGAGTCCTACCTACTGCTTTGTTTTGAAGACCCTTTGAGTAGGATTAAACTGGGTGTTCAGAAGAGGAAGAGGAAGGGGATGAAGAGAATGTATGCAATGGAGGATACATGGCTTGGTGGTTGGGGAGTGAGAGAGTCCATAAAACCAAAGGAAGGGGCTGGCTTTGGGGTTTATAAGTAAGGAAGATCCTAGGCGCCTCTCTTGACAAGTGCCTCCTAAGGACTGTGGCCAGTTGCCTGTAGGGCAGCACTGAAGGTTTGATAAGTGGGTCTGTGGACACATTGACTCAAAGTGGGTGTGACTGAGTCCTTTCAGAGTTGAATGTCTAGACCTTGCCAGGTAACCAGTAACGAAGACTCTTTTCTTGACAAAACATTAGGCTTCTCTAAGCCAATTAGACTTTGACCTTTAGGCTTCAGTGTCTGTCTTTGTTGGGCATGCATGAGCCAGTTTCAGCAAGAATCCTGTTAAGTCAGTTTAGAGAGTACTGCTGCCTTCCATATCTAATCATCCTTGATATCTGATCAAATTCCTCATTCCTACCCTTGGTATCCGGTCATCCTGGCCTTTCTTCAGCAAGAATCCTGTCAGATCGGTTCAGCTAGACTCCTCCCTTACCTTTCATTTCTCCTCTTAGCAATTTTCCATCCACCGACCCCTTACCCTGCCTGCCCCTTGGCTATAAATACTTATGTTCAGAACTGAGCCCAGTCTTTCTCCCTTATTGCAAAACTCCACTGCAGAAATCTCTTGAATCAAGTCCTCCTTGTTGTCTCTAATGAATGTCAGAATAATTTTTCTTTAACACCATTACTCAACAGCAGCAGAAAAGGAGAGCACTGGCCGTGGCGGTGGCCTCCACAGTTCAGCCTCCTGGTACCTTTCTTCCCTCCCACCCGCCTTCGGGTCCTGGTACCCCTCAGCACTCATGATGGGAGAGGTGGGAAAGAAGACCCAGTGATGACTGAGGCTCCATTTTCCACCAGCCAGGCTGGTAGGGACTGGAAGTAGAGTAAATTTGATTCAGAAAAATGAAAAATTGTGTTATTCCTCGTTCTTAGTATTGCAGATTAACATTTCTTAACAAGTTTTCATTTTGTTCATTTTTTTAGTCAAAGAAGTCACAAAGACCTACAAGTTTAAGGAAAATCTGAAGAAAACGCTTAAATTGAGAAAAATCTACCCACTACCTTAATCCCGCCCCTCCCCTCATCCTCACCCCCACCGGTGCCAAAGGTAATGAAAATATCACCACTAAATTTTTTTTTTTGGCCATTGAACACCTCAGTTAATTCAGTGTTATAGGAATGCAGTTAGAGAAACTGTTATCTCACCATGTATGGCTGTACACAGGACACTGACATTTAAAAACCCAATGTCCAGCATAATACAATGACATTATTTATGGATCAACAAAGATCTCAGACAAATGTGATGCATAGAGAGAAATAAAAAGAAGGAAGGGGTAAACCATAGAAATCTGAGGCTGAATTGAGAAGGAAACCCCCCAGCAAAATCTGAGACACATTGAGCTTTTGTAGGGTTCCTGTGATTAGCAGGAAGTTGAGATGACTCACTGTGTCCTGTCACCCTTGCCCCATACTCCCATTTATCCTGTCCAAGGGTTTTGAAGTCCTGATTTGTACAGAAAAATTACACAACTTGTCAAAGAATGACTGTGCTCTGTTTTTCATATCTGTATTTTTAAAAAGCACAAGATGGTTGTACTTCTCAATATGTGAAGCTGGCTGGGTCTCCCCAGGGTGACTTTGGCCTGGAGGCTGGTGCCACGTGGTAGGAGGGCACCTGGCAAAAGCTTTCAAGGGCCTTTCTATGTCTCCCTGGGGAGACCTGGATGAGGGAGGGGGGACGTTGGCCTCTAACTCTTGCCTTGCACGTTATTGAAAAAAACTGTCCTTAGCTAAATATTCAAGAGCAGTTTTAACTTTGTTTGGCTTTTCTTTCTATCAGTCTTTTTAGGTCTTGAGTTCACAGGGGGAGAGAGAGAGAGAGGGAGGGAGGGTGGGAAAGGGAGACAGAGAGAGAGAGAATGTCCCAACATAATAGGGATAAGATCAGCAGAGAAATTCCGTTTTGTTTTCTTTTTTTGCTTTTTTCCTAATTACCATTTATTGGAATTATTCCATTCTTAGATGGGCCTCCACTTTACTCTCACCACAAACTATTATGATTTAAAAATTAGAGTGAGCTATCCTGGCTCATCCATTTCCTTTTAATAGGATGGCCTATGGTAATCAATAGAGGAAATGTGGGAATGTGAAAAAATGTGTGGTCTGATTTGAGAGTATTGAATTAAGTGATATGTGTTCAAGGTAGGAAGATGAGATCATTTAGAAATGAGCTTTTCTTTTTTTCATTTTAAAGACTCTGGTAATTATCACTTGCATTTAGAAAACCAATTTGAAAAAAATCAATGTGAAGTAGATTTTTTTTCCCCTTAAATCTTTATCACCCCTTAGGAGGCAGGATGCTATAGAGATTAAACTTGGAATTGGCTTTTAAAAGGAGAAGAAAGAGAAAGTATAATCTGTTGTCTAAATTTATGGTAATACACACACATACAACCATTATTCATCTGGCCTGCCACATAGGTTTATACAGTTTCTCTTCTCTGTCCACCCTGACATGTGTCTATTGGTTAGAAACTTTAAGTGATTACAAGTTCTGGAGAAATACCACAGGTGAGTAAAGAAAGAATTTTGCTTAAGTTTAAGGGGCTTTCCTGGGAGATGATATATTTTGTGCCCCAATACTTTACTACTTAGCCTATACATCTGGTTTCTTTTGAAAACAAGCCCTAAGTCTGGAACTTTCCATGCTAAGACTTCACCTCAGTTTCAAGAAAGCCTAGAACATGTAGCTGAGTAAAAACAATACCTAGTATGAATGATTACTGCTGTTTTTTTCTCACTAGGAAGGTTGGGGACGTCAAGGATAAAATGACCTTTTTGTATAGTGGTGATATTTCTCCGTGTCTCAGCCTTTAATCAGAATGCTGTGGCCAAAGAAAGGGGAGAAAAGACTTTGTAGAAAACATTAACAGCATCATAATTGGCATCTAGTCATCTCTGGACTCTTCACGTAACTTCCCATAGTCATGTCAGAGGGCATGGGAATATACATCCACCTAACTTTTCTCTTTGTATTGTGCAAGGAAGAAAATCAGCTTTAACAATTTCCAAGGAGTTAGAATTAATATCCCTGAGTATGGTCCTTGAGTACACTGTCTCCATCCTTGAGCACACTGGCTCAAAGAAAGTGCCTTAAGAACTCTCGAATAGCTGGGAAGATGCAGAGGCAGCACTACGAGCCTCAGAGATGAAGGTTCAAAGGTGGGCATGTGATTACTTCCTTCAAGCATCCATTTGTCCCCAAGTGTTCCAGGCTTTGCTCTGCAAAGAAGTCCAACACTTTCTCTTTTCCTTTGGTTTCCTAATTTAAGTGTAGTAAGTAGCAGCAGCCAAATGAAAGAAAGGCCTAGGGATTTCAAAGCAAAGATAGAAGGCCGGTGGTGAAAAGGAAGAGTTTCTCCCTTCATTTGGTTTCCTAGGTGGCTTTAACTGTGAGAGTCCCCGGAGTTTTACATCAGCACTTGGTTCAACCCTAAAAGAAGTTGCATCAGGCATGGCAACTTTTGCCTGCTTTGTTTGTATTCTCTCTGGTGAATGAAGTATTAATAAATGGCTCCCTGAGGAAGTTTGTGCAACCCATACCAGAAATCAAATTGAAATATACAATTCTGGGAATGGCATAGATGTGATATCATATTTACTGGTAGATATCTGCTCTCCACTATTTCAGAAGAAAATTGTATAGTTGATGTAATTTTCTATTTTCCTTCACCCATGAACTCTTTACTTTAAAACAGCAAATAAAACCATAGGTAGATGCTTTAGTGAGCAGATTAATATCTTTCCCAGGAGACACAAAAGAGATTAAGATGATAGTTGTTTGCCACTGAGTAGGGAAAATTATTATTCTGGTCACTTCATCTGCTCTCAGTCAGCTGTCTCTCACCCACCACTAGCCCGTCAACTTTGAGCTGGGAATCAAGAGATGGTGGCCTTCTATGGGCACTTCCATTGTAGAACAGGCACAGGAAGGACAATTTGTCTAGTCTGGTTTGGAATGGTAGCATTTGTCTAGTTTACTTGTCCTTGATTAAATGTGTAGGAGAGACAAAAGTGAAACTTGAAAGTTAAGAAACACCTAAGTGTAACAGATTTTTTCTTTGCCTTCGTATTTTTCTCTTGAACACATACAATCTCTATAAAATTTCACTTAAAGAAAATATCCTCTATATACAGTAGAGAATAGCTTGCAGAAAAGAGAAAAAAACCCCCAAGATCTGCTGTATTTTATTGATTTGCCCCCAGTCTTGTTCCAAAATTGTTGTTAGATGTATGCATGACTAACCGTGCTACTGGCTGCTATGTTACTTATTCCAAGTCTCTTTTCATTGTAGTCTCATCAATGACTTTGGCATATCCAAAGATTAATAAGGTGGATCCAAGTCCTTACTACTCAGCAAAGAGCCTCCGAGCAAATGGTAATGAACTGGAGAGTCTTCTTCACACCTGTAGACTGTTCTTTTCATGTAAGAGATGTCAAAGGAGCCAATTGTGTGCTAGGTACTATAGACCACTAGTGCTCTCCAAGGGTGCTGGACTTTCTTGCCATGTTGCTTACCAATAAACCTTGGGGACCTAGAGATGACAAGAGGAAAGGAGGGGTGGGAAGCTAATAGCATGGCCAGTGCTTTGGATCTGGCTAACCCCCAAGCTATTACTGGGCCTCGGTAGTGGCATAAAGGAGTGATGGGCAATCAGGGGCTCTGCTGGGTGGTGCTTTGACGATGTTTCTAATCCCACATCATACCAAGCTATTCTAGTCTTGTCCCATTTTCTAGCTCTCCAAAAAGGTGGCTATAATCCATGACTACAAAGGCTATGTGAATATCAGGCAAGTTTAAGATTTGATGGTGCTTTCCCCCTCTATTTTGTGATTCAGCCTTCCTTTATTCAAACACTTATTTCATTTTACTTTCATAATTTGTCCAATCCCTCTCACAAGAATTGCTTTGGGTTGAAATAGTATTTTGGAATTTTCCTGCCTCATCTCTTTAATTATTTGTGCCTAAAAGATAGGTTTTTTTTTTTTTCCCTTCAAAGAGTATGGGGTGAAAAAGCAATAACTGGCCAGGATGAAATGTCACTGAAACACTAAGATCCCCAATAGTTTTTTTTTCTTGATAACATCTCTCAGAAGAATTTCCCCACAGAGTTATAGTAACATAAATCAACAGAGTATATAAAAGTCCCTAACAGTTTCTGTCATTGGATAGCCTTGGTGATCATTCTATTTTTTCCTGCAGAACATTTGATTCACTGACCAATCTTATTCCTGGTGTCCTGTGTGCTAAAACAAACAGCCAAGTCTTAGTACCAGTTGGGGTGATAGGCCAGCTCCTTGCCGGAAACAGTAAAGGGAACAACATTGAACGAACATGAACAAGGCCCAAGGTGGGCTCCCAGGAAGGATCCAGTGGACTGATGGCAAAATGGACTCAGGGCCCCATTTTCCACAGAGTTCTCCAAACAGCCAGAGGAGCCGTGTCTAGGGCATCACACACACATGCGTGCATGTCAGTTGTTTCATCTTCACCCTTGTTTGCTGCCCTGACAGGGAATCAAACTGGTGACCTTTCACTTTGTGAAATGACACCTAAGCAATTGAGCCACATCTCAGGGCCCCACTAGTAACTTTTTGACTATGATTTTTTTCCCCTTTGCGTTTGCAGGAAGAAGTTCCGTTTTGAGAAAACCAGGAAAAGCACCATCACATTAGGCTTCAATTAGCTTATTGCTTTTTCTTTATTTCTGTTTTTGCCTACAAGCCACACATCTCTGGTCTGAATTCACCTTGAAAATTCTTATTCACTTTTTCTCTGGTCTGCTTTTATCTATGTAGACTTTTCTCAACTGACAAGGTAGACTCAAGTGAGAAGTTGCATTTTCTCCCTTCTCTTCTTAGACCTATGGAAGTCTGGACTAATTAGATTACCGAGGAAGTGATGGGTAAAAGTCTCCCACATCCTTCTTCCTGGAGAGGTATCTTTAGTTTTCTGGAGGCAGAAGATGCAGGTCTGTTATGCTTTTAGGAGTGATATTTATACACATGTAACAAAGAACATATTTTGCTATTTTTCACTACATGAACAGGTGGTTTTGTTGTGTGAGATTTCCCCAAATCTTTAATTGTTGATTCCACATGAAAATGTCATTATTGTAGACAGAGTGACTCCTAAAGATGGAATGGCAGGAGATAACTGGTATGTTCTGGGATGAGCGTTTTTGGTGTGTCTGAAGTTTGGGAAAGGAAAGAGACAGAAAGCTCACAAATGGTTTTGATGAGAAGAGTTTAAAGCCATGGAAAGCAGTTTGGGCTCTTTCTTGAAGCCTAAAAGGGAGCCCCTGAGAGGTTTTTAAGCAGGGACCAGATTCACAGTTAAGAAAGATGGTTATGGCAGCAGTGTGAAGAATGGCTGTGAGGGGCACAGGTGGTAGGTGGGCAAAGAGTCTAATTTGGAGACTGTTGAAGTCATTCGCAGGAGAAATGGTAAGGGTCTGAACCAAATATGTAGTAAATATATGTGGAATGGTTGGCACTGGTTTCTACCTTGCCTTAGTAATATCCATTCTACCGTTTCTTTTTATGATTCATGAGACATAAGCCAAATGAAGTGCCTTTTTCCCCTTTATCTTTCTTTTTGCCTGGAGCCTGGAAATAGACATCTTGTATCCATGATGTGCTCATAAGAATGGGAGCCTTGTGGAAAGCATAACAGAGAAAAAAGACAGGAGTCAAGGTGCCTGATGACATGGTGGACCCAATATACCAGCTTTGGGTGGTCTATCTCAACCTCATGCTGTATGAGGGGAAAAAAATTTCCTTCTTTAAGCTGCTGTGATTTTCATCCATTTCCATCCAGCTGCCCCAAACAATTCCTAACCAGGACAAATGTTGACAAACTGGGTTGAGGGAATGAGCAGAAGGATTTGAGGAAGGACTGATTTATTGCTTGACGGGTAGAAGATGAGCTAGTTGTAAAGATAAAGAATGGAAGGGAAATTTAGGAACCAGTATGCATTTCATTTTGTGTATGTTGAGTTTGAGGAATCTCAACGATGGCCAATCTTTGTCCAGAAAATAATGGGATATGGACTTGGCTAGAGAAATACATCCGGAAACCATCACCTTTCAGGTAACAGTTGAAGTCATGAGAGTGTTTTAGGTCACTCAGGGACCAAGGACAGAGCCCAAAGAGCCTGGCATGTAAGATGTGTGCATGAGCAAGCCAGGGAAGGAGTTTCTAGAAAGTTAGGGAGAGGACCAGGAGAGAATGGTATTATAAAAATCAGGAACATTAGGAGGACAGAATGGTTCCTAATGCCCTGTTAGAAAGTCCTTAGCAAACGCAAGAGAAGATTCAGAAGAAAAAATGGTCAGAAGATTCCTTCCTTCTACAAAAAGGCCACTCTCAGAATGCTCTTTCCATAGAAGGTAGCTACAGGTAAAATTTGTATCATAACACCATTGTACTTGTGATCCCTTTGGAGTCTTGCAATACTCTGTTATTTGTTTCATATTTTAGAAATTCATTTCCCCCTCCACCAATTGATCATTCTCCCCAAATGTGTCAAATGATATATTTGATTTATGATCAAAGTGACCACCATTTATTAAATATTTATTTTAAGTTATTTAATTATAAAGAGTTTTGGGGATCCCCTTTAGCACATGGAGGTATAACACAACTGAGATTGGATTCTGTACTCTGTTAATTAGAGACATTATTAGAGAGTTTCTAAGGTTTTTAAAAAAGGTTAAAAAAGAAAAAGACAAGACAGAGGACCAGAATGCTTTGGCTTGCCCACGTGCTTGTGGCTCTCACAGACTTTTTGTTTTTTGTGGGATGCTGAGCTGAGATATTACGGGCTAGATCTGTCTTTTGTCTCTGAAGTCAATTAGTGTGGATGTTTAGGGTTGTTTTCTTAAACTTTTAATTTTATTTTCTTAAACTAAGCAATGAGGAGAATGTCTTCTGGGGAATGTCTTCAGATTGCATCAGCCAGGAGCTCTGAGGAGCAGCTCTCTCCCTGGTCCATGTGTCTCAAGTATGCTCTGGGAACCTGTTCTAGCTCTGGGCAGCTTCCTGCTCAGATGATTAAAATAATTGTTTTCACATTTAAAGGGCAGTTGAGTGGGTAGTTGTGAGGTGAACTCATGGTGTTTAGCTCTCTAATAGTGTCCTCCCTGGGGAACAAATAATAGTCCTCATCTGTAATATTTTAATTGGGATGAAATCTCACTTGATATCTCTGATACCACTTTGATAAGGAGTGCCTTGTCATGTCAGAGTCAGGGCTGTTCCTTGGTCCATTAGTCAGTTCCAGGATAATCAGCAGCAACAGGAGTGTTACAGATTACGATGAACACTTACTGGGAATTCTCTGGGGGTAAAGTTTCTCTTCCAGATGCCACACAATGACACATGAAAGATATGATACCTACTCTCAAGTTGCTTAAACTTCCAGAGAAGACATTATAGTTTGAACTCATCACTTTTAGCATATGCATGTATAATGTAACCCATCACACACATAGAGATGCCATAAAACTTGACTTCCTTCAGCCAGCTCAGCTAGCCAGAAAAAAAGCTGAGGTGTCTGAGCAGGCACATCCATGTAAAAATAAAAAGTATGAGTCTATGGTGCATGTACTTGCATTGTTCCAAATTTATATCCTTTTATTTTAGATATGTTCTAGATAGCTTTTCCAGAACATGCCAGATTAGAATTGAGATGGGCTGTCAATGGCTATGGATGACCTATGAGAAGTGCTTTCCAAGAACCTGACATTAGGCAGTGGTTCTCAAACTTGTCTGACACACATTAGCATCACCTGGGCACATCTTTTAATAATTTCTAAACCCAGGCCACACCTGAGTGGATTAAATTACAATCTCCAGAAGTGAGATACAGGCATTGGTAGTTTTGGGAGCTACTTGGGTGATTCCAGTCTACCAACAAGGATGGGAGTCACTGAACTGAAGATTAAGGGAGAACATGGATGCTTAATTGCATGGTATTCTGGGGGTATTTTGTATAGAGGCAATCATCCTTTACATTTCTATATGTAGCCTGTATCTTCCTTGTGGTGCCTGAAGGGGACAATATCCTGAACAGGTAGCAGGAATATGCTTTCCTTTCCTGGTCATTGCAGGTCCTAGGAGTCATCACTGTATTACAAATATAACACACATGAAAGGTCTCTTTTCTGTCTTGAAGGGTTTGTACTGAAGGATTCCCTGGAAAAGGAAATGATAGAAACCTGTGGGTCTTTGAGATGGGGCATGTCATATAGGCTTCTGCACTTGGATGATAGTCTTCAGTGAGGCGTTTCTTTCTGCCAGTGACTGGGAGGAAAGCAGACACCACCACTAGTCAGAGAGTGCCTCACATGGACACCCCTCACTCCCACTGCTATTGACATCACTTTTCACTTTCCACAACTCCATTCTCTCATTTCTCCCTGTCCCAGTATCTGGAACCTCCATGGGTCATACCCCATGCCCTGAGATTTGGGATCCCCCTCTATAGCAATAAGGAGGACTTTGTCTCTTAATTCATTCCTAAGTCCTACAAATTTTATAGCCTCAAACATTTGCTCAGTCCCCACCACTTTTCTGCTCTGTCAAGCTTCTTCTGACACAGCAGAGTTGGGGGTGAACTCTGTTCCCATGCATAAGGGGAGAACGGGGCAAAGGAGGGGGGGAAACAGTGAGGGCCTAGGATTTGTCTCTTGGTTGCAGGGCTGTGGGGGGATGATGGACGAGGCAAGTAGAGGGGAGAAGTCTTGGTTTACCCTGCCACAAGCGTATTGTTCAACAAATAATATATACTAGAAAAATGTGTATACTATAATGTGAATTTGTAAGATAGCAAACTATGAACTTTTATGTTCCATATATTATATTTTTATTAAGGCAAAACTCCCTAAATTTTTTGGATAAAAGCCTAGAAAGAAATCCACAAATATGTTAGTGGTGGTTGCTTTTTGGATGGTATGAGCATGGGTGGTTAGAAATTTTTTCTCAACTTTTCATGAGAAACATATTGTTTTTCTAATTAAAAAAAAGAAAAGCTATTATTTTAAAACAGGATGTACCAGATGATGCACCAAAGTCAACACAAATGTTTCAGATTTTGTTTGTTCCTCTCTGTTTAAGAATGTAGGAAGAGAATAATCTACTTTAGTAGTATCTATCAAACAAGGCAGTGTGAGTACTTCCGATGTAAATTTTTCACCCCCTAAAGAAGGCCTAGACTTGTTATTTGGCCTCTGTAATGAATGCTTTCTCTTTGTTTACTTTCCTTTACTTAAAGTCTCTATTTTTTTAAATATATTTTTTGATTATGCTATTACAGTTGTCCCATTTCCTCCCCTTCATTCCCCTCCACCCTGAACACCCTCTCCCACCCACATTCCCCGCTTTAGTTCACGTCCATGGGTCATAAGTTCTTTAGCTTCTACATTTCCCCTACTATTCTTGCCCTCCCACTGTCTATT
>CM052542.1:74109134-74193029 GCA_028533065.1 Trachops cirrhosus
TAGAGCTTTGTTTATCTAGAAAAATCTGCTTATTCCCCTAAATAATTATGATAGATAATATGCAAGAAAATGGGGAGTGGGGCATACACAGACCAAGTCTATAGTCAAAGGACAGTAGGTATGAGCCATAGGTTGAATTCATACTAAGAAAATGAAGAGAAGCATGATTTTTGAAGAAACCAATAGAAATTTTATAGAAAGAGTGGGATGTTGATTAGCTTGTGCCAAGATCTGATGGCTGAAGAAAAGTGAGCATAGAGGGTGACCAGGCTGTTGACTGGAGCAGATGGCGCAGGCAGGAGGAATCCTGGCAGGATCAGTGTTAGATAGATCAGGCTTCACTGGTGAGAAACCCATAAACAAGGATATTAGATTTCCTTCTGTTTGTTCATGCAGAGCTTTTGTAAGGTTTTGTGGGAAGGTGTTCCTTAGACGTATGCAGGAGGGAGCTGGAGCTCTCTGCCCAGCCGTCGTCTTCATCGTCCTCTCTTAGAGAAGTGAATGTTACAGGACAAGCATGGATATGAAAACTGTCTGTCCCCTCTAAAGAGGTAGTGTGGACTTGAGCATCTAGGAGGAGGCAGAATTTGATCCCCTTTGTGATTTGTTGAAGGGTTTTCCTCCTTCTTAGGTCCCCAAACCCCTCACTCCCCATGGAAATGTCCTCCGTTGACCTCTCCTCCATTCCAGAGCCCCATCTCATTTCTCTGCACTATCTTGTTTCTCTCGTTCACCTCATTGCTTTCTCAGCGCACTGCTCTTACGATATTCCCATAGCTTCTCCTACAGCCCTTATATCAACAGCTGGCAAGTGTGTCTATACCAGGACTTCTCTTCTGAGCTCAGATTTTTATTTCCGGGCACCTGCTGGACACATCATACTAGGTATCTTTCAGGCAACTCCAACAAAATATGTCCAAAACTAAACTCATTTTCTTGCCCCCAGAACCTGCTTCTCAGTTGCTCCCAGTATCAGTCAGTTATGCCCCCACCATTTGAACAGAATACCCCTGCTTACCCTGGGCTTCCTCTCACTCACTTCCTATGTCTAGTCAATAACCATGTCTTGATCATTCTATGTGTGAAATGTCTGTTAAATCTGTTTACTTTATCATCCTTGTGCTAATTTCGTCCCTTAATCTCCTTCTTTTGGACCAGTTTGTTAATTCTTAGCTGGCCCTCTTGCTTTTGATTCTTTCTCCCTCTCCCCTTTTCCCTCTCCCTCTCTCTCTCCCTCTTTCCCTCTCTCTCTCTCCTTTGCTTCCCCTCCCTTCCTCTACCCTCTTCTCTTCCTCCCCCTCCCATTTCCCCTCCCCTCTCCCCTCCCCTCTCCCTGTCCCCATTTCCCTCCCCCTCTTCTCTCCCACCATTCCCTACTCCTCTCCCCCTCCTCTCCCCTTTCCTCTCTCCCCTCCTCCCTCCTCTCTGTGAAGCCTGCTCTTTTTTTCCATGTTTCAATGAGAGTTTGTATAAGATGATTTATTTATGTAGTTAGCTCTTTTATACAATATCAGTTCTGTAGAAGGTGGGATCTAAATTGTATTCATCTTTGTAGTCCTAGATCCTAGCACAGAGCCTGGTACAAGGTAAATCCTCAATTAATATTTGTTGAATGAGGTAATCAATACATTCCTCATTCTTTTCACATTTAAAAAATACCTCCCGGCCCCCCCGCCCCCCGCCCCCGCGGCCGGAGAGATTCCATTTGCTTCAGAACTTAATTCCTGAAGACTAAACAATTAGTGGCGTGTTCTTATCCTCCTTCCTAACATTTGTACAGAGAGGTGAGAACCCCCTTGTCTCAGGAGGTTAATAGGTAGGGAGGGACAATACTGTGACTACATATAACTCATGTGGATGGCCTGATCGAGTGGAGCACATGGCTCAGCCCTTCTGCAGTCTCCTGCTGGGCTTGGCTGTCCTCAGGAAACCCAGGCTCCCCTGAGGCCCTATAATAAGCGTCTACTCCTGCAGCAATGCCTGCCCTTGTGCAGGCCTGTCTGTGACTGGGTGTGTGGGTTTGATTGTGGCTTTTTGTGGCAGGAAAGGGAGGGGGAGGAGGTTCAGGGCAGATATTAGAAAACCCATCTGTTTCCTGGTCTAAGCTTTAGATTTCAATCGGCTTTATCAGACACAACGCAGACACTTTCATCTCCATCTGCCTTACTCCTGTGACTGTCTCTCGATTGGTCTCAACTTGAAGCTGGTGGGGAGGGAATTGGGACAAGAATATTGTTTATTCGCTCCTCCCAAATCCCTATAATTATTCTTTTATTCTATAATGATGATATCAGGAGTTATTCAAATCCCAACCATCTGGAGGAATCTTGAGCCACATAGTAGTTTGGAAAGAGATTATACTTTATGGCAAAGGGGTGACTACGATAGAGCCTTGTATGTGGGAAGTGCTATTTAAATGAATGAATAAAGGGGTTTGTGGGCAGCAAGTTATAGTTTAAACTCAGTAACCAGAGGCAAGAGAAGAAATGGATTTTCCGTTTTCATCTATCAGATGTGCAAAGACCAGAAAGTTTCATAATCCACTGTACTGGAGAGGGTGAGAGAAAAGAAACAATCTCATACATTGCTGGTAGGCATGTACTTTGTTAAAAAATTATCTATGTAGGGTAATTTGGGAGTATGTATTAAAAATACATATGCACATGGCTTTTGACCCTGCAATTCTATTTCTGGGAACGTATCCTATGTATATACGAACATGCAAAATGCCATTGTATACAAGGGTACTCATTGTCACATCATCCACATTAATACAAATTTAGAAATATTATAATGCCCAATAGCTAGAAAACGTGTTAAATAAATGATGGTGCATACCAATAGATTCTTTTTAGCTGTAGAGAAAAATGAGGGTGCTCCTCATATATCACTATGGAATGACTTACAAGATTGTTTTCAGTATTGGTATATAAAAGCAATCAAGGTATATAATACATGTAATATTAAAAAAGAGTGAGAGAAAATATATTTGTTTGCAATTTTTTTCCTGAAAATGTACAATAGAAGCTGATAACATTGTTTGCCTCTGGGAAGGGAAACCAGATGGCTGGGGAAACAAGGTTAGGGGAGAGACTTTGCTTTACACCATTTGTACCTTTTCAATTTTAAATAATGTGAACACTTAGTTAAATTAAAAGACATACACACACATACACTTTGATTTTTATTTTAAATCGAAAGGAAACATTTTCACGCATTGGGAAGAAAACTGGCATTAGTGTCCTTAGTCTGCCACCTCAGGAGGATGCTGGGGAGGCAGAATTAACAATGCAGGCTCAAAGGGACAAGGACTGGTTAGTGTGCACAGCGGTCACTGTGCAGGCTCTGAGGTCCAACTACTTAGATTCGAATTCAGGCTCTAGTGCTTTCTGTCTGACTATGGGCAAGTTCTCTCTTTAAGTTGCAGTTTTCTTTTTAAATAAGGAGCAATGATAGGGTCCAATTCACAGGATTTCTGTGAGGATAAAATGAAAGATTATGTGTATAACCTGCGTAGAATGGGTTCCCATGTGATTCTGTCTTAGCTTAGAATCACATTCAAAGAAAAAACAAGTCAATAGAGAAACTCGATCAAAAGCAATTCAAGTATTTATTGTAGTTTCTTAGGAAAATTCCAAAAGGATAGTATATGCATAATAAATAGCTAAACTTTAAAAATATTTTCTGCCTTCAGTGTGTTCATCCCCCACTTGCAACAGAGAGTAGCTGTACTTGAAATCTTTCTTTATTCCACTCCCAACTGCCAACTAAAACTTCTCATGCTCTCTCTGCCATGCTTACTTGGAGCTATTCTTCTTCCTGCCAGGCATTTTCCCCATCTCAAATATAAATCTCCTTGCTTCTCAGACTTACAGTATTTTCCCCCAATCTGTGGATGAAGGTTCACAAACTGAGGAGATGGGGAAATGCCAAGTGAACCAAGTCAGACTTTTACTGGGGGAAATGGGGTGGTCAGATGTAGAAGGGATGGAAAAAAGGCTTTAAAAGAGTCTTACAATAATAATATTTAGCTCCTGTTACACATGTAAGGAATTTATAACATGGCCTGGCATATTATAAGCTCTCAATAAATTTTGGCTATTAATATTTTTCATAATAATCACTTTCCCATAGCCCAATAGTAATAACAACATTGCCATTTACTGAGAGTCTGCTATGTGTCAAGCGCTGTTCTAGCATTTTACTTGCATTAACATTTCCTATGACTTTCACAACAACACTGTGAACATAGGTCTTTTATAACCCTTACTTCACAAATGAGGAGACAGATGTAGAGAAATGTAGTGACTTGGTTGGAGTGACAAAGGTGGGAAGAGAGGGAGTCAGGACATGATGCCGAGCAATCTGACTTTAGTTCCCGTGTTAACTAGCAGGTAGCATTGCTTCCAAGTCAGGTTCTCTGTTTTAATGTAGCTGTCAGGAGCCCAGCCAATCTGATCCGTCTACACTGGAAGTTTTCCAAGGGTTTTCTTCTGCCAGTTTCCATAGCCTTCAGTGGTCCCAAATGAGATGTGAGCAAATAGAAAGGGGGGAGTGGGCACCTTCATGTTCCTGGGAAGACAATGGCTGTTATTGTTGTTGCCTTAATTCTTTGGATGCCTAAGGTTTCTGAGTGTGGACCAGAGCAAGGTCCATGCCCGTGAATTCTTAATGAATGTGTTTGATGGTTCCCTCTGTTGCCTCCCTAGTTGCCCATCTACTAAGAAAAATAATGCCAGTGCTAACTAGATCAATAAATGTCCTTAACACAAGTCAGCTTAACCTGAGGGGTATACTAGAATATTTGTTTCACAGTTGCTAGTGCAGCAGGAACTGTATTCTCAACATATCAAAGCATTTTCAATCCTTGCTATCAGGTTGTCCTGGCACTGAATCTATCAGATCAGGGGAAGAGGGGAGGCCACCCAGAATAAAGAGTCTTGGCTTAGCTTTGGGTTTCATGTTAGATTTGTTCTATGAAAAGTGAGAGAGTCTTCAAATCCATGCTTTGCTGAGAGAGAAAAGTGTTTTCCAAATTCCAGAAAGCTTCCATCTGTACATCAAAAGTAAACCTAGAGGCCTGAGATAGAGTGTTACTATTTTGAGCCATGAGGTAAAGAAGAGAGAATATGCCATAAGGAAAGTTCCCAGACAGTTGGAAATAGAAGATCCTTCTAGATCAGGGAGGCAGAGCTGAGGAGAGAAGAGAAAGGAAAAGCAGTCATGTTCTCGTTCCTTCCTCAGAGCTCAGACCTCTTGGTGCAGGGAGGGCAGTGTGAGCAGAGGAACTGGTAGGTAGTAAAGACACCCAGTTAAGCTGAGGGGGAGTTGACGTGGAGGGGCCTGGACTCTCACTCCACCTTCAGAACTTGAAGGGAGACCATCTCACATGGTACCATAGGCTGAGGTGGGCAGCCCCACAGAGAAGGAGAGGGCACATGATGTGTTCATCAAAGGAGCCTGTGCTCTGACCCCACGCGCTGCCACCATGAGTTTCAGAGGGAGATGCGGATAAGAGCTGAGGGACTGGCTCACTGGGCTTGCTGACAAAGGTCACCAAGGCAAAGAGGTTGGAAAGTGGTTGCTGGGGTTGGGGATCAAATGGGACCTATAGCCAGACCGTGGGGCACTTGTGGAACTAGTGGTCATTGAGGGGTGCCTCCTCAGAAGAGGCTGTGGAGGCTGAGGTCCCTGGGGGCAAGAACGGTATGGGGGCACTGCCAGAACAGATGTTGAGTCACGCTGGCCTTGGGCACTTCAGCAACAACAGCAGCGATGACCCGGGCAGGAGAAGCAGCTACCAGAGGAGAATGTGACACCAGGCCTTTCTTCCATTGCCAGGAAGACACTGTGCTTCTCACCACTCCTGGAAACAGGGTGTGTGAGTCCTTGAAAAAGGGAGACACCCTGTAAAACTGAGCAGTTACTGATAATGATTCAGTTTATGCCAATGAGACTAGTTGAAGCCACAAAAAACTGGGTTCTTCCCTCATTTTTCCCAGCTCCCATGATGATAGTCAGCATAAGAAATTCTGAGCGAGTTATAGAAAAATGTAAAGTATGTGTGTGTGTGCATATATGCAAATGCTGACCTCAGGTGATGCTAGCAGAAAACAAATGTTATGAACTGAATTGTGTTTTCTCACCCATCATCCCCAATTTATATGTTGAAATCTTAACTCCTACTATTTGGGATGTGACCTTGTTTGGAGATAGGGTCTTTTAAGAGGTGGTTAAAATAAAATGAAGTCATGTAGGTGGACCCTAACCCAATGCGACTGGTGTCCTTATAAGAAGAGATCAAGACACAGACAGACACAATAATGGATGACCATGTGAGGACACCAGGAGAAGACAGCCATCTGCAGGCCAGGGAGAGATGCCTCTGGAGAAACTCATGAGCCCACACCTTGGACTTCCAGCTTCCAGAACTGGAATAAATGTGAGAAAACACAATTTCTGTTGTTTAAGCCACATAGTCAGTGGTATTTGGTTGTGGCAGCCCTAACAGTTGCAGAGATTCAGAAGTAAGTTATTAGTGTATTGGAGATCAGAAACAAAGGAAGCACCATAGGATGGTGGAGAGGCCTGGTGTACTGCATAATAGTTCATTTAGCGCTCAGAGATAGCTCAAATGCATACTACTTGATTAACTTAGTGAGCTTGGGGTTTTCCCCTGACTTCCCAAACCAATATACACCCAGGATGTGATATAAAACAGCCCTTCCTTTCCTAAGCTTTTCCTCCTATCTTTGGAGAGTAATAATAATTTATGCTGGGTGAAAAACAGAGTGATGCTGATTTTATAAGTGGGGCTATCTGTGACCCCATGAAGAGAGGAGGTGGTGACTGGTGCTGATGTTTGGTTGGGGTTTGTGGATGAGATGATGGTGGAGGAAGATCAAAATAACAGCTTCTGCCCACCCGCCAGTGAAAAGGAAATGGTGAAAACTTTGTGGCTCGGACCATTTCCTCCAGCTCCCGGGAAGTCATTTACTCCAAAATATCTTTATAAACAGTCTGGGTTTTATCTGTTCCTAAGATACCATTTGCTCTGTTTTCTTAGCACTGTGACAGGCACTACTAGACTAAAAACACATTGTGATTTATGATATCCATAAATCACAGAGCCAAACATTATGATTAAATCTTGTCCTTACAGCTAAGAAGTCAAAAGGGGTTGGTAATCATTTAAAATGTAGGATTGTGGCCCATGTATCAAAAATGTATGATTTTGCACAACCTAGGGCCAATGCGAAGGCATTAGTAAAACTGCACACGGTACCCACGTATCACCCAGCAAGGCCCCACCAGGCTCTGTGTCCCCGGGCCTGCACAGATGGTTTGTGATGAGGCTCAGAGAACATTCTTGTCACCTTAACCTTTTTCTCCATTTTTCTCCATGCTCCACCTCAAGTTGGGAGCCATATGGATAAAGCAAATACTGTGGTTGAACAGTGAATATGGCATTGGATCAGTTACCTGACAAGAGGTCATTTGTACTTTGTTCCAGAAGACATGATATCTCAAGACACCATTAATTAAAACTTCATCTGTTTTGTGATAATCCCTTTCTTTTGCTTTATGTCTCCCCATCCCTGTCATATCAGCAATTAAACTATGTTACAATGGTGATGCTGCCACTAATTAATTTCTCCTCACATTGATGGAGACCTTTGGCTAGTGGAGCGTATTAAAAATAAAAAAGACCCCAAACGCCAGCCTTCCATCTGTCCCTGATGCTCTGGGATTTCCTTCAGTCACATTTTCTTTTTACTTTTCACTGGAAGATGGTTGGCTGACAGGCTTGTAAAACTACATCTTCGTTCTTTAAATAGATAGAGCATGCATGGTTTTGTTTGTTTGTTCTTTGTTTTTTTGAGCAATAAAATCTCAGTTTGGTTCCTGAGGGCCAGGCTGTACTGTACTCCCATTGGTAATCTGTGTGAGTGGATAGGCTGGAGCACAGGGACATTGTAGTAGGTGCATTTTGAGGAAGGGCCAGGATCACAACCACGACTTAGTACTTCCCCTGAAAGGCTGAGGTCAACTTCACACGTCTTTATCAAGCAGAGCTGAGCTATGTTGGTGCTGGGCTAGAAAGAAAAGTAAGAGGACCACGAGAGCCCCTGTCCATGTGGGATAATAAGTCCTGACCCAGGAAATTTGTCTTTGAAATAAGGTGTTAATTTTGCATCGGTTGTCATCAACACACCATGTGAACGATAATAAAGATTCTGAGGGGGCAAAAGCTCCTGGCATACATATTAACCCCGGAAGACTCAGGAATAGCAACAAGTTTGGTAACCAAGAAATAAAATCCATTCATTTTAGATTCATTTATGAGAGTGAATAGTCTGAGCTATTTTTTTCCCCTCTGTAAGGTTGAACTATTTGCTAAGGTTCATATTTCCTTAGGGATTAGTCAAGTGAATTGGGCACATCTTTTGGCTAACTGCTAGCATGATGATATCTAATCTCTTACGTAGAGTGACACAATTTAATTACCAGTTCTAAAGGAAGTGTCATAATGTTTTATGTCTAATTAGCATATTTTCTCCAGATGTGGATGTCTTTTTTAATTCAAATAGTGTTAAACTAAATGTTCAAATAAATAAATCTTTATTGGTTACTTCTCAGTTAGCTCCCTTATGGGCAGCAGAAGAGCAAGTAATATGATTCCCATTTTACAGGTGGAGCTGAGGCTTAGAAAAAAATTGCTGAACTAGGGAGAAGAAAAATTTGTTTTCTGAAGGCAACAAAACCCAAGATAGCATGATTAGTACTGAGATATAACACTTATTTCCCCTTTATTGTAATTAATGTGTTCTTTGTAGAAAAATTGGAAAATTCAAATAAGGTTAATGAAGAAAATAAGAACCATCCATAATTTTACAACCCACATCTCTGTATTATTACAGTGGATTTCCTTCATGAATACATACAAATATGAGACTTCTTTAAAATTGGATTGTGCTAAATATGCAATTTTATATTCCACTTTTCTTAGTTAGTACTATATCATAAATATAATAGTGGAAACTTTTAGTGCTGCCTGTACCTAGCTCACCTCTCCTCCTGGGCACAGAGTAGAATTATATTTTTTCACTCATCTGTAGGTTGGTGGAGCTATGACTAATCCTGGCCAATGGGCTGTGAGCAAAAATAAGGTGTGTCGCTTCTGGACTGAACATGCAATGCCTGTGTGAGGCAATGAAGGGGTCTCTTTCTCTGCTAAGACAGTTGCCGTATGTTCCTTTGAGAGTCTGGGGCCCTGGGTGATGACATGGAGAGTGCCTCCCTATCCTTCCCTGCTTAATTTCATTTGGATGTGGAATATGAGCATGAAAATTTTTTTGTTGTGCTAAGCTACTGAGATTTTGAAGCTACTACATCATAACCTAGCCTAGCCCAATGAAGACAGAATTTTCTTATGTTGAGAATTCTCTTGAAAACTTGATTTCTAACGGCAACAATTTTTCATTATATGCATATTTTAAATTTTATTTAGTTATCTTCCTATTGTTAAGTGTTCATTTGTTTTACACTTCCCTTTCTGTTTTTTCCTTTAATAGCACAGCTGTGAAACTCTCAAGTGCTTATCTGATGTATTCTCATGAGGAATTTTTATAAATGGAGTTGTTAGGTCAGAAAATATAAATGTTTTCAAGGCTCTGGATACTAATTGACAAACTTCTCTCCAGAGACATCTTTCACGTTTATACTTCCTTTGGCAGCGCACAAGAATGTCCAATGCCCATTTCAATGCACTGTTGCCAAAGCCATGTCTTAGCCGTTTGAATGTTTTATTTCACAATTTTAAAGGAAAAGTAATAGTCATTTACTTGGTTAACAATGACTCTGAAGTTTCTTTACATGCCCTTTTGCCTATCTGTACATTTTGTGAGTACTGTAAAGTAGAACCTAACCTACTGGGGGAACTTTGTCTTTTTGTATTGATTTGTAACTAACATCCTAACTTTTCAGACTATTATTGATTTGAATATTTTGATTTATGATATAGTTTCAGAGAGAAGAATGGGACAGATTTTTGAGGGATAGAAGTTCCCTAATTAGAGTTAATATTATCTTTTGGAATGAAGGGAAGAGAGAGGGGAAACAGCTACTCTTGGCACCTCCCCTTCCTTAGTGATGCTCTCTGAAAAGCCATCTTGTGGGCAACAAAGGGATGGTCGCCCAGGTGCAGAGGGTACTGGGGGAAGAGGGGGGATGGCTGAGTACAGCTTGAGGCTGTATACTGATTAGTTTAACAACTGAGGCAAATCGCTAGGAGCTCTATGAGACTTTGGCTGACCCTCCCCAGGGCCTGGTGCTGATAAAAGCTGGCCCTGGTGCACAGCCTGGTTCTTTCTGCATACACACAGGCCCAGCAGAAGGGGCCACACACTTGGATCACTGATAGTTCAAATAGGTTAACCAGGGCCAGTCAAGCAGCGTCTGACAAAGGCCTACACCGAGTCTTTGCAGATCTACCTAATACACAGAAACAAATACAAAGTAGCAGCCAAAATGAGAAGACAAAGAAAGAGACCCAAATGAAAGAACACATGAATTATGCAGAAAAAGAGCTAGATGAAATGGAGGCAAGCAATTTATGAGATAGAGAGTTTAGAGCCATGATTATAAGGATACCCAACAGCATGAAAAAAGACATAGAAACCATAAAAAAAGACCAGTCAGAAATAAAGAATGCAATATCTGAAATAAATAATATACTGGAAGTAACAAACAGTAGGTTAGATGAACCAGAGGACTGAATCAGTGATTTGTAAGACAAGGTTGAAAAAAACACTCAGGCAGAACAGCAAAAAGAAAAAAGAATTTTAAAAAATGAGGAAAGCTACTTCCAGCCAAGATGGAGGTGTAGGTAGACACACTGTACCTCCTTGCACAACCAAAAGAAGGACAACAACAAATTTAAAAACAAAAAGCAACCAGAACTGACAGAAAATTGAACTGTATGGAAGTCTGACAACAGGGCGGTCCCACATTCATGTGCAGATAAACTGAGAGGAACAACTGTGGAGAGAGATAGACCACACAACCCAGGGTTCCAGAACAGGGAAATAAAACCTCAAAGCCTCTGACTGAAAACACCTGTGGGGGTTGGGGCAGCAGCGGGAGAAACTCCCAGGAGGGCCCAATTTGATTGTGGGTATTGGGGGAAGTGACTGAAAACTGGCAAAGAGCAGAGCAAGCCGCACTGTTCCCTTCCAGACCCCTCCCCCCACACAGCGTCACAACTCAGTGACGTGGGTTGCCTTGCCCTGGTGAACACGTAAGGCTCTGCCTCTCACTAAGTAACAGGCACACTGAGACAAAAACAAAAAAATGGCCCCAAAAAATGAAAGAACAGATCAAAGCTCCAGAAAAAATACAACTAACTGACAAAAAAAATGCCAACCTATCAGATGCACAGTTCAAAACACTGGTAACCAGGATGCTCCCAGAATTGGTTGAATATGGTCACAAATTAGAGGAAAAAATGAAAGCTGTGAAAAATGAAATAAAGGAAAATGTACAGGGAACCAATAGTGACGGGAAGGAAACCAAGACTCAAATCAACAGTTTAGAGCAAAAGGAAGAAAACATTCAACCAGAACAGAATGAAGAAACAAGAATTCAAAAACATTAGGAGAGGCTTAGGAATTTCCAGGACATCTTTAAATGTTCCAACATTAAATCATAGGGGTACCAGAAGGAGAAGAGGAAGAGCAAGAAATTGAAAACTTATTTGAAAAAATAACAAAGGAGAATCTCCTCAATCTGGCCAAGGAAATAGGCTTCTAGGACGTCCAGGATGCTCAGAGAGTCCCAAAGAAGCTGGACCCAAAGAGGAACACACCAAGGCACATGATAATTACATTAGTCAAGATTAAAGATAAGGAGAAAATCTTAAAAGCACCAAGAAAAAAGGAGACAGTTATACCTACAAAGGAGTTCCCATTAAACTATGAGATGGTTTCTCAAAAGAAACCCTGCAGGCAAGAAGGGGCTGGAAAGAAGTATTTGAAGTCATGAAAGACAAGGACCTACTTCCAAGATGACTACCCAGCAAAGCTATTATCTAAAATGGAAGGGCAGATAAAGTGCATCCCAGATAAAGTACTCCTCTGCAGTAAAATAGAAGATATTTTACACTTTGCAACAGTTTGGTTGGATCTGGAGAACATTATGTTAAGTGAAATAAGCCAGTTAAAGAAAAACAAATACCATATGATTTCACTCATATGTGGAATCTAATGAACAAACTGAACTAACTAGGAAACTGAGGTCAGACTCATAGATAGAGAGCAGGGTGACAGCTAGTGGTGGTGGGGGGAGGTTAGGGGGTAGAGAAATTGAGCAACAAGGAAAAAGGATTCATGGACATTGACAATCATGTGGTGATTGCTGGTGGGAGGAAGGTATAAAGGGACTAAATAGTAATGGAAAAAATATAATTAAGATTGAATTAAGAAAAAATAAATTACTATTCTGAGAGATATATATTGTATATATATACATAATCGATATTAAATATGGAACATTATTTTAAAAATGATTCACTGTTTATCTGAAATTAAAATTGAGTCAAACATCCTGTATTTGTTACATCCAGCAACCACCCTAACAGTGATGGCGGTGCTGACTCTGGGTGGCCCATTGCTTTGGCCTCTGGATTCCTGAGAAGGGCATGGCGGGAGGAGAGTGGGAATGGGGCCTCTGGAGTGTGGGGCCCAGAGCAGGGACTTTGGTTGCTAGTTCTAAGGACTGCAATGCTTAGAGATGTTGTGAGGATTAAATTAAATAACAGATATAAAATGACTTCACAAATTATGGCTTTTATTGTAAATCTCTCCTGGGTGTGAGGAGTGGTAAATTTACCTTAGGACTGGAAAAACAATTGATTGGCCCATGGGTTACACAGAAAAGGATTACATTTAAAAAAATTCTCATTCTTGAATAGACATTTGGATACACTGTATATAGATGCTGTTTAGAATTCTATCCTCTCTTGTTGACTTAATTTTTTTCTTTTGGTCACATATGCATGGCCTATTAGCTTACTTGGAAATCTGGGCCTCAGATTCCCTAGTTCCATTGTGTGCATTCAATTCTTGCACAATAAAAGAACAGGTTTCTGTAGCATCTTTCATTCAAACTCTGGGTCCCCTGAAGGGCCTCTGCTAGCTTTTGTTTTATGGAACGCCACACGCTTAATCTTTCTCGAATTGCTTCATGGCTGTCTGCAGAGTTGGCATTATTCACTTCAGAAGGGCACGGACCTTGTTTTGTTCTGCATTCCCTCTGCATTCAGCTCTGAGGCTGGCGAGTTGCTGGTGTTTGTCGTTCAACAAATAGTTGATTGATTGAGTGGATCGCCAAAGGAGCTGGGTTGTCTCTTTGGGACCTCTGCTTCTATTATCAATGCAGATACTATAGATGGAATTTGTATAATGGATGCCTGAGCTTTTTAATGTGCCAGGGCCTCTCCTACCATCATGTTCACACTTAATTAACAAATAATTATTGAGCATGTCCTATGTGTCAGGCACTGGGCGGAACACAAAGACAGACAATTCCTGCCTTCAAGGAGCCTGTAGTCAACTAGGCAGACAGAAATCCAAAGAATTAACTTGCAATGATATCATGCTATGATGGAAGAAAGTGTATAAAGTAAGAGAAAGATGAAAGAAGGCAGGACTGGCTGAAAACACATGGTATCCCAGGCTGGTTAATCATATGACATTCTTCACACTAATATTCCTTCAATGTCTGTTCAACCTGTGATCAGTGTGGATGTAGAGAAAACGATTCTCTATTAATAAGAACTGTTTACTTTTTCATTCTTGTTCAGAATAAGAGATTTCTGACAGACACTGACTGGAGCAGAAGAATTTAACCTTTAGGATCTGCAGTTTTTGAAGCAGGACACTTTTGGGGAGACATACTGAAGTGCTTAAGATTTATATAGTAATGCAACCCACCTATTCCTGGTGGGTCATAGTTTTTGCAAGTTCCACCTATGAATTCAGAAATGGCTTGTGTTGGTTTAGAGTGATTTCTCGTGTCCAGGGCAAAAATGCTTATGAGAGATAGGTCAGTGAGCAAGTAGAATGGTTCTGTTTGGATCACTGTGTACTTTATGATTCACCCATGATACAAACAGTCACCCATAGAAACCCGAGTTAACTGGCAGTATCCATCCAGTTTATTTCTGTGATGTTTAGCATCCACGTTTGTTGGTGTCCTGGCCGGATGGCAGCTGCCCTGCCTTTTCATCCAACCCTGGAAGTAGAAGCCCCACAGTCAGTCTGGGGAGAAAGGGAAGGTTCCTCAGGAGAACAAGTATAGAGCCCTAACTTGAAGACCAAATTAAATTTTCCTGAAAGACAAAGAGGGGTGCAAGTTGAGAGAAGAGCACTCTGGCTTAGGGAATCGCATGTGAAAAAGTGTAGGGACAGGAAAAGCGGTGGTGCATGGGGATGAGTCCCTGCAGTCCAGTGTTTGTTTGTAGGTCGCTAGGTGGTCAGAGTGGCTAGGGGACCAGAGACTGGGCTGGACAGGGAGCCCAGAGCCAGAACACAGCAGGCCACGAATGGTAATTTTACCCTTCAGTTTTGGCAACACAAAGTGAGCTGACATCTTTTTATTTATTACAGGTATACAGCTGCCCCGCCCCCAACACATATACATTATGAAAATTTAAAAAAATGTAAAAACTAGCACAGTGAACACCAATGTAACCACCACCTACATTTTAGTATTAGCTTCTGGCCACACTTTCTGCAACAATTCCCAAAACGTTGTCCGCAAGCCCAGGGGGCCCCATGACACTTTATGGAGATCCTTAGAGTCAGAACAGTTTTCAGTTAGTGATGCTAAAAATGTTATTTGTCTTTCTTTTTCTGTGTTGGTTTTGCACCTGTGGGACAAAACTGAGAGTAGGTAAAACTGGTGCCTTAGCATGAACCGAGGACCTGGCCCCCACCATACCAGTAGTGTTCTCAGTGCCACACATCCTACTGTAAAAAATGGCAGCTTCAATGAAGTGTCCTTGATGAAGCATTACAAATTTCTAATTTTGTGAAATCTTAATTCTTGAATACACACATTTGAAGTACCTTGAAGGATGAAATGAGAACTGTGCATAAGGGCCTGGCTCCATATTGAAATTATTGCCCATTTTGAGGAAAAGTACTTGTGTGATTGTTTAAGTTGCCAGCTATACTAGCAGCACTATTCATATAACACCAGCTTTTACCTGCAAAAATGACTGGATTTGCTTTCTAGGGCTGGCTTAACAAACTACCATAGCCTTGGTGGCTTAAAAGAACAGTTATTTTCGTACAGTTCTAGAGACCAGAAGTCCGAAATTATGGTGTGGGCAGGGCCACTCTTTCTGGAGAAGAATCTGTTCTTCACCTCATCTAGCTCCTGGTGGCATATCCTGATTGGCATGCGTTCAAGTTCCTTGGCTTTCCGCAGCATCACTCCAGTCTCTGTCTCCATCTTCACACTGTGGTCTCCTCTTTGTGTTTCTGTGTCTTCTCATCTTCTGTCTCATATCTCTCTTTCCCTCTCTTACAAGAGACTTGTCATTGAAGGTAGTGCTTATCTGGATAACCTTTTTCTCAAGACCCTTAACTTAATAATCACATCTTTTACCATATAAGGTAATATCCACAGGTTCCAGAGATTGGAAGTGAATATATCTTTGGTGCAGGGAGGGCATTTTTTTCTGCTTATCACAGCGACTGACAGATAAACTGCAGTTGTTCAGACTTTGGTACTGGCCAAACATTTTCTTGGAAATGAACAGTCTACCACTTCAAGGAAAGCAACTGACACTTTCGTTACCAAATAGAAAATTTGAGCTTTCAAGTAAAAGATAGAATTCTGAAAAACTTGTATTCATCACCATGAGCTTGACAGTTTCTCAGTTCTTGAAGAATTTTTCTGGTGCAATTGGAGGTGATATGAATGTGTATATATACATACACACACACACACACACACCATGTATACACATATATGGCATATATATATTATATATATGTGGTATACACACACACACACACATATATTCATTCTTTAATAAAATGTGTCAGTATTTGGAAGTTCCATATAACTCCATGAACAAATTTCCCAAGTGGTCAATCATTAATACAATAAAATTATAAATAGATAAAAGATCCATTCGAAGTGCAAGATAGACCAATGAATTTTAATAAAACAGAATATGAAAGTTTACTAATAGGGTTTCAGATTCTACATTGCAGTTAACTTTTGAGAAACTATTGCTTTTTCAGTTTTGAATAGTATGAAAAAAAGATGTCCACAATTATCTGAAAAGACTATTAAAATTCTTCTCCCTGAACCCAGTACAATCTCTGTGAGGCTGGATTTTCTTCATAGGCTTCAATCAAAACAACCTGTCATAAAAGATTAAATGCAGAAGCAGATATGAGAATCTCACTGTCTTCTAGTAAGCCAGACATTTAAAGAGATTTGCAAAAATAGGAAGCACCCTGGCTGGTGTAGCTCAGTGGATTGAGTGTGGGCTGTGAACCAAAGGGTTGCCGGTTTGATTCCCAGTCAGGGTACATGCCTGGGTTGTGGGCCAGGTCCCCAGTGAAGGCTATGTGAGAGGCAACCACACATTGATGTTTCTTTCCCTCTCTTACTCCCTCCCTTCACCTCTCTCTAAAAATAAATAAAATAAAACATTAAAAAATATATATATAAAGCATTGACCCTGACTGGTATGATTCAGCTGGTTGGGCATTGTCCTGAAAAATGAAAGGTTGCTGGTTCAATTGCCTGTTGGGGCACATGCCTGGGTTGCAGGTTTGGCCCCTGGGTCCATAGTTGGGGTACATACAAGAGGCATTGATGTTTCTCTCCCTCTCTTTCTCCTTTCCTTCCCCTCTCTCTAAAAACAAACAAATAAAATTATATCTGTGTCTATATCTATCTATATATCTATTTATCTATATCTATCTATCTATCTATAGTGATCACTTACCAAGAAGTCTTTGACATAAGTCATTTGTGGAGAATTAGAGCATGACAGGACAGTACTCACTCTAGGGTTCTCAGTCATGTCCCCTCTAAATGGTAAAAATGTCCCTAGACCAAGCCTGTGACCTCTACTTTTTTGAAAGCTTTAAGACCCTCTTTTCTCCTTTTGGTGTGCTTTGCTTTTTTCTTCTAAGAAACTCCTTCCCCGCTCAGTAGACAGACCTGGCTCTTCCATCCCTCTAGAACACAGCATAAATTTTGAATTCTGGTGTACACCTGCTTAGTGATCAAGGATAAAATTTGTTTCTGATTACTCCAGAAAAATGGAACTTGGGTCTGACACAAGAATTTTGCAAGTTGGTATGCATTTGACAAAATTATTCTGTAGAATTAAAAAAAAAGATGAAAGGGTGGGGAATGAGTGGATGTGTTTTCATCAAAAAGACGAAAGGGTGGGGAATGAGGGGACGTGTTTTCATCAAACAGTTGAAAATATAGCTTCAGATGTCATAATACTGCTGTTGTGCAGGATATAACTATGACTTCACCTTTGTCTTATTGCTTTTACTATTCCTTTATCATTGTATAGCATGGAGAGCTGTTGTTTTTCTATAAAATGTCTGTCCCGTGTGATGAATCATTACACCCACACAGTTCCTCTAAACAAATCTGGACATGGTCCTCATCATTGCCTCCTGCCTGAGGACTGCTATTCTGACTCAGCTCCCCGCCCCTGGGCATCACCATCCCTCGGGTGGTCGCTGAACTATGAGTGCTCTCCCACTGCCTCAGGAGGAATCCCACACTCCAGATTCACAGCCCTTCACAACCTGGCCCCACACCACCCTGAAACTTTGATTTCTTATTGCATCACAACTGTGATCTTCTATTCCTACACTTGGGCCTGCTTTGACCTTTTCCAAATAGACTGTGCTCTTTTGGCCCTCATTCCTTGTTCCTGCCATTTAGCAAGTTTGGGATTCCCTCCCCACTATGCGGAGTCAATTGAGTCCCATACCTTCAACTTCCCACTGCTCTGTCCAAACTCCTAGAACAGGAATTCTCAAACTCTCTGGCTTAAAGATTTTTTTACATACTAAAAAGTTATTAAGGACCCCAAAAAGTTTTTTATTTATTTTGTGCATTATATCTATCAATTTACCATAATATAAATTTAAAATATCTTATAATTATTTCTAAAATACCATTGTGTTATCATAAAAACATGAAAAAATAACTATCTTCCAAAATGAAAAAAAAATAATGACAATAAGTGGCAATGCTATACAAGATCTGTCCAGAAAAAGTTCAGCCATTGTTAATATAATGAGAACAGTTTGCGTGACATTGATGTAATCTGGCATCCAAGGAGAGTGGACTGGAATGCTCGTGCATGCACAATAACAACTTCACTGTACTAGTCAGTGGGGTCTGCCGCTGAGTGAGCATATGTACTGTGTGGCCGTCATACTCAAAATGATTGAGTGAGCACAGCAATGAATCTGAATCAAGTTTTGCATTAAGCTTGAACATTCCTCTCTGGAAATTATTCAGATATTCAGAAGGCCACAGCTATGGGCAACTGGTGATTGGCAGCCTCATCAGAAAACTTGCCTGCTCATGCATCACATTTCTTGCAGAGTTTCTTGGCAAGACATCAAGTCACCTAGGTGACTCAGCCCCCCTACAGCCCAGATTTGGTGCCCTGCTACTTCCTGCTTTTCCCAAAACTAAAATCACCTTTGAAAGGAAAGAGATTTCAGACTGTTAATGAAATTCAGGAAATTATGACAGGGCAGCTGATGGCAATTGGGAGAACTGTGTGAGGTCCCAAAGTGTCTACTTTGAAGGGGACTGAAGTATCATTGCCCTATGTACACTGTTTCTTGTATTTTGTGTCTTCTTCAGTAAATGTCTCTCTTTTTCATATTAAATGGCTGGATACCTTCTGGACAGACCTTGTATGCCATTTACAGACTGTGCTTTCATGGAAACACTCTTTTCTTTTGGCTTCTATGTCAACACTTTCTCTTTGTTCTTTTGCTACCTCTCAGAACATGTTTTAAAAATCTTCCTTCCAGGTTTTTTTTCTATATACCCCTAAATTTTTTTACATTTCTTAGAGTTTTGCCCTTGGGGATTTTTTTACACACTCAATATTCTCTTTTTAGGTGATCTCACCCACTTGAAGTTATAATGACTAGGACACAAATTTCATGTGGGTTGAAAATTATCTTTTTCATGGCTGTATTCCCAGCCCCTAGAAGAGTACCTGGCATATTGTGGGTGTTCAATAAATATTCAGTGAATGACTAAATTGCCATTCACAGGCAAAATCTAAATGTAACCCTAATAAAACCTGGCTGCCTTGAGTTCAGTTTAACAAAGTGAGCATTCAAAAAAAACCCACATAAATTTGATGCTAGAAATGAAGTATTTGTAATTGGAGTTTGGTGGAGCCATTATGTCAACTTTTAGTTAGGCTAACTGTGTATACAGCATGATTCTGTAATCACTTTCCAGGCTATATATTCCAGAAAAAAATCTCATCTGGATCCATAAGAGAACATAAATGAAGGTGTTCGTTCTAGCATTATTTGTGGTAAAAGTAGTGGGAGGCAATGGAGCTGTTGGAGAAGTTATAGCAGATGCATGAAGGGGACACTCTGAAGTAGTTGGAAACAAATGTGTAAACACAGATGTATACATTAACCTTGAAAAATGAGGTAAGAAATGGAATGATATCTATCCTACAACGTCACTTATGGAAATTAAAAATGTGTGCACAGTGTTGCTGAAAATATTCTGTTTAGAGCTAGGGGCTGGTTACACTGGTGTATCTATGTGTACAAATTCAACAAGCTGCATAATTAGTTATTTCACTTTACTGCATGTAGTTATACCTCATCATGCACACAAAATAAGATACATTATATAAGGACACTTACCAAAATAAAAGGCCACCCACCAAACACATTACAAAATTGCTTGTGGTAAAGAAGATGGATTTAGAAGGAAATGAATGATTGAATGAAATAACTTTAAAACATTAAATAGAAATGGGGCTTTGCATGTACCAATGATGACCATGTGCCAAGAACTGAGGAGTCTGAAGTCCCTCTATTTATTTTATCTACTTATCCATCAGTCTATCTATGGAGTTATTTATGCTCATGGCATCAAATGACATGTTTATGTGGATGGTGTCCAAAACATATCCACAGCTATACTGTCTTCCAAAATTTCAATTCTACATCTCCAGTTTCCTTCTAGGTATTTCTATCTGGATGCCTTTGTTTTTGTATTCTGATCACTAAAAACAAAACCAACACACAAAAGAACCTCCAAAAAACCCCAAAACATAAACATACATAGATACATCTTTTGTCTTCCTTCCAAAAGAGATGGTCTTTTCCAACACATTGAAATTCTAGTGACTAAAAGAATCTGTGTACTTCTCCAAACATTTTACATTCGAGCATCAGTTTTTTTTTTTTTTTCGAGCAGCATTTTGGGTGAATAGCATAGGCATCACCTAGAAGCCTAATAGATACGCAGAATCTCAGGCCCTACCTCAGATTTACTGATTTACAGCTTTCATTTGAACAAGATCCCAGGTGACTTTTTGCACACTGAAGCTTGAGAAGCACTGCTCTGTTTTTTGTTTGCTTTGCTAACCTTGCTTAGACTATCAGGTAGAAATAGGTGGGGACTCCTTCAGGAAGCAGCCAGGTAGGGTTAAATACATGCTCTATTTAGGTTTTGTATACCAGGGTCAGTTAGATGAGAAATAAGACATCCAGAGTTGAAGGGGCCACTCCTCATTATGCGTTTCACTTCCACTCTATATTAACAAAGCCCTTCACCATCCATTTATTAGTGATTCTCTCTCAAACTCTCTGTATCATCTTTCCAAGCAATTAATCATGGTGAATTTTCTTTGTAACCCATAAGTGGTTGATAAATTGTAAACAAATGGGTGGAAAAGGTAACATAGTGGAAAAGTGTTTGAATTTTCTTGCATCTATCCTCCATGCATCACTTAGGGAGAAACCAAGTACTCACAGGCTTGATTGTGTGTCTGGAATAGAATTCTAAAGAGAAGGAAAGAGAGAACTTCATATTACATGATTTAAGCTATTAGGTAATAAATGTGGATAGGTTTGCCAAGGTGGGCTGCCAGTCTAATGACACTGGCTGAACGGAAGTCCAATGTCAGCAAAATTAAGGTAATGCCTTTCACTCTCTGACTGTACTTATATCACTTGTGAGCTACCATGTTCACACAGAGATGAAGTATATTCTGCATTAGTTTATAAGTTCCCTCAGTTTGAGTTGGACATAAACAATAAATATGTAGTCTAATTTTTCTCCTGTATAAGTTGATTTTTGAAACAAGTTCCTCCTCACCCAGCAAGAGCAAGGGGTAACTCTCCAGTGCCCTCTCCATCTGCATGCATTTGTCTCTAGGGATCATTTTAAGTTCTGCTTCTCTGTCTGGCCTCTCTCTCTCTTCTCTGTTCTCTGCCTTAACATTTGAGACTTCTCCTTGGTTCTAGAGGCTTCCTTTTTCGAAGACAAAGCCTGCAGTTCCCTGTAAGTTCATATTCATAGTCTCATGGCAGCCTCTTCTACACCCACCCATAAACCAGGCTCTCTGCCACACCCAGCCCCAGAAAAACCTGCTCTGGCAGGCAGCACAGCCAGCCCTGACTCAGCCTCCCTCTCACCAAGAGTTGGAGGCCCCAAATTCATGCAGGTCACTGCCACACTTCTTAGGTTCACCTGAGATAAGCAGCAGAATACACAGACCAGCGATTTCATGGCCAATCTGTCAATTTCTGGGATGGTGAGGCTCTCAAAATCAATGTTTGGATTTTGTTTGACTCTAAGAATGAATGTTTGTTTGACTCCCAGAACAAAAAGATTTTCATCAAGGCAAAGTAAAGAAGCAGTAACTGCTGGCCCATAGAGAAAGCTACACAGTTACAATTAAACAAAGGAATCAGCTGTGATACAGGTATGAAAACAAAATTCAATAGTGAATAAAACTGGGATGAGTGTGGATGAGAAAAAAAAAAAAAGAATGGGGCAGAGACAATCTTCTGCTGGGCGGCATCGGAGAACCTGCTGACCCCTCAGCATTTCACTAATGCCATGCCAGCACTCCGTGGGGGAAAGCAATTATTTTAAGGAAATCTATTTGAGTCTAACATTGTCATTATCCTTTCAATGCCACTGTTCCAACAATCCAGTTAAAGCATGTAGTCATTAAAAATAAGAAATGCTCTTTTTGCCAATACAATTAAGGCATTTTGGAGAGGCAGATACTATTAGTTCAGCTTGTAGAGGCTTTTTCTTGCCATTTCTACAGAATAACATTTTTGCAAGTGTAAAGTGCAGAAACCAAGGCAATACAGGGGTGCACAGCCAAGCAACTGGTTTACCAGGAACACACACACAAACACACAAATGCAAAATGGAGCTTCCTCTGAGATTAAAATAAAAATCTGTTTTACATCAGTAGAGAGTAAGTGGAAAGTAACTATGCTTTCCAAAGGACAACAGATAACTTTGGGGAGCTAACAAGAAGTTTCTCTGTGTAATAAATCAGTTGCCCCAAAAGTGGTTTAACTGTAATAAATCAGTTGCCCCAAAAGTGGTTTAACTCATTCTTTTCTTTCTCTGCACAAGTTAGCTACATTAGGTGATTCAAAAGGGCTTGGAATTTAGCTAATTAAAGGAGTTTGAAGATGGGGCTGGAGAAGCAGGAGTAGAAAATTAAAAAAGTTAGAAGATTTGGCCCAAGTCCATTTATTAGTGGAAATCCAAAATTAATTCATAGAATATTATTCCTTAAAATATGTGGGTCTCTGAAGGCAGGGGTTCCTTTGAAAGCTCTGCTATCTATCTGCTATTGACAGGCCAGAAAAATCAGAAATAGTTCCTCTCTAGCAACATGAAAATGCTCCCATTTAACATTACATAGGGCAGATGTGAGCAAAATAGAGAGATGATAAGAATCGCAAGAGTACATTACCCAAATATTTTGTACAAACAGAGCAATTCCAGTTTAGGGGCAAGAGTGGAAATGGGCTTTGTTTTATTCAGATGAAGATGGCCACATTGCTATGAGGCACATGAAAAAAACCCATGTCATCAGGGGCTATACCTTTGAGATGGTTCCCAGACTGGAATTTCTAGACAATTGTGCTTTCTCCTTATTGCAAAACACAATGCAGAGGGTGGTGGTTCCTCACCAATTACTCTGTGCATGACCTTGAGTGACTCACTCTTTTTTGGCCTTAGATTCTCTAATCACAAGATGATGGGCTATAGTAAATGGTTTCTGACACATTGAAGCTTTTATGTTCTGTAAGACTATGAGTGCAGTATACGGTCCACTTGTTTATGGAAGTTTTAAGTCTAACAGTGAAATACTACATGCACACAATAAAAGTTGTCAATGCAAGGTCAAGTATTTTAGGTAAGTAAATAGTACAGGCATTCATTTATGTGTGGCCCATGTGCTCGCTTGTAAGGCAGATCTTCCTAAGACTCTCATCCTCTTCTAAATGTGTATGCCTTACCTCTCTCCTTCCTCTCATGGCCAGATTTCTAGAACATTTAGTCTTCATGCACTGCCTTCATGACCTAATCTTCCATCAAATCCCCAGCCCACTGAAATTTGGCTTCCACTTCGCCAGGTCCATGAAAACTATTTTCTACCAAGGTCATCATCAACCCTCAGGTTGATAAATCCCATAGACTCTGTAGGCACATTATTTTGACTTCTCAGCATTTTGTACCATTGACAAGTTGATCTTCTTGAAACTGCCTCTTTCCTTTATTCCCAAGATCTTATTCTTTCTGGTTTTCCTCTTTCCTCACCAACCGATTCTTTTCAGTTTCTTTTATGGGCACCTACACGCTGCCGGCCCTTTAAATCCCTGTGCTACCTCAAGTTCTGTTCTTGGCTCTGGCTGCATACTCTATCTCGCTAGACAAAAGCTTTCAACACCACAAATGCTGCTGACTCTCCAATCTGTCTCTCTGACACCTTTCTCTATTCTATAATTTACTGGCTAATTTATCTAATGTGTCAGAAAGATCCCAACATTATATCCAAAATCCAACTTACAGCCTTCCCCCCAAATTTGTTACCCTCCTATAAAGTCAGTTCTGAACTGTTGCTCAAGGTAGAAATTTGGGAGTTACCATGAATTCCTCCTCTGCCCTCACCCCACACCCCATGTAATAAATTGTTAACAGCTGTCAATTCTATAGTCCACCTGCCTCTCCTCCCCACCCCCTCGATCGCTGCTTGGTCCAGGACAATATCATCTCTCTCTGGAACTTTGGCTGGCTGCCCTCAATGTCCCCAGACTCTGAGACTTTGTCTTATACACCATCCTCCCTACTGACATTAGTAGGTTTTTTCTCACAGCCAAATTTGATCATGTTCAACATTCTTTGTTATATTGAACTCTAGTTGATGCTATGTATGCTGATGTGTTTAGGTGTAAGTCTGCAATGTACTTTGAAATCCATTAAAAAAATAAGGTGAATTGATGGATGAATCAAGAGACAAATAAACACATAGATGTGTGATAAACTAGAGTGGTAATTGTCCTTTTTTTGGTATGATATATACATTTGCTTAACAATTATCTGCATTGTTGATAATTATTAAGCAAATGCGTATATCATCTTATAATGGCATTTAAGGTTCTCTAGTACTGGATCATCGCAATGCACTTCTGTATCCTCATTGCTCCTAACACAGGTATGGGGAAAAGGCGCTTCTCAGCAAATAGTTTAGCAGAAACAAATGGAGGATATCATTTCTAGTTGGCCTTTTGTCTAAGCTTAAAGTGATGATGAGGAATACTAGAGAATTATTCAGGATATATAAACTGAACATATACTTTCAATTATATATTATGCATGTTTTTAAAGACAATGGATTGAAATGTGTTTTTTGAGGCATTTAGAATTCATCTACATATCAGAAAGTAGAGCTTCTCTCTTTGTTTTTCTTTATATGAGATTAAAACAAGTAACCTTGAGACCCTTTTCATTTGAAGAGAGAGTAAAATGACAGATTATTTTGTCAATAGCAAGCTGTTAACATTGAGTTCAGTAGATATTTAAAAGGAATTTACTGGAGCCTTACTATGAAACATTACCTGAGTTTTATGCCTTGGATTCAACTATGAGACCATTTCATAATAAGCCCTTTTTGCAACCTCAATAAATATACATCTTTGGATGGTGTCCAACATACCCTTTTGATATAATCCTGCCCTGTAGGGAACAGTAATATGGTAAAGGCCTAGTAAAATTAAGAATTTCTTTTATAAATAACATAATTCTAGAGGTATTTATAAAATCTAAAAATAAGGGATTCATTCCACATTGTACACTTTGGTTGTAATCTGGAACTCTTTTGTCACAAGAAATCGGAACCAACTATATTCTAGTTCCAAGCATAATTTGGCATTATTTTATTATATGTGGTCCAATTTCATACAGTGAAATAAGTCCAGTTTGTTTCCCATGAATTCAATTCAGAGCAATCTTTCCAACAGAGTTTGGCACCAGAAAGAATGCTGAGGAACACATGTGGTTAGAGGCATTGCAAAAGGGGGCTGGATTGTTAGTACTGAACTCATCACAGTGAATGCTCTGTGGACTTGCAAATCATGTTTCATCACAACCTGATTTTCAGGTACCTTTCTTAACTTTATGAAAACTCTTTCATCAAGTATCTCAAAATCATAAACCAAAAAGCAAAATCAAAGACAAGATAACTTTTTCCTCCCATTTTTGATGTCAGCATAAAATATGTGCTATAGGAATGTTTGGGGAAAATGCTGTGTAGCAAGTCTTCTTATGAGGATGTAAACAAATATGTACTTTCACCAAATGTCAAACTTATGTTGTCATTTGATATGCAATGTCACAAAAACGAATTTATTGTGTAGATTTCCATGGTAGTGGTTCTCTATGGGAAAGGGTGTATTTGGTTAGGAAAACAGTTTGCAATCAAAGTATTATTGCTTTGGGGGCAAGGAGGATGTCATTCAGATTAATACAGCAGCAAAACATCCTGATAAATTTTTTAGTTAATGCATTGCTAATAGAAAGTTATGTGACACTTCCGGCCAAGATGGAGGTGTAGGTAGACACACTGTGCCTCCTCGCACAACCAAAACTAAGGACAACAAAAATTTAGAAACAGAAAAACAACCAGAACAGAGAGAAATGAACTGTACGGAAGTCTGACACCCATTCATCCAGACTGGTAAGAGGGGCAGAGTTGGAGGCCAATGGAGAGGGGTCGAGGGGTCCTGGCAGGAAAAAGCGGTGTCTGGCAGACACAGGCGCGCAGGGCACAGGCAGCAGTTAGCAGACCCCAGACGTGCAGGGGCAGCTGACCGACTGGCGGCAGACCCCAGGCAGGGGAGGCAATGAGCAGACCCAGTGAGGTGTGTAAGGCAGCTGGCTGTCTGCAGTCACACATTCGTGCGCAGATAACCCAGGCAAAAACGGGCGGTGACACAGACTGCGCAAACCAGGGACCAAGTGTCAGGAAATAAAGCCTAAAAGCACCAACTGAAAACACCTGTGGGGGTTGAGGTGTTTGGAGAATCTCCTAACCTCACAGGAGAGTTCCTTGGGGAGACCCACACGGTTCTAGAATGTACACAAGCCCACCTGCCCGGAAGCCAGCACTAGAAGGGCCCAATCTGCTTGTGGGAACTGCTAGAGAGAGTGGAGCAAGCACCATTGTTCCCCCTCTGACCTCACCCCCACATACAGTGTTACAACCCATCAACTGGGGTGCCCCGCCCTGGTGAAAACCTAAGGCCCTGCCCCTCACTACAGGAGCTCAACAAGACCAACAACAACAACAAAAAAAGAATGGCTCAAACAGAACAAATCAAAGCCCCACAGCTAATACTTTTAAGCGACCAAGAGGTAGCCAACCTATCAGATGCACAATTCAAAGCACTGGTGATCAGGATGCTCACAGAATTGGTTGATTTTGGTCTCAAACTAGATGAACAAATGAAGGTTACAATAAGTGAAATGAAGAAAAATGCACAGGGAACCAATAGTGATGGAAAGAAAGCTAGGTCTCACATCAATGGAGTGGACCAGAAGGAAGAAAAAAACATACAATCAGAAAAGAATCAAGAAACAAGAATTCAAAAAAATGAGGAGAGGCTTAGGAACCTCCAGAACATCTTTAAACCTTTCAACATCCGAATTATAGGGGTACCAGAAGGGGAAGAGGAAGAACGACAAATGGAAAAGTTATTTGAACAAATAATAAAGGAGAACTTCCCCAATCTGGCAAAGGAAATAGATTTCCAGGAAGTCCAGGAAGCTCAGAGAGTCCCAAAGAAGTTGGACCCAAGGAGGAACACACCAAGGCACATCATAATTACATTAGCCAAGGTAAAAATGAGGGAGAGAATCCTAGAAGCAGCAAGAGATAAGGAGACAGTAACCTACAAAGGAGTTCACATCAGACTGTCAGCTGATTTCTCTCAAAAGAGACCTTCCAGGCCAGAAGGGGCTGAAAGGAAGTATTCCAAGTCATGAAAGACAAGGACATACATCCCAGATGGCTCTATCCAGCAAAACTTTCATTTAGAATGTAAGGGCAGATCAAGTGCTTCTCAGATAAGGTCAAGTTCAAGGAGTTCATCATCACCAAGCCCTTATTTTATGAAATGTTAAAGGGACTTCTCTAAGAAAAAGAAGATCAAAAACATATATAGTAAAATGACAGCAAACTTACAATTATTAACCACCACACCTAAAACAAAAACAAGAAGAAACTAAGCAATCAATTAGAACAGGAACGGAACCACAGAAATGGAGATCACATGGAGGGTTAGCAACAGGGGAGTGGGAGGAGGAGACAGGGGGAAAAGTTATGGAGAATAAGTAGCATGGATGGTAGGTAGAAAATAGACAGGGAGGGCAAGAATAGTATGGGAAATGTAGAAGCTAAAGAACTTATGACACATGGACATGAACTAAAGGGGGAATGTGGGTGGGGGAGGGTGTGCAGGGTAGAGGGGAATGGAGGGGGGGTAATGGGACAACTGTAATAGCATAGTCAATAAAGTCTATTTAAAAAAAAGAAAGTAATGTGTGTTAGAGTACCAGCCATGGTTTGCATTCTATTAGAAACTTCAGCATTAGATTTATGGAGCTAAAAAAAATATGAGTTTTGCAGAACCAAAACAAAATCAAGGATTCATGGATCTTCTGGAAAATTAGCTCTACTAACAGTGTCTGAGGTTTGTTTATCACAGATGAACTAGCAAAAGGGAAACTACTTGCCCACTCTGGTTAGAAGTGCCAGCCAGCACTTCCACTTACTGCCTAGAAGGTAAGCTATTTGATCTTTTGAAACCTCAGTTTTTTCATCTGTAGAAAGGCTATAAAAATGCTTACCTTTTAAATGTTATTATTGAAACTTTCGTACCATATTGTTTAGCGGGTTCTCAATAATGAGGAGCTGTTACTGCTATAAGAATAGTAGTAAATTTGCTTTTCCTCTCAGGGCAATGGTGACAGTTTCCTCCAAATGACCTGGGAGTGAGTATGAAGTTTGGAGGCAGAATTTTGTGATGTAGACCAATGACATTTTGATCCATTGTCACTGACGAGCAGCTCCTCCTAGGAATTACTCCTGGAGGCCCCTTTTGGGTTGCCCAGTTCTGTCCTGCTTTTCCCACCAGCAACCCTTGTGAAGCCACATGCACAGAACCAGGAGAAAAAGTTGCAGCTACAACTGCTAAAGGGCGATGAGTTTTTATAGAAACCCCATTTGGGGAAGACACAGGGCTACTATCTAAAATAGTAAAATGCGGTGATCAATAGCAGCTGCTTCATATCCCCCGAGTGACCACCCTTTTTTTCTCCACCCCCCTCCCTGTGATGGTTATTTTTGTGTTTCAACTTGGGTAGGCTATAGTGAGTATCCTGTTATTCAGTCAGCCACTCATCTAGGTGTTGCTGTTATGAGCTGTTTTATAGATGTGCCTAATGTCTACTATCAGTTGACTTTAGGAAAAGGTGATTTCCTTCGATAAAGTGGTGGGCTTCATGCAATGAAAGCCTAAAGAGTGAAAACAGGTTTTCTGGCGAAGGAATTTGCCTCAAGACTGTAACATCAAATCCTGCCTGAGTTTTCAGGCTACTGGCCTGTCCTACAGATTTCAGACTAGTCAGCCCTTATACATGGCAATAGCCAATTCCTTAAAATCTCAGTCTCTCTCTGTCTCTGTCCCTCCTATTATTTCCGTTCTTCCAGAGAATCCTGAACAGTGCACCCTCTTTGCTACCCTTCCAGAGATCTTCCTGTGATCCAGAGGTGGAAATGCTAAAGCTTGCTCAGCAGGGATCCAGGCAGGGATCCTTTGCTGTTCTGATTGGTCAGTTTCCAGGCTGCCCTGGTTGTTATCTGTTTTGAAACCACTCTTGGCTAGACTCCGAGAGCATATGGCCCAGGAGGAAACACAGAGGGCAGAGCTTTGGGAAGATGGGCTTCCCTTTCCCTAAAGCTTTTCTTGGTGTCTATCATCCTTGCCCTGGTGTTTTTTTTCTTGCTATGTCAAAGAGGTTTCAATTTCTTGCAAAAGAAATTGTGCTGCTGATAAACATTAGTTATGGAAAGGTTTTCTTTCAAACCCAAGGGAAGGAGCAAGATAATTTCCCCTGGTTCAGGAAAGTCAGAGTAGAATAAAGCTTCTTGAAATATGAGCTTGATAAAAATAATATTGTCAGTATGAAATAAAAATGAGGACTTGGAGACAGTTTCATTCAAAGTCACTTGATCATATATAATAAAGCTGGGTGTGGGGGCTGGGAAAGGGATTGTAACACACTGAATTGAATCAAGCTGAGCCCTGTAACTATAGCTTGAACACTGGGAGAACCACTTGGCAAGGGCTATGTTGCTGATCTTCAGGGCCTGGGTGGACAAAGGAGTCTTATGGGTCCCCAGTTGAAAATATTACTCTGAGTTTAGGTTGACTTTGCTCTCTCCTACCCTACAAACAAAAATATTACTAATTTGTGTTAGTGGAGTTGGTCCCTAGAACATAGGACATTTATACAGGTAAAATCTGTGATAGCCAGAATACCCTACCTCCAAGTTTAGAGAATAAGGCATGGTCACTTTTCTTGTAATGTTCAAACCACAGTTACTCTGAGAATCCTATTACACCTAGATGGAGGAAGTTCAGTGTTTCTATAAGGGTTATTCTTATAGTTTCTGGATATCCTGATGAAAGCCCACTTGTTCCACAAATTCACCCTGGTGGGATCCTGTAATTTAAATCTGACATATGAATCAACCCTTGTTGGTTCTGCCGCTATGCTCTGCTGATCTCCCTTTACCTCAATCATGGAATTTTCCAGGTGGCATGCTCACTTGTTTTTCTTTCACACCAGCAGTGGGCTCTCTCAGGTCTTGGAGTCCCCATACCTGGCTTTGGGTCCTTGCCTGGCTTCTAGCAGTTTGCCACATATCTCTTACCTGTTGCCTCCATGTATCTGCAGAGGGTTCTCTGAACCCCTTCACTGGGCCCTCTGCCCTGTGGAGCAGAAATGGTCCTCCTCCCCTCTGACAAGGACTCCCTCCTTGAATGAACATTAGTCAGGCTCCTTTGAACCCTATTCTCAATGGGGCCTTGTCATTGGCCTGCTGAGTCTGGTATAGTGAGAGTATCCACCACCCCTGACACACATGCTGTATATCTTATCAAATTCCTCTTAGTAAGTTTGCATCCGCTGACCCCCTACCGCTTCCCACTGGCTATAAATCTGCAGCTGTCTTTGCTGTGTTTGGAGCTGAGCTTAGTTTTATACTAAAGTCTTTCTCCCCTATTGCAGCCACTCAAATAAGATCTGTCTAGCTATTTTAAAACAAATGTTGGATTTAATTTCTCTTTGATACCTTCCCCAAGTTCAAAGTTCACTCATTCTCTGTGGTCTGGCATGATTGACAGTGGGGACATTTATTTTCTTAAGAAGAAAGTTCCACATTTAAGGTAATTACCCACAAGGTAAGTCTGACCTCCAGGTCTACCAACCCTCTCAATGATGGCATTCGGTTCTACAAGCAACCCACAGTCGGGCCCCTCCCTAGAGCCCTGTGTGATCTGCTTATTATGCTCTGCAGGGCCTGGCACACACCACCTGCACACCTCTCCTCCTTCCTCATGCTACAGGGTCCAGCTCAACTCTTTTTCAACCCTTGTCCGTCCTGTTACAATGACTTCTAGGCTGGCTGCCTTCAAATCTACCTCTGCAGAGTCATCTATCTGAGATGAAGGCCTCATGACTCCCTCCCTGATGCTCCTTCACAGCTTCCCATTTCCTACAGAGTTAAGACAAAGCTTCCAAGTGGCCTGTATGGGTCTTCTCCATTCAATTCCTATCGGCTTTCAGGTTTACATCGATAATAGCAGTCCTGAACCACTTGTCTTCCCTTACAATCACTGTGCCTTAGTCATGTGGCCTGGAACAGCTACTAAGAGCTTACCCTTTAATAAGAGGAAGGGAAGTTTATGAAAGAAATAGAAGGCATTCTTTTTCTACCCTGGAGGCTCACAATGTGTTTATTTTTGTGTGGGTGGAATACAATTGAATAAAAAGGAAGAAGGTGTTTTGGCTACTGGGACTGTGCTTGAAGTTTCCAAAGCAGTCCTAGTGAGGTCTTCTGAGGAGAAGAACGTGTTGACCAGTGTGCAGCTTGAATTTATTTTCTTACTTTCAATCCTGATGTCTTGTCTGAACAGCCCATTTCCTATACTCTTGACTGTGGGTATCACCTAAAGACTGCAGCTTCTCTTGTTTAGAGAGGAAAAGGGTAAGCTGCTTGATTCATGTCATGATTTCCCCCCATTAGTTCAGATTTCTTCATAAGGTGGATTTGATGAGAAATTAACTAGTAAACAGTTAGTTACAATTTTAGACAGCTCAGCATTAGAGCTGTGGGAGCTAAAAAAAATATTGGTGTTCCTCCCATCTTCTAAGTTCTTCTGGCTGGGCTAATAATCAAATGGACTGAGACAGATTAAACAGGAGAAAATCAAATTTGAACACATATGCTTGAGGAATTCACAGAAGCATGAGAATTCCAAAGACAGTGAGGTAAAATTGGGTATATATGTCATATTGGACAAAGGAGAAAGCTCGGGTAGGAGTCTGAGCTCTGAAGGAAGAAGGCAATTTACAGGTAGTTGACGAGGAGCAGGAACGCACGTGCAGGTAAACCTTTGCTAGGCAACCCAGAAACAATGAGGCGCAGGTGGGGATCCAGTAAACAGGCCCCTGCCTGGGGCTTTCCTGTCCACCATAGTTAATTCAAATTAAGCCGTGGGGGCTAAAAAATGTGTTAATACTTTTCTTCCCACCTTCTCAGTCTTAAGCTGGGCTGATAATAAAATCAACAGAGACAGACTAACAGGAAAAAAATCAAAGTTTTAATACATTGCATAGGGAGTTCACATAAGCATGGAATTCCAAAAACAGTGAGGCAACATTGGGTATGTAAGCCATTTTGGACAAAGGAGGCAGGGCAGGAAAAGCCTTGCTAAGCAACTCAGAAACAATGGGACTCCATGGGTATCTAGCTCACCGGCCTGGAGGCTTCCTGACTAATGCTGGGGTGACGATTCTTAAGGTGATTAAGCCAAGGCTCCCTTCCTGAAGCATGCTTCTCTGTCTGAATTTCTTGGGCAGGAAAGGAGGAGGATCAGAGGTTCTGAGTCTTTTTTTTCTTTTTCCTTAATAACCAGCTTAAAATCAATACCCCAAAAGGGAAAACTTTGGTCCCCTTCAGGACCAAATCATTTGGGAGCCAAATGAGACTGCAGCTATTTGCATGCCTTGGTTTCTGACAGTCTTATGAGAGTTTATTCCAGGTGTTGGGAAACTTTGATCCAGATGGGCACTTTGTCTTTTTATTTCAATTTCTTCTCTTGACTCCTTCCCCAGCCCAGCGCTTGTAGTCTTATGCTCCCAGGTCAGCTGGAATATTCCTGCACGTCTTGCCCATCAGCACAACCCTCTTTCCTTCTGAGCCTGCAGCTTTAGGACATGTGGGTTTTGTTTTCCCCTGTGTCTGCCCTCTTTTTCTGGTTCATCCTCATTTCTGGTCAGTTACCATAGTTAAAAACCTACTCTGTCTTTTCATTCCTTTATCTACAGGCGATATTAGTAAGCTTTCATTATTCTGTGTGGAGGGGATAAAGATAAAGGAGACAAAGTTCTCACTCCTGAATCAAATAGTAGTTTGAAAAAATGAGGAAAATGAGATAATAAAAATTAGAACAAACTATATAAAGGAGAAGCAATTTACTCAGCCTAGGCTTCAGGGGAGCCTTCTCAGAGGGTACGACCTTTAGCCTGTTTTCTGACTGAGGATCATGCCGATAGAGACATCACCCTCACCCCCATACCAAGTCAGATTCTAGGAACATCTGTGCCAAACAGTTACTGGCACTGTCTGGGTGAGTCAAAGAAGCATACCTCCCTTCCCTGTTCACTCTGTTTCTAGGTCTGAGGGGAAGAAGCACAACAGGTGGTACTGAGGTTTTCTTCCTTTCATATAACCTCAGGGCTGAGCAAAAAGTTTGGCTTAAAGTGTCAAGCATGTCCATCCTCAGGGCCTTCCCCCTCTCCTGGGGACACTGATGATATCCTCTCCTGCGGTTGGCACTTGGCATCCATGCACCTTTGTGCCTCTCTGGTGTGGAGACCCCATATCTGTCTATTTGGCCTGAAAGGACTGGTCACAAAAAGTTTCCACTCTATTCCTCTGGCTTATGATCTTCCTACCTAGGAAGACCTATAAAATGCAACCAACGCCTCATTAATTTTAAATGAATCTCCCCATGTAACCACTCATCTCTGACGGCCACAATTAACCTCAACTCCACACTCCTTTCCTTTTGTGTTTTGCTGGCTGATTCCTTACCCGTTTGCCCTCTCTTAACTTTCACCCAGGAGTGTTGCAGGCAGTTCAGTAAAACTCTAGGAGGGACTCTCAGCTTTACAGCTTTTTTTTCCTTACAGCTTTTGGGACCCCTCCCCCTTTCATTCTGTGCCTACTACTTCCAGACATCTGATAATGCTTTAAACATGTCGAATAATCAGACTTCCCCAGGAGGTCACTTTGACCTTGCAATTTCCTCCCCTACCTTCCTCCTTTGACTTTCAGACTTGTGTTTTCCGCTCCATGATGTGTGTGGGTCGTGGGTAATGGAATGGGCTTCATCAGCTATGCATTTCCCACAGCAGGAAGGAGGAAATTCAGGAGTTGGTCTTTTCTTCACAGCTAACAAAACCACTGTTTGCTTGTTGCTGGGGCCCCTGGATTTCTTTGTCTTGCCCTAGTCCTGGGTCCTGCTTCCTTTATATTTATTGAGTGGGGAAAGCCTGAACATGTCACAAAGAGCTGAACATTCCCTGTGGTCTAGAGAAACTGAAAGCTGTGCTTTTTCAGATCTACTTTGTCATCTTGTACGCATTTGCACTTTGCCCTCTGAAGATTTCAAGGCCTTCTTCAGCATGTCCATTCAGCCTGTGCCATGGGCCCCCAAGGGAAGGTCTCATTACTCCAATGTTATTTTCTTCACCTCCCACACTCTCCCCAGCTTTGCCTGCAGTACAGACTTTGGGGAAATGGGAATCGCTGCTGACAACTTACAGGTGTGTGATTTATATCTTGGATGATGGGAAGACCCAGTTGGGGGGCGCTTATTTCCTCAGGTGGGGAGAGACATAGCAATTATGGTAAATGCAATAAGGTGTCTAGAGAAAAGCAATCATATGAGTGCAGAGAGCCCAGGCTCTTGTTGTGGAACCTGAGCAGCATCCCTGTTCCCTGAGAGACTTAGGGATGCTGCAATGATGAAGAAACCTTGATCCTAAAGTCCCTGAGTGCTGGAAAGAACTAGCAGAAGACAGACTCCCCCCAGGTACCTGGGGGCAGAAAATGGGTTTTACATCCATTCCTAAATTATTAAAGATAGTCTAAGATGTGTCACGTGTCCAGAAAGCTTTCCATACTCGCTAAGGAATTCCTGGTGTTAGTTGCTTGCTTTTCTTCAGTCCTGCTGTTCTTCCTCCCACCCTGCTCTCTTTCTTGCTTTTCTTTTCCCTTCCTCCTTCACTCCCTACCTTCATCTCGAACCTGGCTCTGTTTTTCCCCACACAACTGAGCATCCTGTGCTCTCGCTGTTAACCCCAACTGTAATGTGGGTCGTGGCTGGTGTGTCGATGGGTGTCACTTATTGCCCCCATCCTTTCTCTACATTATATAGTCTTCTTGACAGGGGACAAACTATTTCTTTTTCTTAACTATTTTATTTATTTATTTATTTCTAATTTTTAGTCTTAGCACAGCCAAGATAGCCAACCAATCTCTAGCCCTCTGTAACCCCACAGAGCCACGTGGGTTAGGGTGACTAATTCAGGTGCTGCAGCACAGGAAGGACACTCTACTCACTGAGCACCAACTAAGTGGTGGCCTTATGCCTGGCACTTTGGATAAATCACTTAATGTCCTATTCACAGCACATACGGTTATTCCAACCCCATTTAGCATATAAGACTTAGACTTTGTCACTTCCTCGGAGATAGATTTGAACCCTAGGTTTCATTTTATTCTGAATTCCATACTATGAGTACACCCATAGTACTCTGTGTGTATACGCATTCATGTTCACGGAAGAGAACTCTGAAAAGAAGATTGTAATCCAGTCATTTCTCTCTTATTACAGCCATTTCCCACTAGTCCTAAAATGGACTAACTCCCAGTACCCCCGAGGAAATTCTGAAAGACAAATCCTATTTGGAGACCACGTCTGTCTTAGATGGGAAATGGGCTCTGTGCTTCTGCATCGGTGCCACCTGTTTTGATCAGAAAAACTAAGGCAAACACGTCCTAAGAAGCTCTCCAAGTTTTGGTAGAAGGCTCATTGGGTTTCTGATCCATGCCTTCTGGGAACGTGCTGCCTGGGGTGGGGACTGCAGGACAGAGGGGTCCTCCTGCCAGGCGGTTTTTTTGTTTGTTTGTTTCTAGGCACTTCCTCTGAAGCTCTGCTCCCTAGGGTAATTCTTCTTCCAGACCCCTTTACTTTCTCCCACCTTTTCATTTCCCAAACCCTGTTTAACTAGCCTTTCTCCCTGTAACATCAGGGAAGTGTACTCTTACATGCCTGCTTATCTCATAGTGTTGTTTTACTTTAATGCTTGACAACTCTCTCAGATACAAGAATTTAATACTATTTTATGTCTTCTATCTCTGGCAAGGTTAGGTCGCAGTATTCTGTGACTGAAAATTGTATTAGCATTTTCCTCATTTGTGCAAGTGCTATCTTCCTATAAGCCATAACACATGGAGTGGGAGATTTCAATGGATATGAAACTACTTTAAGAAGAGAAAGAAAAAAAGTGCTCAGTTTTTGTCCTTATCATGGTGCAAGTTTGTTTTCTTAACAGGGAATTTTTCAAGAGGTCTCTCTTAGTGCTTTGACTTTCTGGAATAAATATGGGGAAAAGGGCACACTTCCCATGCTGTATCTTTTTACTCTCTTCTGCTCCTCTGAGCTTTGCTTCTGAATACACAAAACCTGTATTTATGACTGCCAAGAGGACCTCTACTGTGAGGGAGAATTCATTGTAAATCACTCTTTCACAGCCAGTTAACAGGCAGTGTCTTTCTCACCAATAATTACGGTTTTGCTTTGAATTGAGAAGGTTGTTTTGGGGGCAATAAATTGTCATGTCAGTTATCCTTCACTCTCTTTGCATGTGATTCCTCCTTCGGAAATTGGTGTTCTTAACAGTTGAACCTCTGGGGTCTCCAAGGCTTTGCAGCTGAAAATCTTGGAGTCCTATGCTTTGGAAAAGGGAGGGGCTGGCGGGGACAGAGAGAATGGGAGAGGAAGAGAGATTCAGAGAAGGCCCTTTTGTTTTCAACTTTGGTAATAGGAAGTTAGAAAGTCGGGGAAGGGGACTTGCTCCTCTTATTAAGTATATTTTATGTTAGACAATTTTAACAAGGTTTTAAAATACTAAGAATGTTTCCTTTTTAAATTTCAACACAGTGCATCAAGGTCATGACCATCTGATTATTTACAATGACGTGTTCTTTTGTGTACACCCATCTCTTCTAAGAAGCACCCACACAAACATGGTTGGATCATACATAGTGTGTCACTGTGAAAGTTCATGAGCAACAAAATTTCAAATACAGTAAGAGAATCAGAACTCTTCAATTCGTGGAAATTGTTAGTGGAAAACTTTCCCAAATCACATTTAATTTTATTGAGTGGCAGGTTATGATAACATCATTTTAACATGTACAAACTTACCATTTCATGAGTCCTCTCTATAATTCTTTTATGACATTGTTGTTCTGATCACTTTAGGTAATCAGTTACAAGGACTTGTTTGGCAACCTCTGTGAGAGAGAAAGCAATCCATCCAGATTTCAGGCGATTGTGGGTGATTGGTAAAGCCTGTGGTATCTGGGGCCAAGAGCTTGTCCACATCCTAGAGTGTGGCACTGGGTCTTTTTTTCTCATAAAGAGGAGGGGTTATTTAAGTCATAAAGGCACAACGCTCTTTTGACAATCTGCCAAACTGACACTGGGGTTTGGCCTGTTTCTCTTTTATGTGTGGATGGGACAGGGTAGAATTGGGAAAGTTTGACCCATGGACTTTCTGACTTATGAAGCTCAGAGGTTTCAAAAGTAAGGCAGTAGGGCAGATGGGCAAAGAGGATGAGCTCTCAAATCAAACTCTGATTTGAGTTCTGGCTCTGCATTTATTAGCTGTATCATCTTGGGCAATATTACTCTACTTTTAGTGTCTCCATTTGTAAACTGGGCATAATAATGCTAACAGTAATATTTCTGGAAGCTTGCTGCTTCTTTCCACTTCTTCTGTTGCCACCTTGGTGCAAGGCACCCTCGTATTCCACCTGGGTGACTACATCTGTCTCCTAACCATCCCTCCTTCTCTGACCATACAAAGAGTAGACAGAGTAATTCTTTAAACACATGATCTCAAATCTCTCCTGTGCCTTTCCTCCTCGTTCAGAATAAAGTGAAAGTCCTCACCATGGCTTTGAAGGCCCCACTTGATTTGTCTCCTGGTTACTTCTCTGGCCTCACCTTTAAGTCCTCTCATCTTGATCCAGCCATTCAGCCCCCTTTGCTATCAGAACACAGTAAGTGTGTTCCTGGCTCAGGGAATCATGCTGGCCTGGAATGCTCTTCCTACATATTTATCCTCAGGGTGAACACCACCATTTTCTGCTCAAATGTCGCCTGATCAGTAAGGCTCTTACTCAGTTTAATTTTTTCCTTAGTTTGCATGTCTCACCATCCTACACACTACTCATTTCCTGTTTCTCTCCAGCCTGGAATGCAAGTTCCATGAGGGCAGGATCTTTGTTTAAGATATTTATTTTTGTGTCCCCTGTACCTGGAACAGAGCCTGATTGGTTAACATTGATAAATAAATGAATAGAATTTGCCTCATGGCGTTGTTTAAAAAATTAAATGATATACAACTTCTGAAATGCTTGGCATAGTGCCTTATACATGGTAAGAACACAATTAATGTTAGCTGTTATTTACTGAAGAGTTTAGTAACAAATAATTCACTTAGGAATAGAAAATAGGACTATAACTCTGGCAAATTGGCAAAGCCAACCGGTGGGGAGTAACTCACTCAAACTTTTTTGTTGGGGTGTGGGTTATCTTCATAGTTCTTCCCTTTATACTATTTCTTAGTCACCATTTAGTAACAATTCATGAGAGAGAAACAAGAAGAATAAAAACGAGCTTAAAGGATGGAGTAAAGCAATTACCTCAAACAGTGTGCGTACATGGGAATAAGTGAGTGACTTTAGGCTGGGGCAGCTGAGATTATAGGTAGGCAGCTTCTCTGAGGCTACAGGCTTGGACGTTTTCCTGGAAGGAGGCATTGAGGTGGTGGTTCATGCGTCCTGTGTCTAAGAACCATAGAAGACAGTTCTCATCTTTTGTATCAGTTACTTATTGCTGTGTTATAAAACATCCCAAAACTCAGTGACTTAAAACAAGGATTTGCATTTCTCACAGTTCTGTGAGTTGCTAGGCAGTTCTGTTCCTCCTGATGTTAGTTGGGACCACATGTGGTGGGTGTGCCTGGGACTGAGTTGTCTGGGGCTGGGATATCTAAGAAGGTGGTTGTTTGGGCCCTAGAGCTGGCTGTTGAGTGGGCATTGCTTCTTTTTCAAATGTCCTCTCTCTGGGATATTCCTCATCATTCAGCAGGTAGTCTAGCTTAAGCTTCTTGACTTGATGACTGGCTTTTAAGAGAGCAAAAAGGAGCAGTAAGACTTCATATGGCCTAGGCCTGTAATTCACAAGATGCCACTTTGCTGAGTTCTACTGGTCAAAGCAAGTTGTAAGGAGAGAGCAAAAATAGTTATCTTGCCACAGGAGTGGGGTGTGCAAATGCATGTGGAGTTCAGTGGGTGGTTGGCTGCCATCTTTGCAGATGATCTATGGCACTCTTTAACTCACCAAATGAAGGCTTTTGTCTTGGACTCCCCATGAGTCTTTACTGCCTATGGGGGAGCTGGACTTCACAATCCTAATGTTTCAAGGCCAACAGTCTCTGTATCCAGCTCTGTACAGAAGACTGTAATCTCTGTTGTAAGGAGTACAGTTTTCCTCTCCACTTAAAAAAGAAATCATTATTGATTTAGAAGCCATCACTTTGGAGCTGTACCCTCAGTGGTTAAGTTTTTGTTTTGTTTTGTTTTGTTTTTATTTCACAAGCATTTATCGAGCCCCTCCAACATGTCAGACACTGGCCAGGCTCTTTAACACGCTTATGCCATTTAATTCTCACAGCAACCCTGGTGGGGGTTTTGTGATTCAAAAGGAAATTACTCATTCCGTTTTTTTAATACAGTACATCATTTACTCAGGGTCACATGGGTAATAAAGGGCAGAGGTGAAAGTCAACTTAAGCTTCTTGTACTACACATTGCATGCATGTTCCACGACAATAGGCAGCCTCTCTTTCAGCTGGGTGAAGACAGCCACAAGGGAACAAAGATGAAGAAAGACAATTAATGCTTATTTTAGTCCATTTAGTTGAAATGAGTCATGGATCCATTTAAAATACAAAGAAAGGGATTGGCACATACATGGACTTCAGAATCAAAAATATTTACCTGGCAGGATTTTGTTTGGGAGTTTCTGGAAGTCATAAATTGAGTTATAAGTTTTGATTCTCAGGTATATCAGTTAAAATTAGGCGTAGGAGCACACAACAGAAAACCCCAAATGACAGTGAGTTAAATAGAATAGACACTCATTTCTCTCTCATGAAATGAAGTCTGGAGGTGGATACTGCAGGGCTAGTGTGTCTGCTCAACAAAAATCAAGTCCCAGGGCCCTGTTGGTGTGGTTCAGTGGACCGAGTCTGCACCAGTCTGCAAACCAAAGTGTTGCTAGTTCGATTCCCAGTCAGGGCACTTGCCTGCATTTGCAGGCCAAGTCCTCAGTGGGGGGCATGCAAGAGGCAACCACACATTGATGTTTCTCTCTCTCTCTTTCTCCCTCCCTTCCCTTCTCTCTAGAAATAAATAAATAAAATATTTTTTAAAAAATCAAGCACCAGGTTATAGTTCCTCAGCTTCTGTAAGGGAGTAATGATTAAATAGTAATAACTAAAATTGCAAAATAATTAAAACAATTATTTAGTTTATTTATGAAAGTTTCTTAATACTGAGTTAAGATGTAGTAATTGCTTTATTCATGAAAAAAAGTAAAAAAAGAAAACTGTCCTGAATAGTGTTTGAAAGAAAAGGAAGGAGTATTTAAAATTATTGATCAGGGACATTTTGGTCAATTTTGTATGTGGATTACAGTGTAAAAAGTTTAATATATTCCCCAAGTATTTTACCTTTATTCAGAGAAGAACTTAAAAAGGTATATGTATACAACCCAAGACAAATGTTTTATTTTCTCTTTTTGCAAAGAAGAATTATAAAACCTATACATATACAATCTTTCCTTATATTAGAAAATTAACCCCAATTATAGAATAGAATTTGGATTGTTTTCCAAAGGGTAAAATTTAAAGTTTGAGTAACAAAAATGTGTGCTTTATTGTGATAAAATATCTTTGATTTAGATTTTAAATATATTTGCTCAGAATAGTCAGGATAGACACTAAGCATACAAAAATAAGCCAACCTATTTTATTGTTTTTCCATTTTCAAGTGTAAGAACTAAACATCTATGCAGAATAAATTCCAAATGTTGATTTTCTTAAAAAAAAAATCAAAGACCAGGCTCCTTCTGTGTGGTTACCACACCATCCTCCACAGACGCTTCCACTCATGACCTTGTAGGTCCAAGTTTTTGTCTATATTTAATCCTCAGGAAGGAAGAAAAGAGAAAGAAAGGGTCACTCCTTTCCTTTAGATACTTCTCAGAAGTTGCCCATGACATTTCTGCTTATATCCTATTTGCCAGACGTGGTTGCAGACTGTGTTTAGCTGGAAGGCAGGCTGGGCAATTGGCAGCTAAGAATTGGGGATTGTACTACTAAAGAAGTAGGTACACACTGAGGGGCAATTAACTGTTTCTGATAGAGCAAGTGTGCTTTGTAAAGTTATATTTTAATCAATGTGTAAAATAATAAACTTTAGATTAAGTTATTAACAATTAAGAGTAAAAAATATATTATTTTTTCCTAGGTGTTTGTTTTCTCTAATAGTAAGCTATAACAGTATTATCTTTAAAGCGCAGTGTTTGGTGCAATGTTATTGGGTGTTTAAATTTAGGTGCTTTAATGAAGTGCTTTACTTTGTAAAATGGGAAAGGTCTGCTTCTCACCATTTCAGACAAATCATGTCAATGGCACAAAACAGCCTGTTTAGACCACATAGCCAAACGTGACACACTGCTGCTAACTAATGAAAGCTTACCCTCTCTCTGCCAATAAGTAGGAGGAAACAAATATGTCTATTTGTACTAGATTTGTTAAACTAAACTTATGAAATGAAAATTGTAATGTATAATAATAGACTTTATGATTACCAAAGTGTATAAAGTAAGCAATGTTTGAATAAAAATTATGTCCTACATTTTGCTTGTTGGTCTGATGGTCATGACAAAAGGATGCATAGATTTAGTATATTTATGAAATGGATTTATTTAATTCCTTGATATATATTTGGCTTTGTTTGGTTTTCATATGTCTACCATAGGCTGTTGAGGGGATATACAATAGTGTAAGATATTGCCCCTGTTTTCTGTGCATTAGTAATATAAGTGAGACAAGGTAAGAGTTTAGCTAGACTTTGGAATAGGAGTAGAATTTGCATAGAAAGGAGGAAAGGAAAAGGGACATGGCCCAGGTAGCTTTGGAGGTGATCAACACATTCATTAACACCTGTGGTCCAGGGAGGAGGCCAGCAGCCTGGTTGAAGCAGAAGGAAAGAGTAGGAGATAAGGTTGGTGGGGTGGGGTCATGTGGAAGACACCAAAGGCTAGGAATACGAATTGGTACTTTGTTTTATTGGCAGTGAAGACCAATGAGCTATTTCACAGTAAGCAGATGATGAGGAAAGTACAAGAATGAGGCCTGAGGATGCATTATCCTCCTACTCCCACCTTTGGAAGAGAACCCATAAAGGAGACACAAGGGAAGCACCCTTCTGGTAGCAATAAAACCAGGAGGGCAGAGTGCTAGAAATCAAAATGGAGGATGCCTGGGAGGTGGTGGTGAGGGTGGTTATTACCAAATTGTGACATGTTTCATAGGATTAAATGTGGATGAGAAATGAGTAAAAGGTAGTTATTGGATGTGACATTTGAGAGCTCACAGTTTCAGGGGTGCCTTGTGGGCCAGACTGCCTGAGGGCAAGAAGTGAATGAGTGCTACAGAAATGCAGCAGTAGGAGAGATTACAAAGACTGGCCAAGAGGAAGGAGGTAAAGCAGTTGGAAGGAAATTCCCCTATGTCCACCCCTGCAATGCGAAGAATTGCAGGTTTCAAGGCAGAAAGGCAGCAGCTGTGAAAGGGCCAGAATAAACTTGTGGAGAGGGAATGGCCATGTACATGAAGTCCCTCGGGTATTAGCAGTCTAAAGATAAGAGGAGGGCTAGTTGTCTTTAGGTAGGAGGAAATCCATCCTTCTGGGGCTGGTAGGACAGAGGATGAGACGGTAAGTAGAGGGAGAAGCAAGCTGGAACTGGAGGCAAGGACTCAAAGGTGTGGAGGGAGCTCTGGAACTCCCATAGTGTGAGGGGAGATGGGTGAGGCAGAAGAGCGATTTCTGTTGAATGTGCATCTGGGATTGGGAGCAGGGCTGCCTGCGTGGCTTTCCTCTATGTTAGGTCCTCTGATGGCCTCGGTAGGAGCAGAGGAGATAAGCTGTGGTGATGGCCTGTGTTGGTGACTGGCATGCTGAACTTGACAAGGGTCTGAGGCAAAGGGGTCTCTTGGTGATGTGGAAGTTCCCCCTTCCATTTCTTCTTTAGGAGGGGTCCCATACTGCATATTTAGTTATCATGTCATAAATGTTTCCAGGTGATCATTTTATTTCACAAGAGCAGATGGTGAATGCAGGGTTCCCTTCGGCTGTTGAATACATGGATTCTATGGCACATATTCAGTGCTAGGAAATACTAAGGTATTAAATGTGGTAACAAATAACTTGCTCTGGCTTTAATTGTGTGCCTCACAATCTGTGTGTTTGGAAATGAGTAGAGCCTCTTCTTATTCTTTCTTTTAATTCAATTTGAGGTCTTGACGTGAAGTACTTCATGGGCATTTTTACATGGTCAGGATGTCACTGGCTTCAGGAAAAAGCAAAGTTCATACAGGAGATGCGTTTTAAAAGCAGAATGATTAGAGCTTCTGTGTTCTGACCAGATGTGAGGGGTCCACAGGTGGCCTGATGGCATGGGTGCAGAATTCGAATACTGTGCTTCTGGTTTGCTATCAGGGCCAAACACAACAGGGACAGAGGGGAGAAAGCAATAGAGGGTGGAACCTCCCGGTGAGTGGAGATACCTGACTCTTCCCTCTGTCATTCAGCTCTACTCTTACCATGATAGAATGAACTAGAATGTGTTTGCTTCCCAGGCTCTCATTAGCTACTTGGCTACACAGAGCAAACCTGCCACAGGCAGGTGAGTCAGAGTTCCCGGCTTGCTCAGTGAGAACCCTCTACTCTGGAAAGGAGCATTTGTGCCATGTCTCAGACACCCCTACCTGAAAGCCTCCCTGGATGGCAGTCTGGCCTCATCTCCCCTTCTCCAACCAGAGAGGTGGTCCTAGGAGTGGGGAGTTTCACTTGTTTGTGTTTTCAAAGGACATACTGATTACTAAATGGATCAGGGGGTGCTGATGGGGGAAGTTCTGAATCTCCAACATGAGCCGTGGCCGTTCTTGAGGGAATCTTTGGTGTGAAGTACACCAGCACTTCTGTCGTTGAAATCTGGAGGTACCCAAAGCTGAGGGTTGACAGAGTCTCATATTCCTCGGAAGCGGTTGACAGACTATGTTCAATGTGTACTGCCTCCAGGAACCAGAGGTAGTTTATTCTATGAAGCTAGAGGATGGGTATTAGAAATCTGAGCCTTTAGGTTTGGAAAATGTGATCTTTTTCTCTTAAGACCTATGTTAGGTCCTCTGAGAACTCCAGGTTGTTCTCAGACAGGGTGGCCTTGACTGGTCTTGGAAAAGAATGTTTTGTTTTTGTTTTTGTTTTCTGTGCCATTTCCCTGGAAGCCACAGGCTGAGATAAATAGTATTGTGCAAGATAAGACATAGGGCTAGGATAGGAGTTAGTGTTACCCGAGGTTCGGCCTCCATCTGCTGGGTGACCTTGAAGAAATCCCTTTCTCACTCACTCTGGAGTTGGAATGTGGGCTGATCACAGTCTGGCTGCTGGCTGGTTGGAGCTCACTGAGGTGCGGTGAGACTGGTGCAGGTCCCTTCTGTAAAGGGCTTGGGCTCCTTACATGGAAAAGCACCATAAACAATGTCCCATGATCGACAGGGGTGGTGTGATGGTTCCTTTAGGCTCCTGCCTTGCAGCGTCTGTGCTTCAGTCCCAGGGTCCGATGCGTGCTGGAGATGGCCACCTTCCCCACTCACAGACTAGGTATGACTGGCTCCCAGTGTCTGACAGTCTCTGGGTTTTGTGTCAGTGGACAATTAAATTTGGTTTCTCTTGGTCTGGCTAAGGCCAGTGAAGTCAACTAGCCAACAGAAGAGGCTCAAAGGCAGTTCTCTAACCGCTTAATTAGCCTGGGTTGCAGGAAAAGCAAAGTCTGGATTTGAATAGGGCATTTGCATATCTACACAGCTTCCCTTCTGTTCAAGGTCTCCCCAAACTCTCAGAAGGCCCTGCTGCACAGCTCATTGGATTTCAGGAGGCTTTTTTTGGCTTTGGCTGGGAGAAGGAGGTTATTAAGAAAGCCAAACTTTCTCAATTTTTGTTTTAGTTGTGTTCTGTGTTTAATAGCCATTGAGTCTGTTCTGCCATGTTTTAAAATTTTGTATGTCTTTCACATACACATTTTTTAATTTAGCATCTGATGCCTCAGATATCAACTGATATTGATAGTTTTCAGTTCTGACCCAGAAAAACATTAGGTTAAATAACTTTTGTTGCTCTGAGACCATCTCCCACTTGTATAAGAAAGGCTGTATCTGGAGCAAGTTTCTGGGAGATTCTGTCTTCCCTGTAGACTAGAAGAATTCTTTTTATGGTCCTTTCTATAATCAGCATTACATGGAGAGTGGAAATTGTGGACTGACTCCAAAGTCAACCCATTATCTGTTCTATTCCAAACAACAATGGTCTGTTACTTTTCAGAGAAAAAGAATGCTGTGGAATTGAGGATCTTTTTTTCCCTGTGGTTCTGACAGTGAGGCTGTGCAGTTCTTGATATTCCTGTACTACTAAAAACAGTGCTAATAACTCCCTGTCCTGATATATTGTCCTTTGTTCATGATGGGGGAACTGCTTCCTACAGTGATTTAGCCGTGCTCCTGACATTACTTTTTGGGTCACAAGGAGATGTTCTATTTCTATATCTCCTTGACATTTCTCTCCCTTCAAGCTATTCCAAGCCTTTTCATACTTTTGGCCACAGAAACATCTGGAAAGAGGAGCCTATAATCATGGCCTCCACTGTCCTCCCATTCATTCATTACCTAATTTCACTCTGGCTTGTGTCCCATCACTGTTAGGACCTCATTGCTAATTCAGTGACTTGATTAGGGTCTATGACTTTTTATGGGGAAATATTAATCTTCAACTGAAATTTAGCAATTCCTTCAATTATGAGTGTAGGCAGCAAACCACAAAAGTATTAATAGTATCCATAAGTATTTCAACATCACATTACAACTATTGTAGATATCTAGAAGTATTGTTTTTTTATTACTATTGCAAAATTACAATGGTTTATAGACTGTTAATTGTATTACTTCATAAATTAACATAGAAGCATATGTGTGACTATAATATGTTTTAATATTTTTAACCAATATAAGTAGTTTTATTTAATATGTATATTATGTTTTGTATATGTAACTATTATTTTGAGAAAGGGCCTGTAGGTTTCACTAGACTTCCAAGAGATTCATGGCACAAGAAAGAGGACAAAAACCAGTTTTAGTCATTAGCTACCTGGTTTCTCTAGAGTATTCCTCTTACAACGAGAAGAGTCTCCTACCAAAAGCTCTCTTTTCCTTTGCTTGCACAATAGCACTCTTTCTGCCATGTTTCTCATTATTCTTTCCATGGCTCTTAGTTCTTCTTTAGTTTATTTCTCACATTTAAGATTTTTCCAACATTCTACCCTCCTTCCCTCTCTCCCACCCCTCCTTTCTTTCTTCCACAAATATTTATTGAGTGTCTACTTTTAAGTAGCTGACAGTCCTGTGGTGGGCACAGACAGCCAGGAAGGTCGGTATGAGATAGTCTGGTGTGTGCTGCAGGAAGGATGCTTGGAGACACTAAGAGAAAAACCCAAACCAGCCTTCGGAGAGGGGAAAGACTTCTCCGTGGAGGCACCCTTAAGCTAAGCCCTGGAAGGTCAGGTGGAGTTAGCTAGGCTTGGTGGTGGTTGGAAACAGAGAGGCAGCCACAAAAGACTGGTTGGGTGATAAAGCTGAGGCTGAAAAGGTAAGGATTGGCCAGTCTGAGGAGTGCCTTTCAAACCATGCTAAGCATATCAAGCAAGGTGTTTTAGGAGAATTACATTTTGAAAGATTGCTCTGATTTGGAGTGAAGAATAAATTGGAGAGGGAAAACCTAGAGGTGGGAGACAAGTTGAGAGGCTGAGAAACACTAACGTTTGCTCTTTCTTGAATGCATCACACATGTCCATCCCACACTCATGCTTTCCTTTTGTCTGAGATACTCTTGCTTCTTACCCAATGGACAAGTTTGCTCAGCCTCTCAGGTAACATCTTCTCCTTAGAGTCCTTGACTTCCATGTTTTTGGAGGACATTATTTTTTATACATCTTTTATTTTTAACCTTTTCTTGGAATTACTTGAGGACAGAGAATGGGCCTTGTTCATCATTATACTCCTGGCACTCAGCATATTGCTGGGCCCATAGTAAATTTCCAAACTGAGTCAAAGAAAGGGAGAAAAAGTACAGAGGTTATAGAATTTGTTCATAGCAAAGAGAGCCCATAAAACCCCTCAGAGCTGTCCAAAAAATCATGAAATCTCCGGGTGAGAAGATCATCTAGCTGTCCTTTAGCTTTTGAACAGAAGCACTTTGTTTTTGTTTTGTACCTCCCCTGCTGCTTGCTGCTTCCACCAGCCCATCAGTACGTGTTGCTAGAATTTGGAGGTTTGAACAGGACTTTAAAGTTTCTTACTTTTAGCAATATGGATTTAATGGTCTTCTTTTGTTTTCAGTGAGAAAGAGAGATTTTTCCCCAAGATGACAAAGTAGAGAGTAACTAAATAAAGTGGGGTGTACCTCAGTCAAGGGAAATTGTAGGGTTCAAGGCCAGGACATCTGAAAACCTGGCCACATGGTGGAAAGCATTTGTGTGTGGCTCGCTCTCTTGGGTGTGGGGGTGGGGTACAATGGCAGACTCAGTTGTAGATATTTTACTAGGAACCTGGACAAAGCTCTTGAGCTGGCTTGATAATTAGCAGAGGGTGACCACTTGCATAGCTCCCACATTAGATTTGAGATCCTTGCTGAAGGTTCTAGAGGGAAATACAGGGCATGGACATATATATATATTTTTTTCTGCTGGCATTTGCTATGTTTCCCAACTTTTCCCCATGATCAAAATGGAAAAAATGTTAATAGGTTCAGGTTCACTGCTTTTTATGCAGGTGGCAGCCAGACACCAGAGAACCCTGGGAAGTGGAAAGAGCATTTATAATGCTCTTTGAGGAGTGATTATAGGTCACTTCTCAAACTTTCTGTGTCTGTAGGTCCAGTGGAGAAAAAGCTGCTCACTGGCTAGTAGGGATGATCATGTAATGGGCTTATTCTCTGGAAGGTAGAACATTGATCAGTAACAGAACCAATCTTCTTCCCTTTCCTTCCAAAAGCAGGAATTAATGGTGGGGGGTGGAACTGACCCTTGAAGAGACAAGCAAAACAATAACTGAAGGCACTAAAGATAAATAGATGCTCTTGACAATGAGTTAGGAAACTCTAGTTTACACCTGACAAGTACAGTTGATCCTTAAAAAACATGGGTTTGAACTGGGGAGGTCGATTTATACCATGGATGTATTTGTTCTCATAAATTTATAGCATTGATAAGTTTTTTTCTTTCTTATGATTTTTGTAACTTTCTTTTTTCTCTAGCTTACTTTATTGTAAGAATAGATATAATATAAAAATATGTGTTAATTGACTATATTATCAGTAAGTCTTCTGGTCAATAGTAGTCTTCTAATAGTTAAGTTTTGGGGGAGTCAAAAGTTCTATGTGGATTTTTGACTGCACAGAGGGTGGCACTCCAACCCCTGTGTTGTTCAAGGGACAACTGTACTTCAAGAAAGTTTTCTCATAAACCTTAGGCAAAATCTTGCCCTAGCCAGATATTGGCAGGGAAAGTTCATTTTGTTCTTATCAGGACTGATTGACATTGGAAATTTCATCAAGTAAGTTGATGAGCCCTGTGGACTAGAAAAAATGAGAGTTACAATTTTGGAAACCCAGCCTTTATAAGATATGATTGCAATTCACCCAGCGGATAAGACAGTAGGTTCCTTTAACTGCATTGTTGGTTAAAGGAACTGCATTGAACTAGAAAGAGAAGGACTAACTCCTTGAAGAGACCTCCATCACCATTTACTTAGAAGCCTGCACCAAGGAGGTTCGGAAAGTCATCTGCTGGAGCCACATGTTCACAAAGGGTTTTTAATACAGGCATTGGGATTCTCTTCAAATGAAGTTACAGGCAGAAATACCCAGATGGAGTAAAAGACAATTGTTATACAACTTAAAACTCATGTTCCTCTGCCAGACCACACTGCCTGTGATGATCCATGAAGTAATATTTTAAAAATATTTATTATCTTATGATTAGTGCCAATTGTATTTATTGCATTGTATTGGTGTTGTGAGTTAAAAGAATTAATTTGTCAAATATAAACATTTATGGTAGACAGTAATCCTCCCTTATTGATGTTTTCTTTTTCTGTGATTTTAGTTACTTGCAGTGAACTGCAGTTTGAAAATATGAAATAGAAAATTCCAGAAATAAATTCATTAAGTATTAAATTGCATGCCATTTTGAGTAGCATGATAAAATTTTGTGCTGTTCCACCTGAGATGTGAATCTGTCTGGCATATCCTGCCTATTAGTCACTAAGTAGAGGTCTTGGTTAGTTATCAGATCTACTGTCAGGGAATCCCAGTGCTTGTGTTCAAGTGGCTCTTATTTTAGTTCATAAAGGCCCCAAAGAGTAAGATTAGTGATGCTGACAATTCAGATATGCCAAAGAGAAGCCATAAGTGATTCCTCTGAGTAAAAAGGTGAAAGTTCTTGACTTAATAAAGAGAGAAAAAATGCTGAGTTTGCTAAGATCTATGGTCAGAACAAATCTATGCATGGAATTGTGGAGAAGGAAAAAAGATATTCTTGATAGTTTTGCTGTTGTACCTCAAAATGCAAAACTTATGGCCACAATGTGTGATAAGTGTTTAGTTAAGATGGAAAAGGCATTAAATTTGTGGGTGGAAGACTTCAACAATGAATTTCTGAAATGAGTGACACTAAGCCATTTACTGCAAGTAAGGGATGATTACACAGATTCAGGAATAGGTTTAGCATTTATCATCTCACATTATCACAAGAAGAATAAGTGAGTATAGTACAATAAGTTGTTCTGAGAGACAGGCACATTCACATAACTTTTACTATAGTATATTGTTATAATTGTTTTATTTTATTATTCGTTATTGTTGTCAACATCTTACTTTGCCTAATTTATAAATTAAACTTCATGATAGGTATGTATGTATAGAAAAATATAGTATGTGTAGGGTGTGGTACTGTGCACGGTTTTAGGCATCCACTGGGGGTCTTGGAACGTACCCCTCATGGATAAGGGGAGACCACTATACTATAATTCTAATAACTAGTTGTCATTTATTCATTTTTATTTATGTTTTTAAAAGTATACTAAAAAGGGGAAAAAAGAAAATGGTTTGAATGCATTGCCTTAAGATGAACTGCCTTAAATGTGTTTAAACATCTAGTCAGATCCCCTATAGAATATCTAGGTTAGAGGAAAGAGTTAACAGCACAACCTACAGTGGATCCTCATTACTCACAGATACATATTTGTAAATTTTCATACTGGCTGAAATTTATCTGTAGATGCTAAGTCAGTAATTATAGTGCTTTCACAGTCAGTTGCAGACATACACAGAGTGGTGAAAAATTTGAGTCACCCAACACTCACATTTCCAGTTGAGGTTGAACATGGTTATGTTCTGCCTTCTAATTTCAGCTTTCATACTGTGAACAAGTGTCCTTTTTATGGTCTACTTAGTGTCATTTTCCCACATTTTAGAACTTTTTGTTGGTTATTTCACCACTTAAAATACATGCACCTCAAGTATAGTGCTAAAGTGCTGTCTAGTGTTCCTTTTTTTCTTAAAAAAAGACTTTAGTTTTAGAGAGAGGGGAAGGGAGGGAGAAAGAGAGGGAGAGAAACATCAATGAATGGTTGCCTCTCACAAGCCACTTACCAGGGACCTGGTAAGTGCCTTGATTGGGGATTAAACTGGCGACTCTTTGGTTTTCAGACCAGCACTCAATCCACTGAGCCACATGAACCAGGGCTGTCTAGTGTTCCTAAGTGCAAGAAGGCTGTGATGTGTCTTAAATATATGTATTAGAGAATCTTTGTTCAGTCATGCATTATAGTGCCATTGGCTGTGAGTTCAATGTTAATGAATCAACAATATATATTGAAGGAAGTGTCTTTAAACAGAAACACACATTAAACAAGGTCATATATTGATTGGCTGATAGAAATGTGACTGGTGGCTTACAAGGAACCTAACCTGGAAATTCCCTAGGAGCAATGGTTCAGTGTTCACTAAGAGTTTATAGAACATGATTACAATGAACAATGAGAGTCACCTCTATTTGAAACACACGAGATCTCGTGAACCATTTTCTGTGCCTCTTCCTGGGCAGCTCACCTGTGCTGGCCTTAGGGTTCATAATGTGTCTGAAAGGGAGGTGGTTTAATAGTTGACACAGTAATACATGTGCACACTGCCCTCTTCACAGGGATGGGTAGAACTCCTTTCTCTAAATGACAGGGATTCCTGACCATTGTTACCTTAAGGCCAAACTCTTACAGGCAATTTGCTGTATATTCTCACGACACCAACAGAACTAACTTAATTCACAGGCAGGCCTAGTGGAAGATCAAGTTGATCAGGAAGAGCCCTTTGGCTATGCTGCAACCCTATATGTTTGGATTTTTTCCTGGGCTTTATTCACCACCTGGAATTATAGTGTGCACCAGAAAGAAATGGATTCATTGAGCTGGGGGCAATGAAGAAGATTCAGACAGAATTATTTGGTTTGTGAGGAAGCCAGGACTGTAAGAAAAATATCTGAAAGGAAGGAGATAATAAGGCAGTCTATTGATTGTTCAGGATTTCTTGTTTGGGATTTGTTTTTCAGTATTCAACAGGTAGATGTCTGTTGGGACCATCACTGAGTGTTAGAAGCCTGCTTGTGGTTCAGATCGAGCAACGGAGCATAGGCTAAGACTTTGATGATGTGTGCTAAGCAAGATTCTCTTTTTATTATTATTTCTTTTCTTCTTCAAAAGGGGGAAAGCTTCCTTGAGGTTACTGAGAGCACTGGGGATTCTTTCCGAGCTCTTTGGAACAGGTATGAGAAAGGAAGTTTGAGTGTTTTTTCCCTATTTGGAAGTGTTCCCAGAGTCTGCTTTGTCATAACTTCAAGTCACCAGTGTCATAGCCACCTTCGGATTGTGCACTGCTTTCTGTGGCATCTTCCAAATTAGCATCTGGGGATGACTCATACAGAAGTCTTTGAGGAGAGATGGAGAGATGGAGAGATGGAGAGGGAGACACAGGGAGAGAGATATGCTAAGACATCATGAGATTGTGGAGAAAAACACTCATGCAAATTTCAGACCAGTAGAGGTCCAGCTGTCTAGGACGGATCTCCTGCTTGGGCTCTAGAATTTAGGACCCACACTGGATTGCTCCGTCTGTCATGGCAAAGCGATGTTCACCATGTAAAACTCATCAACTCTTTTCCCCAGCCTTCCTGGGCTCCTTTGTGTCCTAGCATGTTAGTAGACTCCCTGGCCCACCCCCACCCCCAACTCCCAGTTATCCAAGCCAGAAACCTGGAAGTTATTTTAAACTCTTCTTCTCTTATCGTTCACATCTAATACATTCCTAAGTTTGTGTGAGGATGGCCTGCCTCACAAATATGCCCACATTCATGCATTCCCTTTCTCTAACCCACTGCCAGTGCCTCACTTCCAACCTCTCACACTTTCCACTTATCCATTTCTAAACCCTTTGAACACGTCCTTTTCCAGATTTGTCTCTTTTCTCATCAAAGTCAATTCCTCAGGTTTCTTTTTGATGAAAGCCTTCTGATGATTCCTCATCCCCTTCCAGATAAAAGCTGTACTCCTGTGTGTGATAGATGACGCTTTTGTGGGAATTGGCTCCTGTCTGTGACCAGGCTCTCTCTTCAGAACTTTCCAACTGCTTTGGTAAATTTCAGGTTTATTTGCCTTTATCTTTCCAGAATATCCTTCCCAGCTTTTCTCTTAGGGAAACTCCCACTTGGTCTTTAAGACTTAGATCCAGGGTCTCAGTTCTCTCCCCATGATGATGACCAATGTATTTAACAAGTGGTCTGTCTGGGCTGTGAGCGATTAGATCAGAAGCCACGGAGAACTCCTGGAACGACCCTGCCTTGAGGCACCGAGGAGCTGTCATCTGGGTTTCCCCACCCTATACAGTTGATCATCCCTCCTTTGTGTCACCACAATACACGTGGAGACACCATTATTCACCCTGTAGTTGTTATTCAACAAACATATTTAACAATTGCCTACTCTGTTTAGATCTTGCCTGGATCATGGGAAGAGAAAAATGAGTAAGATAGCATTTCTTCATTTGGGTGCTTGTAGTCCAGTCACACAGCATTTTTCTCTTTGGTAATTATCTTCTATAAGACTATCAGCTCCTTGGACAGTGGGGACCAGCTCTGTCATCTCAGATTCCTTGGCACCTGCCTGGTGCTTGGCAGATAGCATGCTCCGTCAGTATTTGTTGAGTGAGGGTGTCTGGCTGGGATCCCCGGCATCTGCACTCAAGGGTCACAGTGTCAAGGTATTAAAATGATTCAAGGGGTGATTGGTCATGGGGCAAAGGGCTTCTTCCAGCAAGAGGTGTTAAGTAATAATGTTTAATTATAAAGGTATAACCCAGAGGAACAATACATTTGTCTTCTCTCTTCCTTCTAATTCAGCTTTTTCTTTCCTTTTTATACTTCTTATTTGAATGGAATAGTGTTACCCACTCACTGTTTTTATATAGCTCCTATTGAAGTAGAACTCAACAGAAATTGTGCCTATTAATTAAAAAGCCAGAATGTGGGCAGTTTTTGAACTGCTAATTAAAACTCTTGCCAATGAGGTTGCATTAGCAGTTTGAAGCCTTTTTTCTTTTCCTGAACCTAGAAGAGAAAATGATTTTAAAAAGACAGTTGCCAAGAATGATAGCATCTTGTCTTAAAAACTATTTCATGTACCTCCATTGAAATCATAGGGTCAGATATTTTCCTAATGCTTTGAAGGTTGTTAGTGGGTTGAAGTCCTTAGGGGCTGAGAGGACATAAGTGGCCTCCCAGGGCCACTCCTTGCTGCCCTCAAATGATCACTTCAGTTGTGGGTCTGTAGAAAGCACAGCTGGTAGGGAAGGGACTAAAGATGTTTCCCCCCTTAAGCTTCTCAGAAGAGAACACCTTACCAATTTCTAGGAGCTACTGGAGCAACTGTGGCCTCTGAAGTTTTGTCTCGTCTCCTGCTTATCACCACAGGTGCCCGTGGGGAACTGAATGAATTCCATAGGAGACAAATGGCAGAAGAGTCTCAAGCCTCAGGATGTGCCCCCTGCTCTGCCTTCTTTCAGAGACTGGAATTTTCTGCCATGCCCACCAATGCTGGTGCTTGCATAAGATGTGGCTTTCTGGGCACGGTGCCAAGGGGCTCACACAGGCCTGCCTATTCAGTCCCAGACTGCATCCTGTGCTGCCTTTCGGGGTGGGGCAGCCCAGCAGGGCTGCCCTTGTGACTGAAGTCAGAGCTCATGTGGGCTCCCTCGAGGTGGGCATGGGAGAGGGGCATGAGGCTGCTCCAACAAGTGGCCCCATTGTATCCTGACCTGGGAGGCCGCTGAGAATGGCTCTGTGACAGCCGCTGTGCGATGGAGGAGCCTGGGGTGTGTCTGCAGGGTTTGATTCCACTGAACCAGGGGAAGAAGCCATGTGGTGAGCATGTGCTTGGGGCCAGTTTTGGGTCCAAGGACTGGCAATGTGCTTTGAGTTTGGGCTTCCTTTCTTTTTCAGAAGGTGGTTGATTCATGCAAAATACTTAACGATGCCTGCAACGCATGGAGCAGGGATCAGATCCCCTTTGATGTGCAGGGTCTTTTTGGAGGTTCCAAAAAAATAGTTCAAAGGTTTACTTTGGACACCACACCTCCAGCACATGTCAAAGTCAAGGCCTGGCTCCCCAGGCAGCACACTGGAGAAAACGTTTTGTGCCGGCTCTTCCTCTCTGTTTTGTCTTGTGCTGAGTACAGATTTCCAGGCTTCACACTGTCCTGGTGGCAAAGAGGAGAGATTAAGCAAAAGAAAATAAACGACTCAACTTTTTGAGGGTCCAGAGAAGCAAGGGTGTACTGTAGCTTTTCAGTCCTGCTGAAATCACAGTGAGTGCCAGGCTGATGTTTGCCTGCAGCGCAGGCCCTCTTACTGCCTTAGAGTTTGGGGCCATCTGAGGGAAATGCATTCCTAGGCAGAAAAAGAGCCATCTGGCTGCCCCATGGGGGTCAAATCACAGTTCTGCCTGGGTTTGTCTTCTCTGTGTCTCTTCTCCTCCACTGGGGTGTGGAACTTAGGGACCGGCTCAGCAGTGACTGGGGTGTAGGGTGCGGGGTGGGGGACAGGTTTGTGAAAGGAAGGACAGGTGTACCCAATTGGAGACTGTGGGGAAACCACTTATTATGTTTCAGTGTTCTGAAAGTTTCCTTGTCCTTTCCTGTCCCCAAGGTGTGGACACAGAGAAGGTGCCCCCAGCTCTGCTTACAAGCTAGAGCCTGGCAGGGTGGATGATGTAGGATTTCTGCCTGCCTCTTGAAAGAAAGCAAAGCAGGACTGCGCCTGATCATAAACCGGGCTGTGATTTGAGTCAGGGGGTCAGGGGAGATTTCCTTCCCTCTCTTCCTCTCTAATTATCAGGAGCTCTTGAGTCCTTCTCTGGAGTCACTTCTCTGTTCTGGGGCTGTTCACTTACCAGGCAGAGGTGGATGTTTCTGCCATGAGATAATGACTTTTTCCAGCTGAGGGGAGCACTGGTGAAATCCAGACACCACAATCCTTTACTCTTTTAGAAGAAAGGTACAAATCAATGACATCTCAGGCTGAGGATAGGCCCAGAGAACAGAATCTGGAGTGTCACTGACATGCATGCTCCCAGGACCCCACCCTTGCATCCTGAGAACGACAGCTCATTTCTCTCCTCATACAATGTAGGCTACAGCCCCCAGCAGGACCAACCCCCCTCCAACGCTGGCATCTTTGAAACTGCACATGTGCCATCAGCGCCCAAAGAGATTTTACACAACATATGGAAGTCTCATGAGGCCAACAGTCCAACAGTTTGGCAAATTACAGGAACATAGAATTTTATATTATTTTTTGATGCAATTTATCCAAGGCTTTTGTATCTCTTTTCCAGTTCTCTAAAAGGTTTCCCTTTTGCTTCTTTTCAACCTTGATCACAGCTGAAGTTCGCAAGGCCCCTCCCTTGTTTCTGGTTGAAAATGACCCACAGGCACACTTCCAGTCTCTGTCAGGCCAGGACTGCTCCCATGTCCTGCCTGTAGGAAAGCTCGATGAATTATTCTTTTTCTTTCCGGGGTTCATGTCCTTGGAGATCCCCTCTGGTTTCACAACATTACTACGCATTTTTCTGTCACTTCATGCTGTGTCTTTGCCCATTTTCTCAAATTGTTCATTTTCAGAGGATATAGGTTTTCTCCAAGGAATCATTTTCCTAGCTGTTACGTATCATATTCTGGCAGCCCTTCCCCCCATGTCACTCTGAGTTCTTATTTTCATTTTGGAACAACTATTAGCATTTTTAACTATTCATTTCTGATCAATCTAAGAACTAATGATTAATTCCTCTGGGTCAGGCAGCATGCTAGGCATTTTCACTTATCAGTAACTTTCAGGGAAATCCTGCACTGCTATCTCATTTTTATACATAAAAATGCTGTCACTTAATAAGTTAGATGTAGCTGAGCAGCTCTTCTAACACAAAACAACTTCTCTCTTCCCTGTATCATGAGTGGTTCCCCTCACAGCGAGGAGGTTGGAGATTGCTGTCAACCTCACCTAACATTTAGGAATTGCCCCAGTTCCCCTACATAAGTAGGTTGGAGATGTAATTAATCCAGAGTAATAGATGTAACTCCATATCATGTGTGTGTTTCATTTAATGTTGGTCAATATTGTGGACAGATACTATTCTCGCCTGTGGTGAACAATGACAATTTGATTAGTTTTTAAAAAACAGCTCTAGACTCACTTGCCAATGGCATGTAATGAGAATCACTCTATGTACCTTCTCATTTCATCCATGTGTTTCCTGGTTCGGTTCAGGCCTGCTTAACCTGCCTTTTCCTGGCTGTGGTGCCTGGGCATCCAGGCCAGTCGGCACAGATGCTCCTCTCTGGCTGCTGGAAAGTGGTCCGTCAGCAGGAGGCACAGCAGTGGCCAGTGCAGCAGGCAAGTTTTTCTCTGTGGGTGGCAAGAAGAGAGGTGTTGAGTGACTTTTCAATATCGGTCGTGCATGACTTAAACAAAATGCTATGCAATGGCCTGGACCCACTTCCATTTGCCTTTGGACTAGACAGGAGGAGGCACAGTGGAGGGTGAGAAAACCCAAGTCGTCAAGTCACACGGGTGCAGACATCGATAGTCGCACTGGGACCATTTCATAATTGGAAACTCTGAGGTAGAGGAACATGAAGTGATTTGAGAAAGGGAAAACTTACTCAAACACCACAAAATTCTTTTCCAATTGGGAGGCCCCTTGGGCCAGGAGGAGTGTTACTGGTGAAGGTGGAAGGAGCGGGCCTGTGCCGTCACCATCGGTGCCACTTATGTGGGGAGTGACAATGGATGGAGCTGCTTTGTGGTATTTGTGCATCTGTCTGGTCTTCAGAGCTTGATGATCAATTTCTCGAGGGCTGGATAATGTCATATGAATCTATAGTGTCAAGCAGAGTGTCCTGAATAGAACACATGCTGAGAAATATTAACTGATTAGTAAATTGATTGACATACACTTCAAACTCACTTAAGCAAGATACTTGAGTAAATCACAGTTTAGGTATATGCCCTGCTACATACTATAAGGTGAAAGGTGCAGGCTAATATATTAAATCAGAGAGATCCTGGAATATAGTGCGATAACCAGGATCGAAGTTCCTCCTTCTCTTATGTAACAGTCCAGAGATCAGCATGCTGGGTCTGGATGCAAGGGAGCAGCTACAGCTGCAGTCAGCAGGAAGAGTTAAAGAGCCAGGAGAGTGACCTGAAAGTGGCACAGAGCCTTCTGCTCACATCCCTTTGGCTACACCTTGGTCACATGGCCACACCAAGCTGCAGGAAGGCTGGGAAATGCAGCCTTCAGCTGCAGGGTTATGCCCAGGTACAACTTAGAACTTGCATTATTGATACGGGGAGAATGAGTATCAGTGGACAAGTAGCCCCTGATATAGTCCCTAAGCTAAATTGTCCTTAAGAGCCTCCCCTCCCCATCCCTCCCCTCCCTCTGTTCCTTTCTCCTTCCCCTTTCTTACTTATTTCCTTTTCTCTCTCTCCCTCCTTCCTCCTCCCTTCTCTCTCTCCCTCTTCTCTATTTTCCTTCCTCTTTGCCTCCCTCCTTTCCTCCTGTTCTAATGGACATGAATTTAACCCATATTACTTGCCAGATACTCTCCTAGGAATTGGGGACAACACCCATGAACCAAAGTATTAAAATTCTAAGGGAATATACAAACAATGAATGGCCAATTGCAGGAAACATTTTGGTTCTCTCTAGGCCATCTCTGTTCCTGGCCTCCCTTGTGTGTAGGAGGAAGAAGCTTTCCTCCGCCCTTCTAGGTTTAGGTTCTTTTTGCTGGCCTAATAATCAAATAGACATGAGATAGATTAACAAGAGAAAAATAAGAAATTTTAATTATATGTGTATGTGTGGGAACCCTACATACAGGAGAGAGTCAGAGATCCCACGTACATGAGAGGTTCAGAGATAGAAAGGTAAAGTGAGGTACGTATGACATTCTGAGCTGCAGATGAAGTAAGCACCTTAGAGCTTCAGAGGGGAGGGAGCAAAGTCACTGCAGAATGGTAAGAGCAGATGGTCAGTAATTAGAAGTTTGCCCTGCCCTGTACATAGGTCATAAAATGTCATCTCTGATGATAGCTCTTATTATAGGCCAGGGCCCTAATTTAAATTCTTTAAAGGAGAGGTAAAAATTTCATGTGAGCTCACAAAGTCTCAACCACCTTCATCTCAAAATAACCCACATGCCCAATTGGCACATCTTGGAGAGGCCTGTTCCGAACCCCTTCTTTTGCTAGGCCCATAGTAGTGCAGCTCTGAGTGGAATTTGCTTGGTGATCAGAAAGGTAATTTTTTTTTAAAAGGAGATTTTGGGGAACGGAAGCACTGGTTGCTGAACACTGTTTGCAAAACACCTGTAGCCCTATAGATGGTGATAATATAGTGCTCACACAGAGTCTGAAGTCTTCTCTGGAGGCATCTTAGAGACAGAGATGGAGTGAGATGATGAAATCCTCTGAGGAACACAGAGGCAAACCATCAGAGAGCAAAACGATTTTTGCCCTAGAGGACTGAAGTGATCTTGGTTGGTAATTGGGAAAATATCAATGGACACAGCACTGAGCAAAGTATTAAAGCTGAAGAAGAACTGCCAGATATTCATACTCAGTACTTAATCCTCTTAGTGTTATGATGTTTTATTCATCTTAAAATTAGTTCATGTACAATTTCAGAATTGTAAAATTACTCTTTATTGAACTTAAGATTCCTCAACATGGATTGTAAACTGACCTGGCCCTGCTGAGGTTTATTTGTGCTAAAACAAAAGAAGCTTTAGATTTTGATTCAATATAAAAATCAACACAAAAGGCCCTTCCTTTGAACTGTTCTTTTATGACTGTCTTCCAGAGCTGGTGATGCAGAGCAAAAAGAGTCTGAAAGCCAAGAGAATGTCCCTGGACAAACGTAGCCTGGACAAATGGCTAGTCTCTTCCCTAAGTGAGGTTTTTTAACTGTCAAATGGGGAGCTCAGTGGTGGATTCCTACTGCACCAGGCTGCTCTGTGGGGGTACTACAAGGCATTTGAGGGTGGAGACTGTTCAAAACCACATGGTCTTGTATTGGACACACCCAGAGAAGTACACTCCTCTATGGGCCAAAAGAGACATATTTCAAACACTGGAATGTGTAAAGAACTCCTTTGCAGTGAACACCTTCTAGGAAGTAATATGGGCTGAAAATCCACGATGCAAATCCTGTCAGGTAACAAAAAAAAAAAAAACCCCAACAAAAAAACCTCAATAATAACTGTGCCCTGCAAGCCAAATGAGACCTTTTCCTGCCACCAAAGTACTATTTATTATCTTATAGAATGCCCAGTTTGTTTGCAAAGAGCTAACCCACTAGGTAAAATAAAACAAAATCAACTGTACTATTTTGTAAATTGGTCTGTTCTGATGACAGATGATGTTAGAGAGTAATTGCCGTGAGCTGTAGATGTTCTAGTTATTGTAAACATAGGACTATCGTTTCATAGGATTGCTAAATGAAAAGAACCATTCTCATTGTAGAGTCTGGGGATCAAACTGGTTCTACTGAATGCCTCAGATTAGAGTTTAAACAGTTGAGACCTTTAATACTCAACTGATAGACTAATTGCTAACAAAGACTTGCTAAGTTCTGAACTGCAAAATGGAGGAGGAAGGGGAGGATACTAGACTGGGTGTGAGACCCATTCCTGCTTATGGCACTAGCTCAATTGGTACAGGAATCTGGAGACAGCACAATCAGCTTAGTTCCTTAAGTAAGTACCAGGCTGGTCATAGTCCAGGTATTTGGTTTCTGACTGGCTTGGTGAAGCAAAACCACTTGCTCTTAGTTCCAAGAAAGTGGACTGCTAGACTGAGAGCCAACCCCAGGTGAGACTAACTGAAAGTTGCACGGTGGCAGGTTAGACTGACCTTATTTCTTGCTCACTGACTTGCCTGCACTGGGTTCTGCTATGTCTGTCACCCTGGTACCAGAGCAAATATCCTCTGGCTTTGAGGCCATGTGGTATGACACAGTTTACCCATTTCTTGAAAATAAAAAGCACTTGTGATAAAACGTGGCTAAGGGGCAGAGACAGCATCAACCTAAGCCTCACAAAGCATGTTTCCTAGTGTGTCTTGCAATAAATAAATAGCAGTTCATCTCTGCCACTTCCATCCTGAGGACCTGTGTAGAAGGTCAGATACAGAAAGGAACTTAGGACTTATTTTCTAGTCTACACTTCTCACGTTTAACGATGAGAAAAGGGAGACTCAGTAGTTAAAGTGACTTGCCAAAGCCACAGATTGTCAGTGGCTGAGCTGACAGAAGCACTTCATTTCTTTTTTTTTAAATATATTTTATTGATTATACTATTACAGTTGTCCCATTAACCCCCTTCATTCCCCTCCACCCTGCACACCCCCTCCCACCCACATTCCCCCCTTTAGTTCATGTCCACGTGTCATAAGTTCTTTAGCTTCTACATTTCCCACACTGTTCTTGCCCTCCCCCTGTCTATTTTCTATCTACCATCTGTGCTACTTATTCTCTGTACCATTTCCCCCCTCTCCTCCTCCCAATCCCCTGTTGCTAACCCTCCATGTGATCTCCATTTCTGTGGTTCTGTTCCTGTTCTAGTTGTTTGCTTAGTTTCTTCTTGTTTTTGTTTCAGGTGTGGTTGTTAATAATTGTGAGTTTGCTGTCATTTTACTACACATGTTTTTGATCTTTTTCTTAGATAAGTCTCTTTAACATTTCATAAAATAAGGGCTTGGTGATGATGAACTCCTTCAACTTGACCTTATCTGAGAAGCACTTTATCTGCCCTTTCATTCTAAATGAAAGCTTTGCTGCATAGAGCAGTCTGGGATGTAGGTCTTGCCTTTCATGACTTGGAATACTTCCTTTCAGCCCCTTCTTGCCTGTAAGGTCTCTTTTGAGAAATCAGCTGACAGTCTGATGGGAACTCCTTCGTAGGTTACTATGCCCTTATCTCTTGCTGCTTCTAGGATTCTCTCCTTCATTTTTACCTTGGCTAATGTAATTATGATGTGCCTTGGTGTGTTCCTCCTTGGGTCCAACTTCTTTGGGACTCTCTGAGCTTCCTGGACTTCCTGTGCCAGATTGGGGAAGTTCTCCTTTATTATTTGTTCAAATAGGTTTTCCACTTGTTGCTCTTCCTCTTCTCCTTCTGTTACCCCTATAATTTGGAGTTGGAACATTTAAAGATGTCCTGGAGGTTCCTAAGCCTCTTCTCATTTTTTTAAATTCTTGTTGCTTCATTCTTTTCTTTTTGGTTGTTTCTTTCTTCCTTCTGGTCCATTCCATTGATGTGAGTCCTAGATTCCTTCCCATCACTATTGGTTCCCTGTGCATTTTCCTTCATTTCACTTAGCATAGCCTTCATTTTTTCATCTAATTTGCAACCAAATTCAACCAATTCTGTGAGCTTCCTGATCATCAGTGCTTTGAACTGTGCATCTGATAGGTTGGCTATCTCTTCATCACTTAGTTGTATTTGTTCTGGAGCTTTGATTTGTTCTTCCATTTAGGCCTTTTTTTTTTGTCTTGTGGTGCTTGTTATGTTTGAGGGGCACAGCCTTAGGTGTTAGCCAGGGCGGGGCAACCCAGTCAATAGGTTATGACACTGTATGTGGGGGTGGGGTCTGAGAAGGAATAATGGCGCTTGCTCGGCTCTCTGTCAGACTTCAGTCCCTTCTGCCACTTCCCCCAAGCAAACTGGCCTTTCTGGTGCTAATTCCTGTGTGGGTGGGCTTGTGCACCCCATGGGTCTTTCCAATGACCTCTCCTGTGAGGCTGGGAGTCTCCCTGTGCCTCAACCCCCACAGGTGTTTTCAATCAGTGCCCGAAGGCTCTATTTCCCAGCTCTGGGACCCTGGGTTGCATGCAGTGCCTTGTTTCACAATCGCCACCTCGCTGGGTCTGCTGGTTGTCACCCTGCGCCCGGGGTCTGCCAACCACCACCTGTGTGCCCAGGGTCTGCCTGCTGCAGTCTGGCATGCCAGGGATGCCTTACACACTGGGTCCCACTGGTCTTTGTGCTGCGACCCCTGTCCGCCTGGCTGCCCAACTCTGCCCCTCCTATCAGTCTGAATGAACGTGTCTATTTCAACTCCTTGGTTGTTTGACTTCCATACAGTTCAATTTTCTGTCAGTTCTGGTTGTTATTCTGTTTCTAAATTGTTGTTGTCCCTATCTTGGTTGTGTGAGGAGGCACAGTGTGTCTACCTATGCCTCTATCTTTGCTGGAGCACTTCATTTCTTGTGTCTTCTATGTGAACACCCTCCTGGAGCTCAGTCCCAAAATGCAGTGTGAGTGGGCCTGTTGAGGTCGTTAGGACTCCTAGTCTACTGGCCTTTCAAGACCATGCATCTGGGATTGCAGCCTTTATTTTCTTTGTCCTTTTTAAGATTGTCACTTAATGTCACTAAGCCTGTTTCTTCAAACCCTCAAAATAAGAATCCCTCATAAATTTATGAAATTGTCCTGAAGTTCATATGAACTAATGTATGGAAAGTGTCATATGTAGTTTTAAAGCAATCTGCTGGTATAAAGTGCAATTATATAAATATCCACCATATAACATCATCAATCCACTTTTTTTTGTTGGCCTGGAGCACCTTAATCTGTAGGTTGGCCTAAATTAATTTCAGGTGTATGATTAACATGTTAATGATGCTCTCATTCAGACCTAAGCACTGAATTGTTTTACATTTTCTTGGACTCCAGTTGTACTTTGTACTCTCAAGCTCAGCAGGACTTACGTGGAGAGGGTATACCTTTACTGTGTTTTGAAAATCTCCATTCCAGAAAAAGATAAACCAAAGGATTGATCATTATTGTTGCAAATGAATTCCAGAGAACCATTAATAGAGAGCTTTGCTAGTATATAGAGAATGGCTCAAATTACAAAAATTCAGACAAGCATGCAACTTCTGACAAACCCAACTATTGTTTAAAATCAGGAGAAACGTGATTTTAGCTTTCATACCTGCTGCAATGTGTTAATGACCAAAGGTCGCACAAAACACTAAGTACTTGAATGTCCTGATGTGCAAAGTTAGCGAAAATACTTCATGCCATTTTCCATTGCTGTTCCAAGATCACATCTGTTTGGAACTGAACCATAGCATGTGTGCTGGGGAACCTGTATGAAATTAACTTTTATAGCTGCCTTTACAAGCAGAATCTTTTATTGTCTACAACTTGGCTGGGATTCAGGAAGTTCCCAAAATGATTTATTGTCATATGTGCCTATTCTATGGCGGCTGATGAAACTGATATGTTATTGAACATATGCAGTCATTCTGGCTAGAGAAAACATATCATCTGAGCCTTTTATACAAAAAGATCGAAGAATTCATATTGTGGAAGAGGAAAAAAACTTGAGTATTTTGTTTTAAGTGAAATAATTACTTGCAGGAGTAAAACATTTGTTACTAATCTTATGGTTCTTTTCTGTTTGCCAACATAGTAAAAACATTAGAATGTAGAATACATTCATTAACTAAATACTTAAGGTAATATTTCCCCAATAAATGTTGGATCCCATTTTTATAATACTTGGAATGGTTAGTTCAGTTTATTAGACCATGATACTAAGAATCAAAAATCATGAATTTAAATATCTTTCATGTTACTTAATGCCCCCCCAAAAAACCCCCAAACTGCCCAAAACCCTCTTTAACAGAGGGGCCTCTGTGGTCTAACCAGTCATCTTTCATATGGTTGCAAGAGGAATTTCATGAAATGGTGGGTGAAACAATGGAGTCTTGAGAACATGTTTTTCTATTTGGTGATGAATCAGAACTTTCATACATGAAAGCTAGCATCATTAACCAGTCAATGACACCTAAAACATCACATGTGATTAAATTAGAATAATGTGAAAAGAAAAGATTAACCATATCGTAGCATCTGCATTTATACCATATAAAATATTTAATCCTGTAGCAAAAACCTGGAGTTTCTGGATTCAGTGTGAACTCTCTCAGCCACTAATTGACACATTCATATTTCAATTTGAAATGGGTAGTCAAAGAGCTGGGATTTGGAAATAAAACTAGAAGACTCCAGATCTTGTAAGACAGTGTTAACTGGTGAGAAATTTAGATCCAGTTTTCTAGTTTCAGTGTCAATTGAAAACATTTGATTTCTAGTGTCAGGAGAAAATAAAACAAAACAAATTATTTCCTGTCTATAGGGTTATTTATAAGACAAAAGTGAGGTAGTTTTTCCAAATGGAACTACAGTCAGTCATGTTTTTCTCTTGACAGTATAGGCACCTACTTTTTTGGAACAGAATTTAGAGACTGGTTTGGGGATTCTCACCGGTCTTCACTAATCCATTTTATTTCAGAAGTATGATTTCATTAAAATAGAAGTGATTTGTGTTGTTACTATCTCACTCATCTTCATAAGGAATTTGGGTATCAACAGATGTCATTAACTTTCTGCAAATAGAAAAATAGAAACTAAATTTAAAGGACTTAGCGGGCATTGATTACAAAATTATTTAATCCTAAAAATTCTGGCATTATGTTTCTGTCTATGAGCTGACCATGGAACCAGAATGAGTCCTAGTTGAGTAAGTGCCTTGGTTATTATGTTCAGAGTTTGTGTTCCTTTACCTTAACTTGTTAGGCTTGATGGTTGGACAAAGTTACATGTTAATAAACTTATTTCCTGGACAGGTGAAGTAGTTTCAAATAGTGAAATGGTCTTTCATTGTGGTGGACTAATGATGCCAGAACAGTCTGATCCCATACCAAAATGGATCATACTCTGTACACTCTTAACTAGACGCTGCAAGCAAACAATTCAAAGTTCATGTCTTAATTGTCAGGAGCATCATCTCTGCGTATAAAGAAGGATAGCACATGTTCAAGGGTCTTGGAAACAGTTGAGTGTGGGTAATGTTAATTTGGTGTAAAACTTCAAGTGGCATATTACTAATGCCAAAAAAAAAAAGCAATTGAGGATCTGGTAACTAATTACTAACAGCATTTCACTATTTTATGTAAGTGTGAACAAGAATCATATGTTTCTTATAGTTCATCCTTGTTGCTGTACTTAGTGTTACTGGTAAAAGTGTGATAATGAGCATACTGAGGATTGCTGTGGACCCCTCTTGATAGCAGTATTTTGTACCCATGCCCAGAGGCTATGGGGGCAGTAGACATTCTTTAAATAAATGAAACAATTTAATAGTGTGAGTGATTTAAAAGCACTGTCACAGATTTGAATTAGGAGACCCTGTCATCATAATCTGACACTAATGACACTGTAATTTGGTGTTTCAGGAAGCTGCTGCAACTAGCAAACTGAGTAGTCTAGATTTCACAATGTAGCTCTGCTTTCCCTGGGAGCTTTGGGTCTCGCAGTGGAAATAAAATGAATAGATACCAGTGAGTGTGGGGAAACTACATTAATTCAGAGATTCCAGGAAGAGATGGTGATATTAATATTTATCCAAGAGCAAATCAGCAGCCATGGATACCTGGTTTGTTTGTTTTTTAAAAAGGACCATTTATTCAAGAATCTTGAGAAAAAATTATCTAATGCCCAGGATAGGACAAAAAGGACCCACTCCAAAAACTGGATGATTATGGATTAAAAGAACCTGAGACCAAGGGCCAGAGGTTTGTGAGTTAGCATATAAAAAAAGGATGCTGAAGATATAAAGGCAGGATAATTTAAAGGGAGGAACTTAGAATCACAGAATCCTAAAATGTGAAGCTGAAGTGATCTAATCTTTTGCCATTTAGCCAATGATGAAACAGAAACGCAATGACATTAAGATCTTCTGGTGGGAGAATTAGAATTAAATTAGCCTCCTAACTCCCAACCCAATATTATCTCCAGTACATCAATTCCTTAAAAAATATAACTCTTATCAAGAAAGCATCCAACTGCAATTCAATCACTGGGTAGATCTCTGTCTAGATAACTGAACTTGTGCCAGACATATCTCACTCTTCATGGCAAATTAGTAAATTTACTCTCTGGTATGAATCAATCTCATATACCTCTAGGAAGTTTGAGCCACCTCCTAGGATCACTGGACTGGGAATCAGAAAACCTGGGCTCTAGCCCTGGCCAGGTAGCTCAGTTGGTTAGAACATCAACCCAATATACCAGGTGGTGGGTTCGATCCTTGATCAGGTCACATACAAAAATCAGCCAGTGGGTACATAGATAAGAATGGACTGAGGTTTCTCTCTATCTCTGGAAAATTAATATATAAAAAAGGAAAAGAAAAAAGGAAAATCCAGGTTATGGTCTTATTTCTCTGTTCTCTTATTTATAAAGTTAGAAGAGCAATTGGGGGATCTCTAAGCAACTCATCTCAATTCCAAATTTACTAAGACTCTATTTAAACACATTTGAAGGGGAGACAATGGGGGCTATTTCCTGGACAGGATGATAACTGTCTTTTTACATGCAAATACTCATGTGAGTTCCAAAGGGGAGGGTGGATATGAACTGTCAGTGGAAGAGAATGGACCCAGGTGGCTTGACAATACCAGCAAGCAAAGTTGAGAAAGACCTAAGAGGTCTTTGAACTAAATGATATTTAGATGAAAGGAATGATCAATGAATCTGATAAGCAGAGAACCTAGGTTAAGCTCATTGACAGTCTATTGGCTGGGGACATGATAGAAACTAGATCTTTGAGTCTCTCCAAGTGTGCTATGATAAAGTCAAAGGAAGAAATGCTTTGGGAGTATCCAAGGTACAGGATTTCCCAGATTCGTGTGGCCATGGAACACACAGTTTTCTGGCACATTCCCTGGGAAATGCAGCTCTAGAACAGACCTAGAGAGAGCGGAGAGGACAGTTCAAGTGATATTTTTGAATATCTGGAGGGATGTGACTCAAAAGCTGAAAGGTGAGAACCAAATACCAAACAGGGGTCCTACTCTAGGCACCAAAGTGAGCTAAGAGCATACTTTAGTCAGGGACTGGAAACTTCAAAAGTAGTGAGAATGTGTGGGAGAAAAAGTGATCTTGACTTTGAAGTGAGAACCCCAGATAAAGTACATACATGCCTTCTCAAAGGAGAGAGAGGGCAAACAAGTGCTCCTGATTGTCCAATATTTTCAATCATACCAAACATAAATAGTTACTAGTTATTTCCTGGCCCATAAGTGGCATATACATAGCAGAATATCCTAATGCTGAAGCAAAGATTAATTTTTATATGATATTTTGGACACAGATTATTTTTTCAGTGCACAGCATAAGTAAAATGAGCAGCTTAGAGGCCAGAAGGAAGTATTAGATGAAGAGGTATGAAATCTCATTGCTGTAGGGACCTGGAATTCTTAACTGGAGGCCCATGGATATGCATCGGAGGATCAGTGGATGCATGTGCACAATTTTGTGGTGATGTGCACATCTGTTGTTTTTATAGAACAGGATAAATGGCTTTCATCAAATTCTCAAATAAGTCTATAATCTCAAAAGCAGTCAACAATGCCCTACTAAGGCTCAGGAAGAAACTGAGGTATAGATTGACCAGCATACTTGTTTTTATCTTTTGTTGCAGACAGTAAGGCTCACCTGAGAGCTGATAGGCAATAGGTGAAATGGAGAATCCACTGGGGAGCTTTGACTATTGGTTTTTGGGGTTTCCTTGACTAGATTGAAAGAGGCTTTAAAATGCACATTATCTTTCCTATTTTACAGGCAGAATGCAGATCCAATTATTCATTATGATCCACAACTTGAACATTTGTACTAGAAACCCTGAGTCTTGACTTCCCTAAGAAATTACTTATAATTAATTTGTTAAATATTCCATATATTTTAAAAAAGAGAAATGAGTTTTGGTTTTAAACATACTACAATCATGAAAGTTTTTCTCTGTGTTCGGTGTCACACTGTGCTTTTACCTTGAATATTACAAAGATGTTGAAGTCAAAGAGTTTTCATTTTTACCTTTTATTCATTTATTTATTTTTCATTTTACCTTTTAAAAACATGGTATAATTTGTCTGCATGATTGCATTTTAATTAGCATGCTTATTGCCAATTTAAATATGCAAGGGTATAAAATGAGCCAACCAAACAGGAAGACGTATAGCCAAGGTGTTTGATTCTGTGCTGTTAGTGAGCATTGCCTTGGGATAAACCCTGTATGAGGCTCAAGTTTCATAGTGTGAACTGGTTCAAAATAAACCCATGTGTATACATAATATTTCACAAAAGGGTTAAGCTACCTTAGCAATTGTTGATAATTATGGATTCTTACAGAGCTCTGAGGATCTCAAAACATTCTTGGGGAGTAAATCAGACATTCCCACAATTTAAAAACAAATGTATAGAGAGTTTTACAGAGGTAATTTTACCCAAGTCTTAGATGGTTAGATGATGACCCTTTGAAGCCCCAAACCACATCAGAGTTCTGCCAGTGCATGTTGCTGTGGACAGGAGGACGAGGGAAAGGATGCAAACCACGAGAATGGACTTAAATTTGGAGGGAAGTTTTAACTCTCTTCATAGCACAGCAAGAGGCAGTGGTTTAGGGTGGTACATACTGCTATTCTGGGAGCCTTCACTTCTTGAGATTCTGAACAGGGCTATTAAGATCAGAAATAAAGGCAAAGGAATGAGAATGTTCTCTTCTGGATCCAAACTTGGAAGCCCTGGCTTCCAGTACTTTTCTAACTAAGACCTTTGGGAGTTTAGTAGATTGGTCCTGATTCCTTCAGCCTTTTCAGCAGTGGCTATAGGAGGTCTGGTAAATTTCAGCTGAGGCTAGTGGTCAGAATACTGTGATTATTTATCCCCCAGCAATCAGTTCTCAAAATTAGGTTGGTAATTTGTTAAATACTAGTCTTTGAGATTTCACAGAATTATCTGCTATCTGATAAAAAAATTTATTGTTACATGACTTGCTTAACTATCAGTTAGTCAACAAAAACTAGAATTTATTGGAATGAAATAACTAAACCTTCCTAAATTATATTATGGCCAAAGTCTCTAGAGAAAAATCATGTAACACTCTGTGTAGCTTTGAAAGAGAACCTGAAGCAAATTTAGAACTCATAGCTTTAAAGTAACACCAATTGTCAAGTAGCTCTGGGATGATTTTTTTGCCATGTCTGTTTTTTTCTTTTTCTATTTTCAATTATATTTTATTAATTATGTTATTACAGTTGTTCCAATTATTCTCCCTTTTTCCCCCTCCACCCAACACCCCACTCCCTCAGGCAATCCCCACACCATTGTTCATGCCCATGGGTCATGTGTTTCAGTTCTTTGACTACTCCATTTCCTATGCTGTACTTTACATCCCTGTGGTTATTCTGTTACTACCAATTTGTACTTCTTAATCCCCTCAGCTTTTCACCCATTCCCCCACACCCCCTCTCATCTGGCAACCATCAAAACACTCTCCATGTCCATGACTTTGTCTCTGTTCTTCTTGTTTGTTTAGTTTGTTTTTTAGATTCAATTGTTGATAGATATGTATTTATTGCCATTTTATTGTTCATAATTTGATCTTATTCTTTTTCTTAAATAAGTCTGTTTAACATTTCATATAATAATGGCTTGGTGGTGATGAACTCCCTTAGGTTTTTCTTGTCTGAGAAGCTCTTTATCTGCCCTTTGATTCTAAATGATAGCTTTGTGGGTAGAGCAATCTTGACTGTAGGTCCCTGCTTTTCATGACTTTGAATATTTCTTGCCAATCTTTTCTAGCCTGCAAAGTTTCTTTTGAGAAATTGGCTTATAGTCTTATGGGGACTCCCCTGTAGGTAACTAATTTCTTTTTTCTTGCTGCTTTCAAGATTCTCTCTTTATCTTTAACCTTTGGCATTTTAATTATGATATGACTTGGAGTGGGCCTCTTTGCATCCATCTTGTTTGGGACTCTCTGTGCTTCCTGGACTTGCATATCTATTTTCTTCACCAAATTAGGTAAGTTTTCTCTCATTATTTTTTCAAATAGATTTCCAATTTCTTGTTTTTTCTCTTTTCCTTCAGGCACCCCTATGATGCAAATGTTAGAATGGTTTAAATTATCCCAGAGTTTCTTCCACTATCCTTATTTTTTTTAATTCTTTTTTGTTCTTGATCTTCTGATTGGTGTTTTACTTCCTTGTTTCCAAATCATTGATTTGATTCTCAGCTTCATCCACTCTACTGTTGTTTCCCTGTAAAATGTTCTTTATTTTAATCAGTTTATCCTTTGTTTCTGACTAGATGTTTTTTTATGCTGTTGAGGTCCTCACTAGTCCCTTGAGCATCCAAATAACCAGTGTTTTGAACTCTGTGTCTGATAGATTGCTTATATCCATTTTGTTTAGTTCTTTTTCTGGAATTTTGATTTGTTCTTTCATTTGGGCCATATTTCTTTGTCTTCTCATTTTGGCAGTGATGTTTTTTTCTATGTACTAGGTAGAACTGCTATAATTCCCTGTCTTGGTAGCATGGCCTAATGTAGTAGTTGTCCTATAGGGTCCAGTGGCACAACCTCCCCTATCACCAAAGCTGGGTACTTGAGGTGCACCCTTCATGTGGGCTGAGTACATCTTCTTGTCATTCAGCCATGGTTGCTGTTGGCAGCTCAATGGGAGGGATTTACCCAGGCCAGTCTGCTGCAAGGACTGGCTGTGACCACTGATCTCTGCTTTCCATGGAGGATTAGCTCTGTGGAAAAAAGGTGGTGGTGCTCTGATGTGGTCTGTAGCTGTCCATTGGGTGTGCATGCTCTGGGTTTTCCTGGGTAGTGCAGGCCAAGGTCTGTCCTCACCTGTGTTCTGGTTGGGACAACCCTGCATAAGATATAAAGTAATCTGAGATGGCTGTTACATGTGCTGAACTGGATATTCCCAGGCTAAGCCAAGATATGAACCTAGGCTGGTTGCTGCTAGTACTAGGCCTTGGGCCACTGAGCAAGAGGTATAAGGTCTGGGGGCTGACTGAAGCTGGTGTTGCTTGTTTGAGAGAATTTAACAAGTTGTGAAGTATGAGAAAAGACCAGCCATTCACATAGAAAAGCCACTATTAACAGCTTGGGTAGGCTCATAGGTTGTGTGAACAGAGCCTCAGGGGATCTCCAGGGTGGGGCAAACAGTGTTAACCAGGTGATGGGGTCTCAGATATAGCACCAGCTTATTGGCTCTGTGGTTCTGTGGCTCTGTGGAGGGAGTTTTCAGAAAATGGACAATGGCCCCTGTCTACCTTTCTGTCTAGGAGAAAGCTGTCCCCCAGCTCCTGCCTTGATGCCAAACACTTCAGTTTCTTCTTTTATGCCACTGGTGCTTTTTAAGCCACTACCCCAGTGCTGGAGCTCAGAGGGAGTGAATCTGAGTAAGTCTGTGTGTGAGTTCTTTAAGGGGAACTGCTTGGGACTCCAGAAGTTTCTTCCACTGACTCAATCCCCACTGGTTTTTGCAGCCAAAAGTTATTGGGACTTATCTTCCTGGCCTGGAACCCTTAGCTGAGGGGCCTGCTGTGGGGCTGGGACTATTTGCTTCTGAGATATCACTCCTGAATTTTTATCTTCCGTGGGTGGATTGGGACCAGCCCATTCTGCATTTCTACCCCTCCTACCAGTCTAGATGAATGTGGTTTCTTATATTACACAGTTGTCAGATTTCCCTTCAACTTGATTTCTGACAGTTCTGAGTGATAGTTGTTCCAGTTTAGTTGTAGTTTTGATGTGATTGTATGAGGAAACAAGCTGTGTTTATCTATGCTGCTACCTTGACTGGAATGAGATGTCTCTTTAAACAGAACTGGTCATGGAACAGAACTTTCATTTTTTTGATGGAGTTCAAAATCATGCTTCATGCAAAGTAGGACATTTCCATTTTTATAATTAGATCATTAAGAGGTCTATTGAAAATAATTTTTAAATAGAATATCCATTAATAATGCAGATGTCCAGATATCCTGGGCCCTAGATAAATGGTGAGAGACTTGACCTCTGAACCCTTAATGCCTAAACAATTCACCTCCAACTCAATAACTGACATTGCTGATGACAAGGGCCCCAGCTGATGACTTACTTTTCCTCCCCCATCAAATTCCTCATAGAAAGCGGGGAGGGATATGGACAACAAAACAATGGTGACAAGCCAGAATCTTGATCCATCTTCACCTTGGTGCAGACAAATGAGAGGGAAAGCACACACTTTCTGCTTTTTCTCTGTAAACCCATTAAGCCTTCACTGGTAAACAGGCCTGCTGTTGGTTTTTTGTAGTTCTCTCTTCCTCTGTTTGTTTAAAGAACTGCAAGTCCTACAACTGTTGGGGCCATCATTCTCCCAGAATACAAACTGCACAATGGTTGGGTCACAATGGGAGAGGGAGGCTGGCAGCAGTTCCTTTGTGCCTCAGAAGGTTTCAGTGGATTTGGGAGGCTGAAGCAGCCATCTCCTGCCTGCATAGGTAGTGAGGGCTGACAGGGGGAGCAGGCTCTTTCAAGTTGATCCGGAGGAACACATTTTTGCCCTTTTAAAGTGTTATAGAGCATGAGTTAAGGAGACTGGCAGAATCCTCACTGGTTCCCACACTTTTGACTTGAGCACTGTGCATTGTGCTTGGAGACACAGTGCTAAGTACTACATGCAAGGACCTTTAGGACTTTGTTGATGATCAAAACCTGCTTCCTCCTGTTTCACTGCTGGTGTGACTCTCCCCCTTCCCCACCCCTCTGTACCCAGTGCTTGGTGTTGTTTCACAGGCTTGAATGAATGGAAAAGAAAGAGGGTTCTAGGCACGATAAGATGTTTCATGTGTACTATGAGGCACTAATTGCGAGGGCCTTGGTTCAAAAATCTATGTGGCTCTTGATTTCCATTCACTATGTTCCCCTAAGACCTGTGTTGGGTCACCAAGAATTTGTATGATCTTAGTAAGTTACTTGCTATGAGATAGAAAAAATATTCATTGGTCTCTTCCCCTGGTTCCTGGCACAGAACTGCTAAAACCCTTGTGATTTCCTGAATGATAGGAGTACTAAGAGCCCTGGCTGGGTAGCTCAGTTGGTTAGAGCATCATCCCGTTATGCCAAGGTTGCAGGTTCAATACCCAGTCAGGGCACATTTAAGAAGCAACCAACAAATGCATAAATTGCATAAATAAGTGGAACAAGTTGATGTTTCTCTCTTTCTTCCTTCTTCCCTCTCTCCAAAATCAATTTTTAAAAATTAAAAAAGAGTACTGGGAGCATCTTTTGTTCTAATACTCGGTCTTTGACTTCAGTTCCTGACACAGAGTTCCTAAATTTCTTGGAATTTCCTGGGTGATAGCAGTTTCTTTCATTCTAATGAGGTGAGTCTTAGTGGGCTCCTGGATGGGGGCTTATCACCAGAGAGACCACACTATGATTACAAGTTTGGAATTTTCAGCCCCCTTTGACTTCCCCACCCCCATTCTCCAGAGAAGAGAGAGAAAGGCTGGAAATGAAGTTAATGATTAATCATTTTATAAAAATCCAGAAAGTATAGGGTTCAGAGTGCTTCCTGCTGGGTGAACATTTGAAGGTGCTGGAGAAATGATGCCCCTGGAGAAGGCATGGAAGTTCGTCAGCGCTTTCCACATACCTTGACTTATGCATCAGTTCTATCTGGATGTTCATTTATATCCTTTATCATATCCTTTTATAGTGAACCAGTAAACAGTAAATAAACTGTTTTCCTGAGTTCTGGAAGCTGCTGTAACAAATTAATTGAAAGTGAGGAGGTGGTGGTGGGGCCTCCAGTTTATAGCCGATTGGTCAAAAGCACAGGTGACAACATGGTCTGGCCATTGGAATTTGAAGCAGGTTGGGAGGGCCGTCCTGTGGGACTGAGTCTTTATCCTGTGGGATTTAATGCTATCTCCAGGTAGATAGCATCAGAATTGAGTTACATCGTAGGACACCCTGCTGGTGTTGCAGAATTACTTGGTGAGGGAACCAAACCTCATACACACATAGGTGTCAGAAGTGTTGTGAGTGTGCTAGTGGTTGGAAAGTAAAGGAGACACATAGGAAGAGAAGTGTACGTTTTCTTTGGACTTATAGTCTCTGAGTTTCAGTTTCTTTGTCAGTAAAATTAGAGTAGCTCAGCAATTCTCAAATCATGGTCCCCTGACCAGCATCTGCATTGTCTGGAAACTTGATAGAAATGCAAATTCTCAAACCCTAACTGAGACTTTCTGACTCAGACCCACTGGGTTGGTCCCAAAATCTGCATTATATTAACAAACCCTCCAGGAGATGCTGATGCACGTTGAGCTTGGAGAGCCACTGGAATAGGTTTCTAGCGCTGGTGTTTGTATGACTGTTAGATTCCGCTCACCAATCCAGTTCAAACCCACAACCCTACAGACTTGTGATAATACTTCCAAAGTGAGACTTTTGAAGGGTATCAGCTGTGAGCATGCTTGCTGACCTATAAAGGAAGAATTATAATCATGGGATGAAAAGAAAACTAGGAAGGTAAAGTACCTTGGTAGGTTAAAAGCCTTTCCATTTTAGAATTCTATACCCCTCTTAGTCAAATTTAAATGACTTCACAGAACAGTGATGAGTGCTCGATTCCTGTTGGACTACTCTAGACAGTACAGACTTGGATGTGCACACTTGCTTACTTTAAAAAGAGAACAGAATGATTTTTCCCCTTTATCCAGGGACCAGTTCTTTGTTTCATAAATGTGCCTCGAGAATCCTAACACATGCCGTGCAGCTTCACCTGTTAAAGAAACCTGCTTTGTTACCTCTTAAGTCCAAAAAGACAGGCCCTATGTGATTTTCTGCCTCTTATGCACCTCTTCTTCACTCCCTCCTCCTTGCTTGTGTAACTTTGACTTATCTTTTGGGACTCAGCCAGGCATCAGCCTATTCTGAGATGCTTTTTCTGAACTTCCACAACTGGATAGGAGTCCCTCATCAGTGTCCCCAGCGGACCCTGTGCTTATCCATGTCGTAGCTGTCAACACAGTATGCCATAATTGCTACTTGTCTCATCCATTTCCCTACTCAGCAAAGCTCTTTGAGGACAGGGACCCTATCCCTCTTCACTTATTTCATTTTCTGGGTCTAGAAGGGTGCCTGACACATAGGAGAGCATCTGGAATTATTTATTTATGGAGAGTGGCTCTATGTCTCTATGTCTCCTAGGACCTTCATTTAGATTATCTGTTCCCTCTATTCACCCATTTGTTTATGCATCCAACTATTGTCCAAATAGTAGAGATTGCCCAAAGTTAGGACATGGTGCTGGCTTCTGTTGGGGATTCCTAAAGGCCCTCATGGCATCCTCTCCTCAAGGACCTGATGATCCAATACCTTTCTCTGGCTGTTTTTTGTTTGTTTTTTTCACCTGAGGTACAGAAATCTAGTTCATGGCACACCATATTTATTGATCTCTTCAAGGCTCTTGAGAAGACTCTTGATTGATTCAATGTTTTCCTTTTCCCATTCCCCACCCGCATTTTTTTCCTCTCTGTAGAACCCAGCTTAATGTGTTTGTATTATTTTATTTGTCTGTATTCTTGTAGAACACATATTTCTGTGTTGTGAGCACGTGTTTTAAGTTTACACAAATGGTATATAAGAAACACCATTGTGCTTCTTTTTCCACTCTGACGCCAATAGACATCCATGTTTTGTGTGCAGCAGTCCCATTTACTCATTTGTTCCCACAGTGATGAGCACCTGGATGGCCTCCTCCTCCCCATGACCACTAGCACTGTGCTAAACATCCTCAAACACACCCCTTTTTGGTTGGATGGTTGGATGGGAGACTCCCTAAGAGGTTGTGGTAGGACTCAGGGCTGGATTACTGGGTCACAGCATATACGTTTTTACATTAGCTGAGTACTGCCCACTTCTCTCAGAAGGACTGCCTAGATCTTGTAAGTTGGCAGGAGTTCCTTATATATACCTCGATGGTCATCCCTTGCAGTTTTGACATTGGAGATGTCTTCTTCCAATATGTTTCTTCGCTTTGCCCGTGTCCTCATTTTAAAAAATTATTTTTTTCTGTCTCCAAAATGTATTACAGAGATTGGCTTTGATGGCTCTACACAATCCTTTTACCATGAGTAAAGTGGGTAGCATTTCATCCTAACATAAATTTTGCTGTGTTTTGAGGTGTAGCTACAGTTAGCATGATGCATACGTGGACCTCAGCATGCCCACATGAGTAAATGAGCTCAGCTTTAATGCAGAGATGATCCTAAGTATTAACCATAAAACTACATAAATATCAGTCCATTTTGGAAATAAGGCTATAAAGTGTTGTAAATAAGAAGTCACGCATACTTTATTAACCAATGTCACCCCAATAAATTTAATTAAAAAGTTAAAAAAATGTCCTGCATATTTGTGAAAGTCCTTATAAATTTCCAAAACAAGAGAAAAGAGAAAAACTCTTGAGAAAGTATTTGTGACTTTGGAGCTTAAGACCTAGGACTCAGAAATGCCGAGAGAAAGAACTGAATTGATTTTACATGGGCAGACCCCTGTTTACATTCCTTATGAAAAATCAGAAACAGCCCTCTTAATGGTTCCTATTGGTTCTCATATTTTGTCTTGGTTAGCAGGTAGCCTGTTAGAATTAGCGAAGATTCCAGAGGGGTATGTATTTAAAAAAATCTAAATTCCTTGATGTAGGTTGAGCCTTTACAATGCAGCTCCAATAATCTCAATCTGGTCTGCTCCTTTCAGGCCCTCCTACTTCTTTGTGATGGGAAGCCACACCAAGCTCCAGGCTTCCGTTCTCCTTAGCATGTCACATGTGAGCACAGGCTGGTGTCTCTCTGTCTCTCCCCACCCTCCCCAATCTCCTCCTGGCACAACTACTATATCAGGCACATACCTCAATTATTGCATATATTGCAATGTCTGGTACTTGTTACATGTCTACCTACCCCAGCTCCCACTTAACTGAGAGCTTCTTGAGAAAGGAACAGGGTCCTTTACATTGTGTGTCACCAACAGAATCTCAGACGGAGTGGAGACTGAATAATTCTAACACGAGGAAAATCTGTTTTCTCAAATAATAAAGATTAGCACCTGATGGCTCAGATCCTGAAGCTTTTAAAATATCAGCTGACTAATCTGAAGAGTAAAATTCATGCTATTGTGTTGCTGGTTTAGTGTGTAAAACATGTCATGTGATATTCACATCTTAAGAGGACACTTCTGGAAATGGAGGATTCATAGAAATCTAGAGAAGTGATTATAACAATGGAATTTGCAGGTAGCAACATCGCAGCTAGAAAGGAGTAAGGATACTTGGGGTCAGGCAATCCTTTTAATGGCATTTAAATGAACTGCACCTATGTAAATATCAATATTTAGGAATAGCTGGGGTATGTTTACAGGGTTAGCCTTTCTTCCCAGGCTTTATTTTTCTAGGTTTCTCAATAATAAATATATTCTCAGCAAATAAATATATTCTCAGCAAATAAATATATAGCATATGGAATTTCTTAGTAGCTATTTTGATATGGGTCAAATTTTGTCACAACAATAATATACTGATACTTTTACTCTGAGTAAGATATGTTTGATGATATGCTTTGTTGCTAAAAGTTCACTGCTAGAGGAGGTGAAAATAATACAGGAGGCATAGAAACATTTCTCCCAAGAAGAGTCCCTTTTTAGGATCCTCAGTGGCACTTTCTTCCCGGACCTTTCTTTCCAAGCCCTGAATGTCAGTGAAAGGGCCCACTCCACACATGCAGAAGTCAGATAGACAGGTTGGCCCCAGAGACAGCGCTCATTTGTTGGGCCACTGGGCACCAGGAAGCAATCTCCTTCCATTTTGCCCTTCTATTCCTTTTTGTGTGCTTGCTTTATGTTCCTTCTTTTAACAGGATGAGTTCATTGTCACCTCAGTTCACATGGCAGAAAACGCAGTCACACCCTGGTGTCTGCCCCTTAATTCCAATTCTAAGTCATGGGGTTTGGAAATTGGGATTCTCATTGGACTGGAATGGGTTTGGCACCTACTCTTGTCCAAGCCAGCTTGGCTGAGGCTAAAGAACAATGTTGAACACACATGGCCATTGGGAGCTCCCTGTGACTAAGGCAGGAGGTGGAGGGCTGTTCCGGAAAAGAGGACTAAACATACAATCTGGTAGGTGTCTGCTCTCATAGCCATGTTTATCTAACAAAAGGTTTTCTAGACACTAACCAAAGGCCCACTTTTGAGAAAAAGTCAATTCCTTTTCATGCCAACATACACACAAAAAGGAAAGAAGGAAGGAAAAAAGGGAGGAAGGAAGGAAGGGAGGAAGAAACTGACACACATTTCTGTCTCATGTTGTAGAGACATATGTGTGCCCATATACAGAAATGCATATTGTCAGAGATACTAAAGTACAAACATGTTCTCTTGAGGATCCAGCATATGAGCTTTTCAACACACACACCCCCTTCAAAAATTTCCCAAGGAAAGCAGATAATTTCAGGTTTTAGGAAAGAACAGAGATCTGTTAATAATGTTCATGATAATAAAGCTCAACAAATATAACATTCTGGCTCAAAGCAAATGCCTTGTGGGGAAAAAAGTGCTAAAATGGCTTGATTGGGGTTTTAATGAGAGATCTTTCTCCTTAACTCCACCCTCCACCCTTGTTCTCCACCCCCAGTTATTCCCTCCAGCCATCCAGTCAAGAGCCCAGTGCTGGGCAAAACCCAGAGAATGTTGGTAATTCAACTTGAGCAATTAATTTGCTGCACTTTCTCATCCTGCTCAGCAGGGCCTCTCTTTTGCAGGCTGCTGAAAACCTAACAATGCACCTCTCTGTTGTGAATATGTAATGGTGTGTTTATAAATCCTAAGGGCTACAATATCCCCTCCTTGAGTACATGTTATGGAGGCTAGAGCATGTCTCCTCCTTACACTTGGATGTGAGTAAATTCTTATGTGACAGTAAAATGTGAAACAGGAATCCCCTCTTCAAAGAGAAAAAACAAAACCCAGGGGATACAGGAAATGTTCAGACCCACTGACTTAACATATGTAGACATTCCCTCTGCCTCTGGTTCCTCCCTGCTGAGGTTGCCATCACACTGTAGATCCCCATGGAGGTTTTAGAAATTGAGTTGGCCCATTAGTTCAATATGTATTGAGAGCTCCTAATGCTAGATCTGTGTGTGTGGGAGACCAGGAGAAATCTACCAGGTATAGATCCTTCCTATGGAACTCACAGTCCAAGTCTAAGTACAAAGGGAAAGTGTGACAGATTTAAGGGAAGATGTGAGGCTGAGGATAATTAAGTACCAAATAAGTATCACTAATAGTGAGTGCTGTTTTTAGCCACAGTTCAGCATAAAAGAGGAAGGAAAGAGAAGAGAATTGGATTTTTTTTTTTTTTTTTGCCTACTTGGGTATGACGGGTCTGTTTGCCTGGAAGCAGCACACAGTGATTGGAGGAGAGGAAAGAGTGAATTCTCATGTGAAAACAGGAGCAAATAAAGAGCCCTGGAGGTGCCTGTTTCTAAAAAACAGCTGAATTTTACTGTAAACTTAACAATTAGAAGTTCTGTCATTATTTCAGAGGTTCTCAAATGAGAAGTGCTTTTGAATATGGAAGGTTGGGAGTTGCTGGTTAAAGGGGTGGTGGCAAGGGTGGGACACAGGGAGAAAAGTATGACTGAAGGCACAGGAGCATGACACAGCTATGTGAAATGTTCTCTGGGTTTAGAGTGATCCCAGCTCACACAAAAATACCTATGAATTTGGTAAAACTGTCAACAATTAAATTCTCTTGCAACTAATGTTGTTTTCACGCCTTGGCCCCAGAATGTTTTCTCTTCTCATCACTGCCCTCTCTATGGCTGTAGAAGTTTATCTAGAGGACAGGCAGTCTTTCCTAGGCTGATCTTGGAATGGCAGAGAAAAAGGAAGTTCTGGATTCCATAGTTTTTGTAGTGTTATTAGTTTCAGGAGAGGGATTCTGGTAGGTTACACTCCCAGCTCGTTAACCTTCAACACACCTATCAGAGGACTCTGACATCAAAACAAAACAAACCAGAAAACTTAATGGAAACCACTGTTGTCCATTGAGGATGCAGGGAAGAGAGCCATTTATAGCTGCTTTGATGACTGTTGCAATATGGAAGCCAAAGAAAAAGTAAAGGGCTCTATCACATCATTATGCCAGAGTTCATTATTTTGAAGGGGTTAACGTCAAAGTGACATTTACTATAAGGATGTCCTTTCTTCACATGAAATAACATCGTGATGTCTCTAAGGAGAATTAATGCTTAACTTATAAAGGTGTTCTTTGCAATTACTAAGGAAACAAGTTGGGGGTTACCTGGAATGTTTCTTGGTGCAGATCAATATATTAAAACAGAATTGGGCACCCAGTTTTGTTCAGAACTGGAGCTCATCCCCTGCCCTGCTCACGCTTCCAGCCTTCACTCTTTTCAGCTGAAGGTGAGCGTTTGCAAGAAACTAGAAGACGAAGTGGTAGAACCTTTCTTCAGGTTGAGTGGTGCAATTTGCAGAGAGAAGGAGTGGCTGCTCCATGTTGGGAGACTTGAACAAAAAGACTATGGAAAAGAAGAGGTTGGAGAGAGAGTGAGAAATGTGAGAGAAGTTGCTTCCAGATGGGGCATTCTCCTTGCAGAGGTTTAGCTCAGGAAGATCTCTTTCCCTTCTTTGTAAGAAGGGAATAATTAAATTAGACAAAGTAACAATTTCAGTTCCTGCTGTGCAAGAGGGATCTTTTCACACTTAACTCATGCAAAAAAATGTAATAATAAATAAGATGACATATCAACAGTAACAAAAAAACATAACATTTAGGAATTGATTTAACAAAGATTACATCAGACCTCTATGGAGAAAAGCTTTAAAACTTTAATAAAAAAGACATAGAAAATGATATCAATAAATGTCATATTATTGGATGAACAAGTTATTATTATGAAGATTGCAATTCTCCCCAAGTTAATATATAATCTCACTGTACTCTCAATCAAAATTCCAGTTGGATTTTTTTCCTCAGGAGCTCAATAATATGAAAGAATAAAGAGTCACAAATAGCTAATCAAATCGTAAGAAAGAAACACAAAAATAAAAAGGGAGACTTATCTATTTGGATATTAAAACATATATCAAAACCATAGTAGTACAAATAGTCTTCAGAAACAGACCAAACGGAACAGAATAGAAAGCTGACAGAGCTGCTTGAGTGGGAAAAGATATTGACAAAGGATTAATAAGTAGAATATGCAAAGAAGGCCTGTAGGTCAACTCCAATAGTAAAATAAACAAAAGATAGGAACAGGAATTTTAGGAAGGAGAAAACTTGAAAGGCGATCACTAAATAAAGAAATGCTCATATGTACTAATAACGAGAGAAATGTAAATAAGAACAGTGAAATTTTGCTCTATACCAATTTAGTCTTGAAATAAATTAGAAAACTGAATGATGTGAACTGATGATGGAGAATGGGATCTGGGATATATAGTGTCTATCATACACAGCTGGTTCAGTCTTGACTGATAGGTAATTATTTCCATGATCAACCTGGTACTACTTAGGTAAATTAAATATCTGTATAAAGTGTAACCCAGATATTCCATGACTAGGTATATGTCCCTGATAAAACTTCACACTGGTCTGGATGGGGAAATATATAAGAATGTTCATATTAATATGTTGACATATTATTGTATTGACCAAGAAACTACTTGTCTATCACCAGGAGAATTACCAGGTAAAATGTGGTAGATGTATACCATCTATTTAAGTGCTACGCAGTGATTAGAAACAATGAATTAGACTTCTGGCCAAGATGGAGGCATAGGTAGATGCACTGTGCCTCCTCGCACAACTAAGATAGGGACAACAACAATATGGAAACAAATAACAACCAGAACTGACAGAGAATTGAAGTGTATGGAAGTCGGACACCCAAGGATTTAAAAATAGACACCTTTATCCAGACCGGTAGGAGGGGCGGAGTTGGGCCCTGCGAGGAACGCTGAGCAGAGAGCTGAGCAACCTGGGCGGCACGCAAGTCCGTAGCAGCCAGACACAGGGCGTACAAGTGGCGGTGGCTGGTGGGCCCCGGCCAGGGGGTGGCAACCAGCAGACCCAGCGAGGCAGCCATTGTGAAGCAGGGCACTGCGCGCAACTCAGCGTCCCAGCACTGGGAAATAGAGCTTTGGGTCACTGACTGGAGGGGAAGGTCCCGCAGGGTGCACAGGCCCACCCACACTGGAATTGGTGCCGAAGGGGCCCAGTTAGCTTTCGGAAAGTGGCGGAAGGGTCTGGGGTTCTACAAAGAGCAGAGCAAGCACCATTATTCCTTCTCAGACTCTGCCCCCACATACAGCGTCACAACCCAGTGACTGGGCTGCCCTGCCCTGGTGAACTCCTAAGGCCCCACCCTTCACTACAGGAGCTCGACAAGACCAAAAAACAATAACAAAGAGAACAAAAACAACAACAAAAAAAAACCAGCAATAAGATGGCTTAAACAGAAGAAGAATTGAAAGCCCCAGAACCCATCCTTTTAAGCGACCAAGAGATAGCCAACCTATCAGATGCACAGTTCAAAGCACTGGTTATCAAGATACTCGCAGAATTGGTTGATTTTGGTC
>CM052542.1:74193529-74290884 GCA_028533065.1 Trachops cirrhosus
TCCCAGATTGCTCTATCCAGCAAAGCTTTCATTTAGAATGGAAGGGCAGATAAAGTACTTCCTAAATAAGGTCAAGTTGAAGGAGTTTATCATCACCAAGCCCTTATTGTATGAAATGTTAAAGAGACTTATTTAAGAAAAAGAAAATCAAAAACATGTGTAGTAAAATGACAGCAAACTCACAATTATTAACAACCACACCTGAAACAAAAACAAGAAGAAACTAAGCAAACACCTAGAACAGGAACAGAGCCACAGAAATGGAGAACACATGGAGGGTTAGCAACAGGGGAGTGGGAGGAGGAGAGAGGGGGAAAGGTACGAAGAATAAGTAGCATAGATTGTAGGTAGAAAATAGACAGGGGGAGGGCAAGAATAGTATGGGAAATGTAGAAGCTAAAGAACTATGACCCATGGACATGAACTAAAGGGGGGAATGTGGGTGGGAGAGGATGTTCAGGGTGGAGGGGAATCAAGGGGGAGAAATGGGACAACTGTAATAGCATAATCAATAAAATATATTTAAAAACAGAAACAATGAATTATATGTACATGAACAACATGAATTCTTTTAAAAGCAGAATGCTGACTGAAAAATTTCTGAGAAAGAATAAAATATGCCAGAAACCATTTCTGCATGTTAAAAAACACATGAACATCAAAGAGAAATAAATGCTGTGCAAGAAAACATACAGACAAAAAGATGGATGTTAAACACATTAGAATAATTGCCTATAGGGAAGAGTTAATGGAGTGGCAAATGGGGACGAAGGAGAGAGATTAAAAAAAACCCAGAGAGACAGACAAGAGAAGGACCCAAAGGTGATAGTGTGCCCAGAGCTATCGAGTATGATATATCCATCAGTGCTCCACATCTCAGGGTAAAGAAGGGTTTAATTGACCCACCAATAAGGAATTCCTTAAACAACCATCAGAGATGGCTGATGAAGACCAGTAAGTCAGGAAATATTTGGAGGCAGCTGATGACCACCCAGTCATCTTTGGGGCAAAGAGAGAGGACAGTCTGTGAAGGAGCTGGCACCAGACTAGTCATGAATTAATGAGTGGAATCAACAGGCATTAAAGCTGTAGCTGAGAAAAATTCCCTCCAAGCATGAAGCGCAGTAAGAGTGAATTCCTTGAGCATTCTCCATGGTTATCTTTGAGGTGGAAACAAGGCCACTCTTGCATACTAAGACTAAAAAATCAGAATATACAGGAGAGAGAAGAAAGTGTGAGTGCCTGGTGAGTGGGGGTGGGGGGGAGTGGTGGGTGTTGAGAGGCAGCAGGTAGAGGAGGCTAGGCAGCCAGGAGAAGCCACAGGAGGACACAGGTAGGGTACAGCATGGGGACCACTAATGATTGGGGGATGAGCCACAAGAGAAGAAGGAAATGAGAGCATCCAAGAGTCGTAGGCTTGTGAAGGGCTGGGGGTGATGTTTTAGTTACTGATCAAGGGGCATGTTGTCCCTCCCTACCCTGGAGTTCTTGCCCTGCTTTCACTTTTCTGTCACACAAGACTTGAGCAACTCCCAGTAGACCTGACCTGAGTGACATCCTGACTGGGCACTCTTCAGGCCTGTCTGTACAGCAGGACATTACTTGTGGGGTCTCATGTCCCAGGAGAAGATTGCTGAGAAGAATGCAGCAAACGTTCACTTGACTGTAGAATTACATCTTTTCCCTCACCCCCTCCTGTGCACATTCCTGAATCTTGTGATGGTCTATTCTCCTTATGGCAATTTTAAATCTTTCCCCTGGCCCCCATCTGCTCAGCAAGCCTTTCCCTCTCTTTCCCTGGAGGCCAGGGGCCTCTACCTGACCCTGCCCCACAATCCTCAGCACTCACCAGAGTTCTTTGCTGTTCTCTAATCCTCCAATTCTGACAACCCACCTCCTTTTTCTCATATCCTCATGTTGTACTGCAGGGTGTGGAGGAGATGCCAACTATTGCTTTAACTATAATAACATTGTCATCATGCTTTTGACCTTGGGAAAGCTTGGGAAAACCAAGGCTCATGACATGTGTCATCTAGAGCTAAAATCTCCAGGTTGTGTAGAAATGGGCCATATTTAGGGACAGCAAGAGGGGAACATAGTGTGGAAACTGCATCTCAGCTTGGGCTCTGTCCTTCTGTTGTCTGCCTGACAGCTCCCACCACACTAACTTCAGTGGAATGTGTTGTCAAGTGCAAGAGTTCTGTGTGTCTGGGTATACCCAGACTTTGTGTATTTTTTGTGTCTCTGTGTTTCAAAAACATTTCACTTTAATAACAAAGAGGCTTGTTGTTGCTAGGAGGTTTCAAAAATATATCATTGATGGAGACAAGCTCCACCAAATGCCCTCTTGTTTTTGCCGATGTGAATCAGGATGACCTTTTCACCCTCTTCAAGAGGATATTTATAAGAACCAGACACGACCCACATGTTGGAGAGATAACATGAGAGGAGGCCAAGCACGGATGTAAAGAGGTAGAAAGCACTCCTCTCTCTAGAATAATATTCGTGAAAATGCTCCTGTAGCTGTTATATTTTTCTAGGGGATCTTTGAAAGAAAGGGTGTTCTCTGCCTAGCTGTACACACACAGACACACACACACACATTTTTTTGTTTCTGTATTTCCCTAGCAGAAGTCAGAAACTTAATCCCATGATCTTTAGAAGAAAGGAAATGAAGATCAGTTGGGCCTGGGTAAGACAGGGAATATTTTTAGCGGCCCAAAGAAGAGGGCCTGGAGAAACTGGCTGGCTGTGTGGGGAGGAACAGAGTTAGATGTGTCTTAGTTGGCTCAGGCTGCCATAGCAAAGTACCACAGACTCAGGGATTAAAAAACAGGTCTTTATTTCGTATGATCTGGAGTCTGGCAGTCCAAGAGCAAGAGATCAGGATGTTAACAAATCAGGTTCTTGTTAGTGAGGGCTTCCTTTTAGGCTTGCAGATGGCCCACTTCTAGCTGTGTCCTAACAGCTAATGGGCTTTCCTTGGTGGTCAAAGAGGGTGGGGGCTGGGAGGAGAGAGAAGGAGAGAGAAGGGGGGAGAGAGAGAGAGAGAGAGAGAGAGAGAGAGAGAGAGAGAGAGAAGGAAGAGAAAAGAATCTATTTTTTTATAAAACCAATAATCCCATAATGAGGGTCCCAATCTTATATTACCTCATCTGAACCTAACCATATCCCAAAGGCCCCACCTCCAAATACCATCACACTGCAGGTTAGGGCTTTAACATAGAAATATTCACCCTATGTCACCCTAGTAGTCTGGGAAGTTCTCAGTGCTCAGGCTGCCAATAGCTGCCTGTGCTGGGTCAGGTCCACTCTCAGGAAACTCCCCTTCCTGGTGGTGACTATTACCCTCCATGGCTGAGACTCTCATGAACTGGATGGAGAGAGAGGCAGAAATGTTTTCTAAGAAAGGTAGCTTAAGGGCTCTACTGTTCTACAAAAATGTACTGGCTTTGATTTTGAAGCAGGTCAGTAAGTATTGGAGCTTTCTAGTTGGCCACCCACCTCCAATTGCACTTATACTTAAACATTTTTATTATTTTTAAATATATTTTTTGATTAGACTATTACAGTTGTCCCGTTTTCCCCCTTTATTCCCTTCCACCCTACACATCCTCTCCCACCCACATTCCCCCCCTTTAATTTATGTCCATGGTTCGTAGATAAAAGTTCTTTGGCTTCTACATTTCCTATACTATTCTTAACCTCCCCATCTATTTTCTACCTACCATTTATGCTACTTATTCTCTGTACCTTTTCCCCCTCTCTCCCCCTCCCACTCCCCTGATGATAACCCTCCATGTGATCTCCATTTCTGTGATTCTGTTCCTGTCCTAGTTGTTTGCTTAATTTTTTTTAAGGTTCAGTTGTTAATAACTGTGAGTTTGTTGTCATTTTACTGTCCATATTTTTTATCTTCTTTTTCTTAGATAAGTCCCTTTAATATTTCATATAATAAGGAGTTGGTGATGATGAACTCCTATAACTTGACCTTATCTGGGAAGCACTTTATCTGCCCTTCCATTCTAAATGAAAGCTTTGCTGGATAGAGTCATCTTGGATGTAGGTCCTTGTCTTTCATGACTTGGAATACTTCCTTCCAGCCCGTTCTTGCCTGCAAGGTTTCTTTTGAGAAATCAGCTGACAGTCTGATGGGAACTCCTTTGTAGGTAACTATCTCCCTTTCTCTTGCTGCTTTTAAGATTCTCTCCTTTTTTTTTAATCTTGGCTAATGTAATTATGATGTGCCTTGGTGTGTGCTTCCTTGGGTTCAACTTGTTTGGGACTCTCTGAGCTTCCCAGACTTCAGGAAAGTGTATTTCCTTTGCCAGATTGGGGAAGTTCTCCTCCATTATTTGTTCAAATAAGTTTTCAATTTCTTGCTCTTCCTCTTCTCCTTCTGTCACCCCTATGATTCAGATATTGGAATGTTTAAAGATGTCCTGGAGGTTTCTAAGCCTCTCCTTATTTTGTTGAATTCTTGTTTCTTCATTCTGTTCTGGTTGAATGTTTCTTTCTTCCTTCTGCTTCAAACCATTGATCTGAGTTCTGGTTTCCTTCCCTCCACTGTTGGTTCCCTGCAGATTTTTCTTTATTTCACATAATGCAACCTTCATTGCTGCCTGGGTCTTTTTCATGCTGTTGCAGCACCCAGTATGTTCCTGGAGCATCCTGGTTACCAGTGTTTTGAAATGTGCAACTGATAGGTTGGCTATCTCTTTGTCACTTAGTTGTATTTTTCCTGGAGCCTTGACCTGTTTTTTCATTTGGGACATTTTTTTTTTTTTTTTGTCTTGCCTACCTGTTAAGTAGTAAGGGGTGGAGCCTTAGGTGTTCACCAGGTCAGGGCAACCCGTGTCAATTCGTTGTCATACTGTATGTGGAGGAGGGGTCAGAGAGGGAGAATGCAGCTTGTTCCTCTCTCTTCTGGTTTTCAGTCATTTCCCCCACTACCCACAATCAAATAGGGCCCTTCTGGTGTTGATTCTTGAGTGGGTGGGTTTGTGTATGTTCTGGGATGCTGTTGGTCTGTCCAACTACTCTCCTGTGAGGCTGGGAGTTTCTCCCACTGCCTTCTCAACCCCTACAGGTGTTTTCAGTCAGGGGCTTTGAGCCTTTATTTTCCGAGATGGAACCCTGGGTTGCATGGTCTGTCTCTCTCCCTAGTTGTTCCTCCCAGTTTATCTGCACGAAAGTGTGGGACTGCCCGGTCTGCAAGACAACACCTCACCAGGTCTGCCAGCTGCCACCTTGGCATGAATCCTCTCCATCCTGCTGCCTGTCTCGGCCCCTCCTACTGGTCCAGATGAATGTTTTTTGTTTAACTCCTTGGTTGTCAGACTTTCACACAGTTGAATTTTCTGGCAGTCCTGGTTGTTTTTTGTTTTTAAATTTGTTGTCCTTTTGGTTGTGTGAGGAGGCACAGTGTTACTTAAACATTTTTTAAATGAATCTTTTTATTACATTAACTTAATATCTAATACAATGTAATATGTAACATAATATGGATTTTAAATTTCATATCACTTGGATTTTCAAAATTTAAATTTTTTATTTCATCAGAGTATTTGTCTTGCCATCATATGGAAAACTTACTTATCTATTTAACCAAATTCCTATTTCTCTTTTGCATCCATTTCCCCTTCCCCTTTACCTGATGGTACAAAGCATTGTGTAGAATTAGGTATTTCTTTACAATGCTTTATGAGCATTGTTGTAAATTATTGTATTTTTAATTTCTCTTTAGTGCATATTTGAAAGAAGAAAACTGGACTGTGCTTGTAGCAAGTGTTGCTTCTTGTAACCTTGAGTTTTGCAGAGGAGGAGGAGGGCAGATCTGCTCCTGGGGAGATGCTGGGGCAGAAGATGGTGGTGATGGAGGCTGTATGGCTCCTTTGGTGGCTCCAGCTCTATGGCAGCTGGCACATCATCAGCTTGATTACCTCGCCCTTCAAGGCACTCACCACTCTGAGGCTGGCTAATGTGAGGAGGGGAAGAAGGCCAGGAGCGGGGAGAGTTCATTTTTTTAGTAGCTAGACAAAAAGTCTCTTTGTTTTATTTTCCTCCTTTTTTCTTGGAGTCATATAAAAGTTTCAAGTTGTTTGTGAGTGAGTGTCCACAGTAACCTCAGACCACATCTTGGTAGCTTGAACTTCAGGAGCCAAACCTTACCATTTCAAAAGACAAAGTAGGTGTGCGAGAGAGCTGTCCACGCAGCCTCCATTGAGGGAGGTTCTGTACAACAGGCATAATGGTCTTTGCAGCATTAATACCTTATTTGCTTTAAGTAGATACAGGGATTTGCGGTTTTTGAAAACAGATTCAATTAACACCCTTTTCTTTGGGTGTATTTTTTTTTTCTTGCCTTCAAAAGTCATTTGCCCTGTCTGTTTATAACAGATTCTTCCACAGAGGCAGTTGGGGAGTTTCCCTTCAGCCCTGTACAGCTCCACAGTGAAAGAGGTAGTAAAAGTAAGTCTTTTTCTGTCTACATATTCAAATTTATAGAAGGAAAGTGCCAAATTATCCTTCAGAATGTTGTAAGACCTGATCTGACTTCAAATTGTACTGTGGGAAGAAACAGATGGGCAAAGAAAAGAGGTCCTTTTTCAATGAAATCCTTTTTTCTATCAAGGGGCTTCTACAGAAAACCATCACCCCCATTCTCAAGGATGAGGCAATCCCAGGAAAGCCCCACCCAGCTTATCGGTGGAAGCAGTCTGCTGTAGGAACAGATATACTGCCTGATTATGGCATCATAATTGGTTTTGAAAACACACTGGCACAGTGGCAGTGAGCCAAATACTCCCTTCCCTGCATTGCCTTTCATTTAAAAAGGCTGATTCCCTACTTAAAGTTTTTTTTCCTGTCTGAGTTCCCCAGACTTTCTCTGAAGAAGCAAAATATCCCCAATGTTTGGGACTGGGTCCGAGCCACAACCAGCCTGCCCTCTAGGGAAAGAAGACTGAACTCAGCTTGCTGGTTTTTACAGCAGGATGGAACTGACCAACACTCACATGTCTTGCCTGGAGCCGGCTTAAATACGGAGCAGTTTGAAACATCATCAGACTTTCAATGTCACGGTGCTGGGTCCAAAGTCCAATAAAAATAGAGAAAAATATCTCTTGAAGCCATAGGAAACATATGGGGGTATGGGTGTGTGTGTCTTGTTTTATGGTTTCATTGCAACAAGTGGTGGGTAACTTTGAACTTTTGCAACTGTGGGGGTTATGGACAAGCCACTCCAAGATGAGCTTTAGTGGTATGCAGATTACTTGGAGCTGAAGGCAATTTTAGCTTCAGGCTCAAGAGAAACTTTGGCCCCTTCCTTTAACTACCATCTATAAGGCAGAGCAAATTTCAACTTATTAAACGTCTGTTCTTATCTGCAATTACCTGTTGTAGCCCCAAAGTGCATTGCCTCATCCCTCGATCAGGATGTCTTACATACTTCAATCCCCATTTCTATTGCTAAACCTCTCGTGCATGTGGGGTCTCTGCCTCGCATGTATGTGGGGTTCCCATACATATGGATATATTAAATTTTTTGGTAAATGTCATGTATCTTTGATTATTAGACCTGCTAGAAGAAACTTGAGAGTGGAGAAAAAGTTTGTTCCTCTCTTATACTTCCATCCTGGAAGCCTCTCCTCCACCCCCAAGCACTTCCAATCCACGTGACATTAATGTCCTCTCTCTGTGACAAGGGGGAAATCTGGTGTGGGAGTGAGGCTTGCTTTTCAGTCTTAGTGACTGAGATTAGTGTGTGGAAGCGATATGACATGATGTTAATATTGTATAGGCACAGGAGAATTTTATTATGGTTGTGGTTTGTGTGTGTGTATGTGTGTGTAGAAAGAAGGATAAGAGAAAGAATTCAGGTTCTCCAGAATAGAAGTTTGGCCTTTGTTTTAGCTTTTGAATTATAAAGAGTTGAATACAGCTAGAAAGATGAACGTGACTGGCAAAACTGCAGATTAAGTAAAATCTGTGAGGGGCGTAGAATGCTTTATACACATTGCACATTGGCAGTGTTTATTCATTGGATGCACATTCTAGAATATGTTCTTTCTCTCACTCAAATTTACTCATTCTGCTTTTATGTGTACTATTCTCCTTCTCTCTTCCCTTTCAGAAATCTTACCTGGAGCAGCCTACTGGAGATGTATAAGCAGGATAACTTTCAAGATCATATCTGTTTAGATCAGCGATTTTCAACCTTTTCCATCTCATGGCACACATAAACTAAACGAAAATTCTGCGGCACACTAAAAAATATCTTTTTTGCCGATCTGACAAAAAACATAGGTATAATTTTGGTTCATTCATACCGAACAGCACTTGCTGTGTTGGCTGTTGTCACTTTTTTATTTGACAATCTAAGGGCAAAGAGGCCAGTCCCCTGACTAAATAGTCAGGTATTGGGTGTTTTAAAAAATTTTTGTGGCACACCAGTTGCAAATCGCTGGTTTAGATCAAAGGGCATGGCTATTCCCCAGTGTTGGCAATGGGATTATTTAACAAGAAATCCTTGTCAGTATGTCAATGTGACACATGAGATGATGTCACACTTGTGAAAAATAAGAGTCCCTTACCAGCTTCAAAGCTGGAAATACTTTTACATAAAATACTTCTTATTCTTTGTTTGTTACTTCCTGATTGGAAATGACACCTGAAAATGTTTTTTAATTCTCACCCAAGGACATTTTTCCATTGCTTTTAGAGAGAGAAACGGAGAGAAGAAAGGAGAGAGAGAAACATCGATGTGAGAGACAAGCATTGATTGGTTGCTCCTCCATATGCACTCTGACTAGGGATTGTATGCACCTGGACCAGGGCCTGAACCGGCAACCTAGGATGTGCTGTGACCAGAAATTAAAAATTGAACCTGCATCTTTTCAGTTACAGTATGATGCTCCAACTGAACTGGCTAGGGTGACACATGAAATTTTTCTCCTGCTAATTTTGTACCATGATTTTGCATGAGGTTGCTCATTAGAAAACCTTAGCTACAAGGTTGCTTTTCCTAAACACTGGAACCATCCATGTCTTCCAACACTGTACCATTTGAGACCCCCTTTCCACCAAGGCATAGAAGGAGATTTGCTTTGCCACAGAATTTGGCAATTTCAAAATATTTAAATCTTTTCTGCTGTTTATACTTTTCTGATTCAGGAGTGGCTGGAAATATTGAGAATATATATCCCTTTGGATTTTGCAGAAGCTAACTTGTTATAGAAATTCTTGTGAATTTGTCACAGATGACAATTAGCCTGAAAAGTAAAGACCAAAACCCACAGCTGCTGTAAAATGAACTATGTAAAATGAATGAATGTATCTGTTCCAGAGGCATATCCCAGGATGGATTTTAGCATTTTAAAAACTCTGCAAGTTTTACTGAATCTTCAAATTCTGTGGAGGCTAAAAAAAAAATGTCTCCTTCCACCTTCTAAGTTCTCCTAGCTGGGCTAATAATCAAATCAACAGAGACAGATAAACAAGAGAAAATCAAACTTGAATACATGCACATGGGGAATTCACAGAAGCATGAAAATTCCAAAGACAGGTAAAATTGGGTATATATGTCATATTGGACAAAGGAGAAAGCTCAGGTAGGAGTCTGAGCTCTGAAGGAAGAAGGCAATTTACAGGTAGTTGACGAGGAGCAGGAACGCACGTGCAGGTAAACCTTTGCTAGGCAACCCAGAAACAATGAGGCGCAGGTGGGGATCCAGTAGACAGGCCCTCCCATCCCCCATAATCAGCTCAAATTAGGCTGCTAAGGCAAACATCCGAAGAGTCCCTTCCTGTAGTAGGTCTTTCCCTCTGTCTCTTACGCAGGAAAGGGGGGTGTGTCAAAGGTTCTTTCAGAGTCTCATTTTTCCCCTTTAACAACTAGCTTAAAAACAATATCCCAATAGGCAGCTTTAGGGTGGCAGAAAGTTCAATCCCCTTCAATTCACTGTTGTGTCTTTCTGGCTGGGCCTGGAAGAGAGTTTGTGATGAAGGAGGCACACTTGTGAAGAAACATCTTGAATGTTTTTCACAATCAGTTGCTTCTCAGACTTCAATGTGCATATGAATCATTTAGGCGTCTTGTTAACATGCTGATTCTGATCTCTTAGATTTGGGATAGAGCCCAAGGTTCTGCATTTATAACAGTTTCAGGTGCTGGTCATGAGCCAGCCACAGTTGGAGGCCTCCGTGGTCAGCTCTCATTTCCTGATTGGCAGTAGAGGGGACTTGAGCATGGAATGAGCATGATACAAACTTGCTGAAAAATTTGTTCTGACTGCTCCCACCCGTACCAGCATTCTACTCATTTGCAGGCCCTCTTCAAAAGTATTTAGAATAAATTAAATGATGATGTACTCTTGCACGAGCCAGAAGTGTGGGAGACAGGATAGAGACAGGTTACAGAAGAGAATGGGATCAGGCAGATACAGAGAAAGATAAAGACAGATGGGGCAGACAGAAAGTCCCTCCTGTAATTCCTGTCACTTCTCTATCTCTTCCATCCTTTCCTCTCTGTTTCAATTTCTTTCTCTTTTTTTTTTCATCTTGTTTCCCTCATTGCTTTTCTGTCTGTTGCAAGATAACAGAATCATTTCACTCAAGTTCAGAGGCAAATGGGGACTTGTGAAAAAAGTGGACTGGACTGGGAGCCAGCAGAGCCACATCGGAGCCCCAACTCTGCTGCTGGGTGCTGCTGTGCCAGTATAACTTGGCATTACTCGACTTGTTTTATTTTTTGTTTGGTTAGATGATCTCTAGACCCTTCCCAGCTGTGCACCGCTGAAATTTACAATCCATGTCAATGTGCTTATCTGTTACTTGAGGCAAGTCTGTTCAACTTCAATGTAAATAAGTTAACTGTAATGTCAGGGTACCAGAGTGCATAATTCCCATTTCCACCGGGCATGTAAATGTGTGCTCAGGAAGCTTTAGAGTGAGAGTTGTATCCTTGGCCCCACCCCAGCATCATTGCAGCATGTATGTGTGAGACTGTCTGAACAACCACCCTTCAGGATTTCTCAGAATTGAAAAATCTGTCCTTCTGTAGGGCTTCACAACCTTTGCCATTCTGGCAGTATTAAAAGATTACCATTATTATTCATATTATTTGAGGGGCAAATCCTTATCTTATATCCCCCCGAGTCAGAAAACTCACTTGGAAGCCTTGAAAGCTTGACATTGTGAAACCTGTTTTTACTATTGATATAAGGTCCTTGCTATTTCTTGGGGGGAAAGGAGGAAAGAATAGAAGGGGGCATACTAGTTCAGGGGATGGAGTTGATGGAGGGAGGGTTGTTGACCCATTAACTTTCTTATGTTTTTTCCTTGAGTTGTTTGACTTACAAGTGTAATAGTAAACAAGGAATCATATATAAAAAACCAAGCAGAAAGGAAAACAAAGAGAAACCATTCAGTATCCAAGAGGGTTAGACCTGTCTGCAACTCAGTGGGTGAGTGGTGGAGGCACTAGGGTGTAAAAACAGAGTTTGTCACCTCCAGGAATAGATTTCACTGGCTTCTACTTGTATTTGAGTCTTGAGCCTGTAGAGAAAATAAAGCCAGTTGGTTGAGAAGTTGAAATTATTGTGAACTATTTGATAATGATGCAGATAACAGGGTATACCCAACATAAGTAGTGGTGTTTTGAGATTGCTTCTTAGGGAAGGGTGATAAATGCTTAATCGTCTTCATGGGCTTAGTATTGTCAAATTCACAGGTCAGTGCCCGCCCAGATCCCTTAGCCAGTAAGGCCCCTTCCCTAGATTGCTCATAGTAAAGAACACATGAGAGATAGAGCAGTCTAAACCTGGAAGGTCTAAACTCATTGCCTTCGATGTTCTAAGAGCTACCTAGTGAAGATGGCAGCCCCCTATTAATTACACAAAGCATTCCTGTGAGAATGGGTATCAGAGTCATCACTAACCTTTACTGAACTTCAACCTTGATCCTTGAACCTGAAATTGCATTCACAAATGAGCGGCTAGCCAAACATCAGTTGGGAAATCAGTTTTCCAGAATTGGTACTTCAGAGAACTTTAAGTTTTCTTAGAGAACATTTTTGGAGGTAGGAAGTAGACACAATATACACAATGGGGAAATGTTGTTTGGATGTAGTTTTGTTGTGATTTTCTTTTATTTATTTTTCTAAGAAATATGAAGGGTTTCTATGAGACCTCCTAAGCTAGCTGTCCTTGCTGATATCACTTTTAATGCTCTCCAAATTGTCATTCAGATATAGTCTATATTTATTCATCTGCTATGAGGAGGCTTGGAAATGTATTGGTTCTATACACCGTCCTGATTTATTTCCTTGCCTACCTTCCTTTCCCACCATCTATTTAATGAAATGTGGAGTTGCTGTTTTTTTTAATGCAGAGGCCATAAATGTAAAAATGGACAGCAAGTCAGTTTGAGCAAAGTGATGATGCTGTCCATCTCTGCCACCATCTCCCAGTCTGAGTCTAGTTTTGCTGTCCATTTACAGTGGTCTCTTGACCAACCTGCCTGCTTCCGCTCCTGCCCTTTCCACAGGAGTCTTCTCAATGAAGCCAGAGAAAATTGCTTTGAATTGCAGACCAGACAGTGTCTTTATAAATTACTTCATCATAAATGACTTTAATGTCTTTGCTTTTGGGTTCCTGAACCCAACTTCCAACATTTGTGTGGGGTTCCCCACACCAAGAAGCAATTCTCAGATGCCAGCAGGGTGTCTGAGAATTGAACTCAGTTCTGATACTAACTACCCTGAGATAGCATCAGAATCCACAGGTTAATGGTTTAGTCACACAAGACTGATCCCCAGGCCCCAACTTCAGACACTAGTCTCAAGCCTAGTACCTGTGCTTCTGACCAACAGGCTACAAAATGGAGGTTCCAATGACCACCTCCAACGCAGGATGTCACTTGCAAGTCACGGTTGTTACCTGTACTTCTGACTGACTAGCTATAGGTCAGAGGTTCCAATGACTCCCTCCCTGCTCAGGTTCAATTAATTCGCTAGAGCAGCTCACAGAACTCAGAAAAAAAATTTATTTACATTTACTGGTTAATATAAAAGAGTATAATAATGGATACAGATGAACATCCAAAAGGAGGACATTCACAGGGTAAGGTATGTGGGAAGGGGCAAGGAGCTTCCACGTCCTCACCAGGTGCACCACCCTCCCAGCATCCATCTCCATGTGCTCACCAACCTTGAAGCTCTCTGAATTCCATACTTTTGGGCTTTTATGGAGGTTTCATCATGTAGGCATGGTGGATCTTTGGCTCTACTTTTAGCCCTTCTTCCTTCTAAGAGACTTGGGGATGTTCCAAGCTTGTAATCATGGCTTGATCTTTGCTGTGACCAGCCCTCATCCAGGAGCCCACACAGTCACATCATTAGAACAAAAGATACTCCTATCACTCAGAAAATTACAAGGGTTTCAGGAGCCTGTGTCAAGAACCAGGGTCAAAGACCAAACATTAGAACAAGACATGCTTCTAGTATTCTTATCACTTGGGAAATTACAAGGTTTTCAGGAGCTCTGTGCCAATAACTGGGGGAAGAGACCCATATATATATTTTCCATTAGCTCACATTTCTTATTGCAATTTTGAAATTTTTAGTATTATAAATATCTGTGAATTCATTGTCCACCAGAACTGGAATATTAACAAGAATGTTCATCTACTTATTCATTGAGCTCCATCCCATAATGCTGCTAACTCACTGCTCTGAGTCTTATATTTAATTATTACCCTGCTTTATTTAAATAGGGTTTTATTACCTTAATGTATTCATAAAAAGTGTCCTGTTAAATTTTAGGTATCTTAAATATTATGAAAACTTTATCATTCTATGTGTTATCTTTTGAGACTTGCCTTTTTCATTTAATAATATCTTGCTAAGATTCATCCGTACTGTTGCATGTGGGTATAGTAGATTTGTTTTAACTACTTTATATTCCATTGTGTGACTATGCCATAATTTGTTTTGCCAGTGCATGGGTGTTTTGGGTGCTTCCAGAGTTTTGCTAATGGGGACAGTACTGAGAACATTCTTGTACAACTTCCCACTGCTCTTGGGGTAAAGACAAAGTCCATCGTGTGGCTTCCAAGTATCTGCAGAGCCTGGCCGCAACCAAACTCTATACTTCCACCTCATTTCCAACTTTCCTCCTTTTCTGGGCTCTGTCACTCCATCCTGGCAGAGGAGGCAATAACAAGAAGAAAGTAAGAACGGTATGTTGAAGAAATTGAAACAGTTGATCTTTGTCTTTTCCTTCTCCTTGTTAACTTCAACACTTCCTACAAATCCCAAATCAATCATAATCTATACTTTTGCATACCTTACTTGATATCACAGAACAGGAAGTCAACTCACCTACTTTGTGCTCCATGTGCCTCCTCCTTAAAACGCTTGCTGTAGTTATCATTTTTAATACACTGAATTCGGATGACTATTTAATTAATACCTGTTCTCTGGCTGGACTCTAAGGTCTGAGAACAGAGACTGTTATTGTTCACAGGTGTACCTCCAGGACCTAGCACATGCTTGTCACATAGTAGGAGCTCAATATATATTTTCAAGTGGATAAAACAGTAATTCACAAAGACTTAGGGAAGTGATTGATAATGCAGGGAGACCACATAACAGGATCCAGTAGGCTTCTTTCTCAAACTTCTAGAGCGGGACTTCGTAAACTTTTTCTTTATAAGGACAGTAGTAGACATTTTAGACTTTGCAGGCCATGTGGTCTGTGACAAAATTATTCAATGTTGCTATTGTATCACACGAGCAGCCATAGGTAATATGTAAACAAGCAAGCATGGCTATATTTCAATAAAACTACCTACAGACCCCGAAACTTGAATTTCATATAATTTTAATTTTTGTGTATCATGAACTGTGATTCATGAGCTCCCAAATATGATTCTTTTGATGTTTTTCAGCCATTTAAAATTATGAGAAAGTTTCTTAGTTTACAGGCTGTACAAAAGCAGGTGGTTGGCAGACTTGGCCTGGGGCTGTGGTTGGCTGACCCCTGCTCTCGAGAAGCCCTGTACCCTTGGCCATCCAGTGACATTGAATCAAGTTCAGCTCTTAATCACTAATTGTACACAGGCCATCATGGGAATGGAGAATGAATAAAGGTACAGAGTAGTGTCTTATTTAAAGATTTAAAAGATAACTTTAAAAAAAAAGGTTTTTTTGAAGAGTTGCCAAATGGTTCTCATCTCCCTCAATCCTTTTATTGCTGTCTTCCTCCTTTGATGTTGAAATGAAAACCCAGGCACTTAAAAGTGCTTCTTAAGACAGCCATGTCATCACCCCAAATTGCATAATGGAGAAACTGCACACCCACTCACCTTGCTGTTACTCTCCTGGCTGAGTCATATGGCAAGAGTGAGCGACTGACTGCTTCAACCCACTTATACTTCCACATACCGAGGTCCCGGCCAGGCTGACACAACATGGTCAGTCTACCTTTGCATGGATGCTGGTGTGGGTGCACTAACATTACATGAAACCAGGGAAACAAAGGAAAACCAACCAAACAAAGGCTTCTGCCTTGCAATATTTGTTCATATAAAGCCATGTCAACACATCTTTTTAATGTTAGTGTGCAAATCTTGGGAAGTAGCCCACACTGCCAATGTGTTAACTTCATTTGTTCACTGAGGTGGGAATATTCATTTATTGGAGTAGGTGTGTATCTGCACAGCTCTGAAAAGAAAGTGGTAGTGTGTGGCTCTGGCATGTACCATCATGGACTAGAGAGAGGAATGCAGCGATGAGGAAGCCAGGGCACCATTGCCCTCTCATGGCCTGAGGTGGCAGGTGACAGATGCAGTTCTTTGTCTTGACTTATGGTGTGGAAATTTTTAGCCCTATATGCCCCTGCAGTTGGAAGGGTGCTTGAAAGACTGTCTAATTCTGACCTATGCACTCAAAAACCCATCCAAGTCATTTTCTGGTCTCTACTTGAAGGCCGATGGTCTTTAGGTTCTGATTGACCTCTTTTGGTGGGCTGTTCCCTGATAGGTTTCCCTCACTGAGCAGCTGTTTCCCAGGTGAGTGTTAACCCGTTTCCTGGTGCAGTTCTGTGAGAGGCCATGCCTGGCTAGATGCTATATAACCCTGACCACAGGTAATAGCATACCTATTTCCATGCCAGCATCATCTTTTGCCTAAATTTCTGTACTAACTGGTGTCCCTGCATCTACTCTTGTCCCAATAATTCATTCTCAATATATAAACCTGAGTGATCTTTTGAAAACAGAAATTGTATCACTCATTTGCTTAAAGTCCTTCAAGAGGTTACATTTAGAGTAAAATCCTAATTGCTTGTCCTGTGTTATGTGTTGAACTGTGTCCTCCCAAAAAAGATGTTGAAGCCCTAAGTTCCACAAATATGAACTTACTTAGAAATAGGGTCTTTCAAATGACCAGTTGTAGGTTAGTAGGTGGGCCCTAATCCCATATGACTCCTGTTCTTATAAAAAGGGAAATTTGGATACAGAGGCAGGCACGTACAGAAGGAAGATGATATAAAGACATAGGAAGAATGCCACCAACAAGCCACCTGAGACCAAAGCAGGAGAGAGGCATGAAAGAGGAGGAATCTCATAGCCTTCAGAAGGAGCCAACTCTGTCAACACCCTGATTTTGGATTTTCAGCCTCCTGAACTGTGAGAACAAATTTCTGTTCTTTGAGCCACTCGGTTTACTGTGCTTTGTTACAGCAGCTCTAAGAAATTAATACAACTGCTTATAAAGCCTGCATGATCTGGGCCTACCTTCCTCTCTGCTCCCCACTGCCCTCCCCTCCAACCCGTGCCCTGAACTCCTGACCCACTGTGCTTATTGCTTCCTGACTGGAGCGACACTGTGGTTACCCAAACAGCATCGGGAAAAGTGGTGGTGGTGGGATTGGTAGTTAGAACCAGAGGTTTTATTGGCATTTAATAGAGAGAAGGTCAAGAATTCTAGAAATCCTCAAGTGCGTGAAAGTGTCTCACACAATATTAACACTGATGGCCCCAATGAGAATGACTGTACCACGCTGGCCTCCATTCAATTCCATGAACCTCCTAGCCTAGGGCCTTTGTGTGAGCTATTGCCTCTGCCTGAAATGCTCCCCACCTGTTTTCCCGTGGTTTAGATTTCAACTTAAATGTGATCTTCTCACATTTTCTGGGAAAGAGAGGCTTTCCCAGACTGGAAATTTCCCACTTGTTTGTTTACTTTCACATCAGTCTTTAAAAATATTCCTGCATAGATAGCATTATCATTATTTGATTTTAAAAAGTCCTATTAGTTTATTTGTCTTTCTCCTCCCACTGGAATACAAACTCTGTGAGAACAAGGACTGTGTTTGTATACTCAGGATCTAGAGCAGAGCCTTGCACATAGTAGGCACTCATATAGAAATGTTAGTAGTTGGATGAATGGAATGAATCATGAACCCTGAAGTAGGAAATCCATGAAAGGCTAGGGGTCAGAGGGAGACAAAAGGAAGGAATGAGGAAGAAAAAGGACAATGAAGTAGATGGTGTTGGCAAAATCCAATGGGAGACATGTGAAGGCACTGATAGGGAAGCAAATTCAACAGCAGCTGTTCTCAGACCATAAAACAAGAGTGCACAGTTCCTGGAAGAACATTTGGTGGAGCATTCTTTATTCTTCATTACAGCAAGATATAGGCCTGTAGAGTTCATTATCCCTAGAATGGTGAAGATTGGAAAATGGAACTAGCTTCCCTGTGGTAGAGGAACTCAGGGATAATGGATGACTTGTTGCCTTTTAATAAATTCTCAGAATAATTGGGAGGCAGGTGGGGAAAACCCAACTATAAAGTTGACATTAGGGAGGACAAGCCCACCTTCCATGGAATGACTTGTTAAGTCTCTGTGAGAGCTAGACATTGGGCTGGATGAGACATGGCTTCCCCAGCCATCCTTGTGTGTGGCCATCCTTGCTTTTAGGGGCTTATCTCTTCATTGAAAAGACACAGAACAAATACTCAGCAAGCTTCTACAAGGACCTAGAAATTGAGTCATTTGAAATGACATGCAGTAATGAAAACAGTGTTATGTTTGTCAAGCCAGTCGTAGCTTTTATTTTTCCCTCTGCAGTCCCCTACTTCACTTAGTTTGCTTTGTAGTGTGAAGTTTCATTTTCCATCTTGCCCACACACTTGGAAGTTTGGGGGCAAGAGACAGTTCTTCATTAGGCTAGAAATGGTCTGCCTTGTCATTCTACCCCTGCAGCTAATTTACTGGATGACCTTTAGTGTTTTACTTAACCTTGCAAGGTCCTCAGTTATTCTAAAGAAAATTTGATGAGAATACATTACACTACAGGGGACTAGTGTTGGTGAAAGAATGAAATAATACATGTAAAAGCACACTGAGGATACTTCTCAATTACTTTTCCTTCATTTTGTTGTATCAACTTTTTGCCTGAGCTTAGGCCCCTCCCTCACAGCAGCCCCTGAAGTTTCTTCTTAACTTTCCCTTCGTACGTGTTTCCCAAACTTCAATCATTTAAGCACCAAAGTCATAATTTGTGAAGTATGCAAGTACCAGCTGCAGTATTATTTGCTTAATATTTTCTTTAAATCAACTCACTTTTTTAAAAAAATTCTCACTCGAGGATATATTGATTTTAGAGAGGGAGGAAGCGGGGGAGAGAGAGAGTGAGAGAGAGAGAGAAACATCAATGTGAGAAACATTGGTTGACTGTCTCCTGTACATGCCCCAATGAGATTTGAACCTGGAATCTAGATATGTGCCCTGACTGGGTATTGAACTGGCAACATTTTGGTATATGGATGTATGGGACAACACTCCAACTAACTGAACAATGCAGCCAGGGCTGAATTGACTCACTTTTTAATTTAAATTGGTTTACTTGAAAAGGAAAAAATGTGCATCAGTACATATAATGACAATGTTACCACATGACCTTTAAAATTCAAAAAATAATATTCATGGAATGCTTGCTTAAGCACCTCTTCCTCAATGACACCTTCCCTAGTTCCCCAGACTAAATCTGTTCCCTGTCATATATGCTTGCTTCTTGTTTTTTAACACTCTTCACACCTCTTGTCATTATCACCTCGTATTTTCCTCCATTACACTGTAAACTCCATGAGGGAAGGAGCAAGGCTTGTATATCCATGGTATAGCACAGTATGTGGAACATAAAATGTATTCAAAAAACTTTTGTGGAATTAGATAAAAATTTCATCTAAGACTTTCTCCAGATCACTAGTGGAAAAATGAAGTGCACAACACCTGTTTCTTTTTTCTATCCTAGTATTTTTCAACTTGGGGACATTTGGGATACCTGTGAGCCCAGATCTCCATTTACTGTTAGGAAGCTGTAGGATACAGAGTTAAGAGTCTGGGCACCTCCCCTGTTGATCCAAATTAAGAACTGATATGTGCAAGGAGTCCAGAGTTTAGGACTAAGGAGTTTCCAAAACTGTGAGCTTTTGGGACGTGTGAGTAATTACCCATTGGTAATTGGCAACTTACTCTTCTATCCTGACAGACACCTTCCCATAGAAAGCACATTCCCATAGGAGATGTTTTGTTGGTGGTGGTGCCTGGGCAGTACTTAAATCTCCATGGAATCCCCAAAGGCAGCCCTAAACCTTATTTGTCCCTGTTGTTCCCTTGACCTCCCACATCTGGTTCTAAGTTTCACAAGTTTCTGAACACCTGGGGAAGCGATTGTGCAGAGTGCAGACATTGTAGATGTCTTAGCAGGTGTCTGGTTCTGCATGGGTTCTGAGTCCTTGACAGAGATTTTCTAGAAGAATGATGCGCTCCTTATCTATTTGCTAATTCCTTCCACATATCACAAGACTTTCCCGTAAATTCCCATCAGGCTTGACAAAGTTATCTTGTAGACTTATGTAGTAATTTTGATGGCTGCACAGAGCTGTTTGTCTTGTTCAGAACTAAATTAATAACACCACGATGGCACCTACTTTAGCACCAAACTTCTTAAACTCTCCTAATATACTAATCAGCATGTCAGTGAAATATTTTTTTTCTGGATAAAGACAAGCCTCATGAAATGGATTAGATATTCACATGCCATTGCATAATTCAGCATACCAGGACGGTGCATATCATTTGCATTAATAGCCTGCACTGGAAGCTGCTACTCATAGGTTTCTCTCATTAGGTCAAATATGTAAGATTCCAGACTGTCAATCAATTACAGTAATTTCCTTTTCCATATTTATTACCTCACTATCATTGACAGCTACCATTAAGTGACATTAATACAATACAATATCATCTTGCATTTTTACAGAGCATCTCAGGATGCCTAACAGTTCCTCTCCAGCCCAGAAATCACATTATAAAGGAAAAAGTGCCCTTATTTGCTAGGTAGAAAATGGGCTGCCTACTCTCTTGACTACTGCAGGAGTTGCCCAGAATCTCTGGAGAGGTTCCTAAATTCTGGGCATGGGTGTTTATTTCCCTGTTGTCTAAAAATACCCAAGGCTGTGACTCTGGGAAGGGGGTTGGCTCAGTAGGCAATAACAACTTTCCAGGGAGTCCACTGGACCACACTCCCTACCTCCACTCAACCTTGAGGGAGGACATGTTTTCATGGCAGAGCCACTAGGGATCTTTGTGGAGGAATTCACATTCTTAAGAGGGAAAGAGTTGCTCTATGCCACTCTTTTGCTATAATTTCTACCATCCCACGTTTTGCCCTGCCCACCTTGTATCACCACTAAAATGCCATTGGACACCTTGACTCAGCAGAATGGGACAAAGCTCTCTTTGCCAGACAGATTATTCTTATATGCTAGGTTGCCAGAGTTGGTATATCCTCCTTCCCCTTCTGTCTTTCCCATAGTCAGGGATGATATCAGAGTTTTGTTGTACATAAGCCATCTCTGCTGTCCAAGTTTCACCCACTGAATATATGGATTACTCCCTAGCTCAATTCTGGGTGACATGCCAGTAGGGTTTCCAGATAAAATACAAGATGCCTAGTTATATTTGAATTTTAGAGAAACAATGAATTTTTTAGTATAAATATACTCCAAATATTGCATGGAACATATACAAATTTTTACCATTTATCTAAAATTCAAGGTTAACTGGACATCCCGTATTTTTATTTGCCAAATCTGGCGATTCTGCCCATTAGGTGAGCCAGAGGCCTAAGAATCAAGCCAGTCAAGCTACTGGGATCCTAGGAGAAATCAGATCAAGACAATGTATCTCCACTGAGTTGAGATATTTGCATGTGCTATGCTCACAGCTGTAGGAGATGCACAACAGTGTCAGACCTGGAGAAAACAGAACAAGAGAAGAATGGCCACCAACCAGAGAGAGACTACGGCACTAGCACAAAAAGTTTGGCTCAAGAACTATAGAAAAACAAAACAATATTTAAAAGTTGTTTCTAGTGGTTTTCTTTATCTATAACCTTTTGTGATATCTTCTTGGAAGCAGAGCTCCTGCTTCAGCACTGGAGAAAGCTGGAGAGACGGGAGAAGATAGCTTTCAGGCAGGGAAAATGGCTGTGGGTATAGCACTTGCCTTAGTGTTTTATTGCTAAGTAGAGCAAACATCATCTTGCTGATGATCGAGGGAAAGCCTGGAGGAAACAATCAATAGAATATTTGTGGTTTGAATGACCAACCTATTTTTGAGCAGGAAGTTCATGATGGAAGATATTTTACCAAGACTGTTTTGGAGGTATTGTGTGGGAGAACATGGAACATGAGGCCTGTTTGATAAATGGGGGGAAAATCAACTATCTGCTCTGATGGGGTTATTCCTGCCTCAGTATCCACACTGGATAATACCTGACACTGCCATCTCTCCTTGCCCGAGAAGGTAGCATGACAACACTTAGGGTGCCTCAAGCATTCATTATTACGGCAAATTATTATAGTTGTGTTTCTTCTGAAAATAATTATTCACTGGAGGAAGAAAGTATGAAAAAAAACCAAGAGGCAGATTGTGGCAGAGAGAGGACATTAAAATGAGTGACTTAGAGAAAAAAATAGATGAGCTGGGGAGCAGTGTGTCAATTTTGTTTTTCTGATCAGTTGATATTTGTGTGGTTGGGGATAAGGAGCTATATGCTTGTATTATTGTTTTTGTTATCTGTAAGGCAACCTTTATCCTTACTTTAATGACTTTTCAAGCAGTTAAGACACTTTCTCAAGGGGCAAGTGCAGAGCCAGGGTTAAAGAACAGGACTTTCTTGCTCCGAGGCGTGTTCTGGTTTCACTTCCCAGCCTGCCATCTCCTGTTGGAAAGCTCCTCTGCCAACTGCTTCTCCAGTTTCACAGGTGTGTGTGGTGGTGACACCGACACAGATCAGTCTATTGCTTTCATGTACCGCATTTTATTTTACTGTTGGGTTCAAAAAGAAACTTACAGGCTGGATGTGGCATAAATAATAACAAGAATCTAGTCTGTCCATGTGATAGAATTTATTTGCAAAGGGATAAAGACACAGACTCACTTCCATTTTTTAACTTCGTAGAAGGGCCAACAGTATTTAAGGCAATGGCAAACAGATTATCTGGTGATAATAGCCAACCATAATATTTTATAGAGAGAAGAACTATAATCAGATGGTAGCCCAGAGAGAGAAGCAGCAACTGAACAATGGAAATACGTGTAATCATTTTAAAGTTACCAAGATTTGTTTCTGAGGAGGATGGAAACGTTTGGAGATACTGGAAAGGGAGAAGAACGTAGAGCTTAAAAGGATCTTGGTGATGCTCAAAGCTGCTTGAGGGTTTGGAGGGAAGGAGCAAGAAAATACTCATTTGATAAACCCTCGGTGAGCCCTGGCTGGTGTGGCTCAGTGGATTGACTGCCGGCCTGTGAACTAAAGGGTCTCCGGTTTGATTCCCCATCAGGGCACATGCCTGGGTTTCAGGCCAGGTCCCCAGTGGGGGGCACATGAGAGGCAACCACACATTGATGTTTCTCTACCTCTTTCTCCCTCCCTCCCTCTCTGTCTAAAAATAAATAAGCCTTAGGTGATTGTACCTCTCCAAGTAGAGCCTGTTTGAAAACCAAGAAAGAGTGACTAAAGAATTTTTTAAATTTCATGAAAGAAGATACTCAACCTACAATCTCCCCATCCCTCTCTTTTCTCCCCTGTGCTTTGTTTTCCTCAGGTTCTTCATATCTAAAATTAAATAATTAATAATGAAAAGATAACCACTACGACCTATGTTTTTGCCCTTGTGCAGCTTTGAAGCACGTCTCCTGATGACAATTCTCTCCACAAGGTAGAGAATGCAGATTTTACTGAAGATTTTATAAGGAACACTGAAGAGGAAAGTTATATATTGCAATGCTAAGACTTTATTTTCCAAATTGTTATTAGATTTCTCTTCCCAGTTTTCTAATTCTATTCTCAGCTGTTGGTCTTTGGGTCTTTTAAATGCTCCACAAAGTAGCTTCTCAAATTCTTTGTTTTTAAGAATTCTGTCTCTCTACCTACCATGTTACTTTTGCAGAAAATATTAATTTTCCCTCACCTTTTTCAGTCCTTGGTGCCAGCCACACACAGGCCCTGGGTACCCAACCTTATTACGTTAGTCAAAGCATTCTTCTTAAAAATGCATGTCTCTACTTCTTGCAAGAGATTTGTGTAAAACTGTTAAGAAAAATGAGATTTTCTTGGTATTGCTGCCAGAACATAATTTATCAGGGTACAAGTATCTAGCAAAGTTCACCATGTGCTTTGTATTTCTTAATTTTTTAGGTTCCTTCCTGACTGACTTCTTGTCCAAGGTTGGAGGTTGGGCTTGGTGGCAGTGAGAGAAATGGGTTCCTGTCCAACCACATTTTCGGGATGACTTCAGTTCTTTCCTCACAGTTGAGTGAATGTTTCCAAAGAATTCTCGGTTGATATTTACCTAGTAGCTGGGGTAGAAACCAGTGGTTTTTGTTTTTGTTTTTTAACTTCTCTATTCATGAAGAGTGGTCAACCATCTTTCTTCCTTCTCTTTTTTAGGGGTTACCCTTCTTGGGAATTTCCCAGTGTCTCTCATAGGGATCATACACTTGGGCTTTCAGCACGTGATAAGAATTCCTTTATGATCACACTAAATCTCAGATTCTAAAGTATTAAAATTACTGTATTAGTTTCCAAATTTTTATATTATTTAATGTTGTTTGTTGCTTATGCTCTTGAGGACATTTTTGATCCTGCATATGGTCCATAGCCTTGGGGGACTACACGGTGTTTGCTTAAATTTGGCTTGTAAACTCTTTCCTCCCTCATAGCAATTCACCCTCCTGAAGTTTTTGTTACTTTTACAAGGGCATGGTCATTAAGGTCATATTTTCTGAAGTGAAAATCAGTCCAGATGTATACATCTGGACAGATGAAAATCAGTCCTGATATGTATGTACTAGGCTATCACAGCTATTTGTTAAATAAATCTGAAAAATGCAGCATATATTGGTTTTTAGAGCCTTGTAGGGAACGCCTTTCCAGAGGTCATTGTGTTTTGCTGCTCATTATTTGTCTTGCCTGAAAACCTGTTTTCTGTCATTTTCTCAAACCTGAGTGAGCTCTTTTCTCTTCTGACCCACGTATGTATTCTTTGATCAACTCATCATTATTGGAGCAGCATTCTGCTCATGCCCCAGAGTTTTGCTTCTTTCTCAACTTACTAATTTCTATTGTGTGTTTTCCTTCCTAATATTTCCTTCCAGGTCAGACATTTCCCCCAGTTATCCTTCTTTTCTCGTTTGATGTGTGTCACATCCTAAGCAGTATCAGCTGCAATGGCCACCCCCTCCAAATCCTCCTGACCCCCACCGGACCTTCCTGCAGCTACTGCTGCCACAGTTTCTCCCTGTCTTCTTGTTCACTGTGCTTCATTTCTACCCTTGTCATGCAGGAGTAACAGTTCAATGATCTTTCCCCTTCTGTGTCCACAGAGTTCATTTACAATTTACAATCCAAACAGTTTCTGGTTGTCAGCTTGCCTGACTGTAACCTTTAGTATTTACTTTGCTGCCCCTTCCTCTGACTATTTCCTGTCACCTTTCATCTCTGGGATTGTCTGTATTCATCCCAAGTTGTTGTTTTCTTTCTTTCTTTCTTTTTTTTTTACACCCTCTCTCATTATTTTTTGCTCTTTCTGTACTTTTTAATTTTGAATAATTATAGATTTGCAAAAAGTTGCAATGATAGCAAAGATAGTAGAGTGGTCCTAGGTACTCTTCACCCAGTTTCCTTGATGGTCACCTCTTACTAATTATGTAAGTAATTAGTTCTGTGTCAAACCTGAATATTCGCATTGGTACAATGTGTGAATGGAGTTCTATAATATGTTATCACATATGGTGATTCCTGTAGCCATCAAAATACAGAACTATGCCATCACCATAGAGACCTCGCTCATGCTGCCCCTTTATAATCATACTCACCCACCATCCATAACCCCATAGTAACCACTAATTTGTTACTCAGTTCTGTAACTTTGCCATTTTGAGACTGCTACACAAATGATACTCTACTGTATAGGACCTATTGAGATTGGCTTTTCTCATTCACCATAATGCTCTTGAAGTCCATCCAAGTTATTGCATGTATTCATAGCTGGTTCCTATTTATTGCTGAGTAGTATCCATGACATAAACATATACTTACATGGAAGAACATTTTGGTTTTAAGTTTTTGGCTTACATGTAATCTTTTCTCTCTTTTGATATTTTTCTTTCAGGTTGCTACTTTCTAGCTGTTTGCAGGAAAAGAAAATTTTTTGGAAGAAAAAGACTTACCCCCTTTTTTTTTTTGCCTATTCAAATCTTAAGTTCAACCCAGAATGATTGACAATGTAGATAAACTTTTCTTTTCAGAAACAGCCTTGGTTTTTTGACATCTGGACTCAAATCTCCTGTTCTAATTCTTGTTTGTTAGTAAATGCCCCACCTGGGGTGAATGTACTGGCTTTCACCTCCACAGAGGTGTTCCAATATAAATTTTAATCACAAACAAAAATCAAATTTAGTTATTTTAAGTTAGGATGTTAATTTGAAATGACTACATCATTACAAGGGTTTTGGTGTCTGTTCAGGAAAGACTTTTAAGTTATTTCTGGCAAAATGCATTGAAACTAGTGGCCTTTAGAACTCAGTGCTCAAGGGAAACAGAACAAGCTGAGTTTTAGCTGTTTAACTTGAAGGTGGGGTCAACCCCGTGGCATTTGCTCAAGAAAAAAATTCACAGGCTCATTTTCCAAATGAGTTTAAGGTTCCGTATTTTGTTGGCCCTGCATGTGATTGAGAGGGAACTCCTGGGCACTGGTGGGCTGGTTTTATCTTGCTTCTAGTAAATTACTGGATGTGGCTGACATTTTTGGTGTGTAGTAATGAAGGCTGACACAGAGTTTCCCTTCTGTGAGTAACTTGGCTTCATTTTTATGTTTGAAGATTTCACATATTTGCATAAAGTCTAAGTTGAGGTGATTATATGGCAGAGAAATGAAAGTGTAAATATTAAAATATTACTGGATACTTTACAGTCTTTCAGAGTTGAAAGGGGATTTAATAGACATCTGGACTGGCACATCAGTATTTTCTTTTTTTTAAAAGTTTGTAGTAAATTTTAAATTTTAATAGGTAAAGCAACAATGAGAATCTTATCCATATTATCAAGTTTCTAGGTCTTGGCTGTGTTGGGGGCATTGAGTTTTAGTTAAGACCTTTGCTCAAGTAAGATCTCACTCCTGGCCCTCTCTATCCTCCTTCCCCTACATTTGAATGCTCCTTAACACCTGGGAGATGATAATGCTTTGTATTTATATAACCCATGTCCAGAAGAACTGAAAGCACTTTGTATCCCTTGTCTAACAAGTCCCTAATTTCCCTCCGGGTAGGCAGAGGAAGGTAAGCTACAGACAGGCCCAGCAGATGCTGCTGTGCTCTGTGATAAGCACTAAGTCACAGAAGTGAGTCACCAACAAGATGAACAGAACACTTTCCACCCAGGCTGGGGTTCTCAGACCAATTTTTGGCATTTGTTTTTCCAACATCCCAAGGTATCTTCAAGTGTCTCATGAGATGCCTGTGAGAGTCACACATCAAATTTGAATGAATTGTAGCCAATAAGGCAAAAGGACAAAAACAAAACCATTTTTAGAAGGTTTTGAAGGATGTGTTATAGAATAGACGATTCTAGGGCAGTGTGGTAACTCAAGAAAGTTTGAGACGCTGCTCTAAATGAGGATTTACCCAACTTCTGATGGGCCAAATCCTAAAACTAAGACATTCACGGTAAAGGGGTGGGGAAATCCAACAGTCTCTTTTTCAAAAGAAGTTACTGGTCTGAGTTGTTGGTCTCCCCTTTGGTAACACTGTGAATGTTCTAGTAATCAGAATTCTTTGTTAATCAGTCTTTCTGTGCATCTGCAATGTGAGAATTGATACTGGCAATGATGACTCAGGTGTGAAACATATTGAGCAGCTCTGAATGATTGGAAACCAAATTTCACTGAGCTTATAGTGGTGTTGGTGTTGATTCTATGGCACCATATCTGAATCCCTTGAAAAGTAAGAATCTCTGTGAATGGCCACGTTGGCAGTCTAAGAAGGAAGGCAGCTCACTCGCTGGTGTTCTTAGATTACAGAATTCCCAGTTACAATCCTTCTGGGCAGTGAGGCTGCTCACCATCCAACCATCTGGAGGGCTGCTGGGAACTGGCTTCTAGTGTACAAAGCATTGTAGAGACAGTGGTGGGGCCTGGGAGAGATAGTGCTCAAAAATGAGAAGCAGGACAAAGCAGCAGGAACTATTATGTACCTAGTGCCCAATGTGTGCTAAGTTCCATGCCAGGGACTTTAACATATGTTTTCTCATTTGTCACTGAGGAATGACAACTGACAAGTAACAGGAGCCTCACCAGGAGAAGTCTGGGGTAATAATTTCATTGAGGAACAAAGTGTCAGAAGACACTGGTCAGGGTTAGGGTGCTTGCATTGACAGTGACTAGGAAATGTGACAGTGGCCTAAGTGATAAGGACATATGTTGGTTCAGGAGAAATCGATCCATGATCATAGAACCTAGGTTATCTCCATGTCTGTGTGTGCAGTGTTGACTCCATCCCAAGGCTGGCTGTCCTTGCGGGCAGAAGATGATTGCCAGTAGCACTGTGCTAGTGCTGCCTTACTCTGTATGAGAGTAAGAGTGAGAGAGAGAGTTGGTATTCCATTACTTCTTCCAGAAAAACAAAGGCTCTCCTTTCCCAGAAACCCATTAGCCCTCCATCTCATTGGCCGGCATGTGGTCACATGGCCAATTTTCAACTCTAATAAGGAGGTTGGAATTACCCTTGGGGATTTAGACTAACAAAGGCGCACTCTGAGATCTAGAAATAGGGTCAACTGGCTGCATGGGGGCAAGGTTTATTCAAATGGAAATCTTACCTTTGGTAAGAGCAAATCCTGAGCCATATAGAACTGAAAATAGGTTGTGTGTTTGATTTATATGGTAATGTTACTTAGAAAGAACTGTATCAAAAAAGAACAATTTCTGCTTTTTCAAGGGAAAACCACAAAGATCTGGAATGTCTTCTCAAACTTCACTCCTAAGCTCATACATATTTCAAATTGCTACCAGAAACCTAGACCTGTAGGCATCTCACAGGCATCTCAGGCATCTTACAATCCACCACGTTCAAAATGGTACCCATCATCAATTTGTTCCATCTCATCAAACATTTTCTTACTCCTGGGATCTCTGGTTTATTCAGTAATACCACCATGTGCATACCCAAGCTAGAAACTAGAACATTTTCTAGCAATCTCTTGTTCCTCTACATACCAGAGTGTTTCAAAAGTTCTTTCACAAAGGGATGAAGCTTAGCTGGCAAATGAAAGTTGATATTAACCCATTTGATACTACTTTGAAGCACGTTTTAAGATGGCTACGATGACATGCCTTTAATGCAATTTCATTTCATTGAGGCCAACTGCAGTCTTTAGAATGTGTGACATCAAATAAGTAAATGTTGTCCTTGTGTTTTAATTTTGGGGCAAATGTTTTAGCAGTTAAAGTTAAAGGTGTGTGTCAGGTTGATGGTGACCACAGCCAAACATTCATCTGGTGGCTTGGCAAGATGGCCTTGGGTACAAATGATGAGTGTTGATGAACTTCAGAAATTATCTACAGGTAAACTGGTTTCACCTGGTTGTGTCAGGAACGTTACATAATGTTCTGCATATCTGGAGGTGTAAACATGGAATTTAAAAACTTTGCTACCTGGCTTTAGTCAACCTAAAACACATACCTTTTTCAGTCAAGCACTACCGCAGCTCACCAAACAGGTTTGACACAGGAAAAAAATAAAGTTGAAGTTTGGACTCATCTTGTGTATTGCCTAGACATGCCATCAGAATATGGTTTTCTTGGTTCATTTCTGTGTTGTCTTCTAGGGCTGCCATAACAAATTGCCACAAACTGGATGGTTTAAACAGTAGGAACTTATTCTTTCGCATTTCCGGAGTTTGATATCAAGATGTCTGAAGGCTCCAGGACAGAATCTTTCTTCACCTTTTATAGCTTCTGGTGACTCCAGGAGTTCCTTCACTTGTGGCTGTTTTACTTCAGCCTCTGCCTTCATCTTCACATGTCCCTCTCTCTCTGTGTCTCCATGTGGTCTCCTGTTTTATCTCTCATAAGTATACTTGTCATTGGTTTTCATGCTCATCAGACAATCCAGAATAAACTCATCTCAAAATCCTTAATTACATCTTCAAAGACTGTTTTCCCAAATAAGGGCATATTCACGGGTTCTGGGACATAACATCTCTTTTTGGGGCCCATTGCTGAGCCCACTACAATTGCCACATTTTTTTGGATGGTGCATACATATTAAGATATTTGACAAGAGTGGAACCACATTTCATAAGTTTTGGCTTCCAAATTCAAGGACTGATGCCTCCATCAAAATGAACCACTTCCAGAAAGACAGGTCTCAGACATCAGAAATGACAGGCTATCTTCCAGAGAATCACCTTCTCTGTGGTTTTATTTATTGCTTGATGAACTGTATGTGTATGAGAAAGGATTTTTGAGATACACCAGTAAGTAACCATCAAGTTTTTTAGATGTATCTTTTAAACATTCTCTGGGTCCCTTCACCCCTTCCTTGCTGCCATTGCTGCCTTATCGAATCCCCATCATTTCTCACCTGGATTTTGTCCTACTTCTCCCATTTCCTCCACAGCTACTTTCTCCTTATTGCTGCCTGATGAGCTTCATGCAATTCTAGTCTGGTGTTACTTGCCTAGTGTTAGATAGCTTTCATTTGTCCTTCTAGAACCATCCTCCTCCTCTCTGCCTTCTTCCTCCAAAGCTCCTTTTCCCTCTGGCTTCTTGGTGGGTTTGGCCAATGGGGGACACTGCTGAGATGAGGGGGGCATTTTTGTCCATCACTCCTTCCCTGGAGTCACTGCACATTGGCTGCCTCTCTCAACCAATACTCACAGCTCCCGTTCCACAGCCTTCTCCACATGGCTCTCACTTCCAAGTTCCAGTACGTGTTCCTCCCCTCACCCTTCCAGGTCTAAGGATGGCAACAGGTCCTCTCATGTTTCCTTACACCCTACCCACACTTTTGAACATAATCCCTTTGTAATCTCTTCTTAAATTACTGATTTCAGTATGTGTTACTTGCCTGGGCCATGACTAATATAGCCATGCTTAAAGCATGTCACTGGCTCTATTTGCCCAGAGGACAAATACAACATCTCACAGCAGGAAAACGAGACTTCAGCCTTGCTACCTCCTAACACATACAGTGCAGCCTTGCACCCTGACAGACTTTCTGAATAGGTTGTATTCTGTTTCTTCTTGGGGGTTTTGTAAGTGAAGCTCTCTTTTCTGATTTATGTGCCTAGACATTGTCTTTTTCATCATTCAAGACTTTGCTCAAATATTGCCTGTTGATTTTTGCTGACTTTCTCAGGCAGGGTTAGCTGTTTCCTCCTTTGTGCTCCCAGACCACATTATACCAACGTCCATTAAGATGTTTATCATCACTACAAACATTGGTTCTTCTAATGACAGGTTCTTCAATGAATGACATCACAGCAATAAAATACCACCTTCATCTAGGCAAGCATACACATTGCTTTCTGTTTTGAAGAACACTACTTTGTTTTTTCTTCATGACAACTCTGAGAGATGGGCAGATGGGAGGCAAATTCTTCTCTGTTGCCTAGATTGTTAGTGGCAGAACTCTGCCAAGAATCTAGACCTGTTGATACTAAGTTGGTGCTTTTTTTTCTCATTAGACCATTCTGACTCCTGAGATGTTAGATTAAAAAACAACAAAACCAGGGGCAGGCTAGATGAATGAGCACTACCCCAAGGGCCACTTCAGAGGGAAGGCAACTCGAGTGCCATAGAGATAACTCCACATGATTATAAACACATGTCAGGAAGGCCGTTCAGAGAGAGCTCATTGTCAGAAGGGTCCTAACGAACGGAACTGGTCACATTTCGGAAATTAACTTCCCATTGCCTGAGAATTATGTCTGATGTAGGCTCCAGGGACCAACAACAGAACATAACAGTTGGATTAAAATTAGGATATGAACATCAAAAAGAAGTATTCTGTAAGCCTGGGGAAGGGCTGGCAACCAATGGGGGAAGGAAGGGTTGTTTCTGTAATTCAAACCATACATATCCCATGAGAAAGTAATTTATAGGCAGTAGCACAAACAAAGATAAATTTGAGGGCTTTTGGGAAAATTTTTGTTATGTCCATAGAAGGCCTAAAGATTCTTCCATCAGTCTGCCTTCAGGGAAAGAGCACTATGTTGAAAGCACTGCTGATAATGTAGTTCCCTTGTTAGGAACATCTGCCGAGATACAATCAGAGAATTTCAGCAGGAAGAAGAACATTAAAGGTCATTTGATGCTAGGCTTAGGACATTTATATTTTTTCCAACAGGAAGGAAAAAGTGAATATGAATATTCCAATTGGTCAAGGGCCAGGACAGACTATGTTTTAGATGTGGTGAGTAGGCATGACCTCAGGTGATCTTTGCAGCACAGATAGAGTCAGAGCATCTGTGTGATCCCCATGGGTTTGTGTCATAACCTCAGAATCATCATGACAAACCTTCAATTAACTGAAATTCCTGTTACTAGCTTGTATCTCTCCCCTGGTGCTCCACTGAAGACAAAGAGGTAAGTTAACAGAACACAAAGAAAATAAAAATAAGCAATTTCTATGTACCCAGCTTTATCTCCTAAATCTTCTACATTGGTATTCTCAACCTTAAAATGTTCATATCTTTTAACCCAATGATTTCCTTTAGGGAATTTATCTTAGGGATAAGAGTGGCAAGCAAATGTCTGGAAAGAAACCAAACTTTCTAATAATTAGAAAAGCATTAGTTAAATCCAATTAATAGAATTCTATGCCATTATTTAAATCATGTATTTGAAAAACATTTCATGATGTAAAGGTGTTTATGATATAAATCACAGGAGTAAGATACAAAGCTGTGCCTACTGTATAGTCTGTCCAAGTTTTTGAAACCCTTTTCTCTCTGCCTAGATATAGACAACTATAAATAGAAAAATACCAGAAGAAAAACTATCGAAATGTTAATTATGGTTATCTCTGGGTGGTGGAATTTATATGGATGTATTTTATTTTCTCCTTTGTACTTAAATCATTTTCCAAACTTTGTGAGTATAAATCAGAAAACAACTGTATAAACAATATTGAAAATTCTTCACTGGCTTCTCCCTTATTTCTAAGATAAAATCCAAACTCTTCAGCAAACAGGAGTCTTTATGATTTGTGTGCCCGCTTTTTCAGCTCATCTCTCCCCATGCCTATCCTTAGGCCCTGCCTTCCACCTGGTCTCACTGGTGTGCTGAATTACTGGTAGATTTTCCAAATGGACAATACTTCCTGGAGGTCCCTTGCCTTGGCTCATTGCTGTTCTTTCTGCCTGGGACACTTTTCTCTACTTGTCACTATTTGCAAACTCCAAAATGAGGCTTAGATCTCTTCTCTTTTGGAAAGCCTCCTTTAATGGGGGTTGTGGTGTGCTGCCCCTCCCCCCTTCAACCCCCACCATCAGGCTGATGCCTGTTGCTGGCTTGCAGATGAATCCTTCCCTTTGAATTTCCTTGGCTCAGGGAGCAGTCTTGCCTGAGATCATGCCCCTCCCCAGGGAGTGCCCACATCTATTGAGTGGTCAATGCAGGGCACCAAGGCCTAGCCCACTTGCCTCAATTAGTCATAGCTTCAGCCTCTTTGGGGCATCAGCTGAGGCCTCTTTGGCAACTGTGTCCTTCCTCTGCTCAGTTCTGCTCCCCTTACCCCCTGGCAAGTGACTACTTTCTGGGAAGCCTCTTGCATACCAATCTGTTCTTGAGGAACCCAATGAGGCCCCTTCCTGTGATCCCTTACCTCATCCCCTAAGTTAGAGCCCCATCCTCTGGGCTGTTCCAAAGCCCTGAATCTGCTTAAGCACTTCTCACATTGTAGTGTAACAGACCACAATTCTATTGTCTCCCCTACCTGACTGCACACTCCCTGAGGATAGGAAGCAGGGTTTCATTTCTCTTTGTGTCTGTATCACTTGTCACAGTGACCCTAGTATGTGATGAATGAGTGAAAGGGAAGCAGATAGTAGGGAGACAGGTGGAGAAATTGAGTGAGACAGATAAAGTAACACAGGTCCTTCTCCATCCTTCCAAATGAAGTTACATTTTCTATTGAGCCTTTCTCTATGTCCCCCAGTAAACAAAGCTCTGACTTTGAGGTTCCATGCAGCTCCTTTCAGGGTCACCTTGGGAAATTTCAATGAGGAGTATAAAGAAATATACACTTTACTTTTCCTCTTGTCTTGTATTTGCAAGAGTAACCTTCCTTTCTTCTCTCCTTTCTTCCTTAACCCTACTTTCTCCTTTTCTCTATTTTTTCCCACCATTTTTCAAACTAGGTCTAAGGCCAATTTATTGCCAAAGGGGTTACAAAAAAGTCATGACCAAGGGCTAATTTGATAATAGTTACCTTTCTTTAAGAAGCTGTAGGGGGAAAAGGTAGATGTCCTTCACATTCTTACCATTCTCTGATGAATAACTCCTGGAGCAGGGATGGTCTGGTCTCCTGATCCTAAGGAGACTTCCTGAGGGGAGAAGGGAATCTGTCCCAACCTTCAGAGTTAGCAGTGTAAACAATCATAAATGTGTTATAAGCTCTGACTGTGCGCTACCCAGATGGAGTCAGTGACATGCAGCCCTTCAGCTTCAGATTCAAGGACTACTCTATCATTTTCCTTCATGTGGTCCTCTCTTGGATGCATTCCCTAGTGCTGAAAAGTTCTTATTTATTTATTTACTTAATTTTTAATTAAATATTTTATTGTTGTTCTATTACAGTTATCCCAAATTTTCCCTCTTTGACCTCCTCCACCCAGTCCAACTCTCATTCCCACAGTCAATCCCCACCCTGTTGCCCATGTCCATGGGTAATTTATACATGTTCCTTGACTAGTCCCTTCCCCATCTTTCCACCCTTATCTCTGTACCTCCTCCCCTCTGGTTGCTGTCAGTCTGTCCCTTGTTTCCATACCTCTGGTTCTATTTCCTTTTTTGTTTGTTTTGTTGATTAAGTTCCTCTTATAGGTGAGATCATATGGTATTTGTCTTTTACCACCTGGCTTATTTCACTTAACTTAATATTCTCCAGTTTTATCCATGCTGTCGCAAAATGAAGGAGTTTCTTCTTTCTTTCTGCTGTATAGTGCTCCATTGTGTAAATGTACCACAGATTTTTTATCCACTTATTTACTGATGGGCACTTAGGCTATTTCCAGCACTTGGCTCTTGTAAATAATGCTGCTATGAACATAGTGGTGCATAGGTTCTTCTGAGTTGGTGTTTCAGGATTCTTGGGGTATAATCCCAGCAGCAGAATTGCTGGTCAAAAGGCAGTAAATTTTTAGTTTTTTGAGGAAACTCTATACTGTTTTCCACAGTGGCTATATCAGTCTGCATTCCCACCAACAGCACCTTATGGTTTCCTTTTCTCCACATCCACACCAGCACTTCTTGTTTGTTGATTTATTAATAATTGCCATTCTGACTGGTGTGAAGTGGTAACTCACTGTGGTTTTAACTTGCATTTCTCTGATGGCTAGTGATGTTGAGTATCCTTTCATATGTCTATGGGCCATATTTATGTTCTTCTTGGAGAAGTGTCTATTCAGAGCCTTTGCCCATTTTTCTATGAACTTATTCATTGCCATTTTTCCCCTTTATCCTATGTTCCCCCCACCTCTCTTTTTCTTCATCTTCTTAAAGCAGTCCCTTTAGCATGTCTTGCAATGCTGGTTTGGTGGAGATGTATTCTTTTAGCCCTTTTTTTTTTTTTTTGGTCTAGGAAACTCCTTATTTTGTCTTCCATTTTAAATGAGATCCTTGCTGGGTAGAGTAGTCTTGGTTGCAGGTCTTTGCTTTTCTTTAATTACTTGGAATACTTTTTGCTATTCTTTTCTGGCTTGTAGTATTTCTGTTAAGAAATCAGCCAATAGCCTTATGGGAGCTCCCTTGTATGTTACTAGCTGTTTCTCCTTTTCTGCCTTTAAGATTCTTTCCTTGTTTTTAAATTTTGCCATTTCAATTATGATGTGTTTTGAAGTGGTCCTCTAGGGTTCATCTTGATTGGGACTCTCTTTGCGTCCTGGACTTGTGTAACTTTTTCTCTCGTCAAGTTAGGGAAGTTTTCTGTTATTACTTTTTCAAACAGGTTTTCCAAGCTTTGTTCCTCCTTTTCTCCTCCTGGTATCCCTGTGATATGGATATTATTATGTATCATGTTGTCCTGTATCTCCCTTAAAACCTTCTTTGTTTGTGTTTTTTTTTTTTTTTTTTTTAGTATTTTTTAGTTTTGCTGCTCTGTCTGGGATTTTTTTCCTATGTTGTCCAACAGCTTGCTGTCAATCCTTTGCTTCATCTAGTTTGCTTTTAATTCCTTTTAGTGTATTCTTTATTTCATATATTATATTTTTTATTTTCTCCTGGCTCTTATTGATAGTTACTATGTCCTTTTTCATGATGATGTAGTTTTCAGTAAGATCCTTGTAGCTTCTATAGAGTTTCTTGTAGTTCTCACTGAGCTTCTTGAGCATGATTATAGCCATTATTTTGAACTCGATGTCTGATAGATAGCTTGCCTCCATTTCATTTAGCACTCTTTCTGGGGATTCTGCCTTTCTTTTTGATTGGGGGTTGTTTCTTTGTCTCCCTACTTTAGGTGACTCTTCTTGTTTGTTTCTGCATATTATATTGATCTGCTTTGACTCCCTATCTTTGTGGTGTGCCCTTCTGTTGTAGGAGACCTGTGGAACTCAGTGGTGCAGTCTCCTGACCTGGATGCTCTTGGAATGCCCTTTATACCATTTATGTTGACTCTTCTGTTGTAATTAGGTTTTGGTTATTGTTGGGTCATTCTTTGATGGGTTATTCCCTCTGGCTGGCTGCCTGAAGGTCACACCACCCACCATCTCTTGTATGCTATTGTACAGGTGCTGCCAGAACACAACAAAACAACTCAGGAAACAAAACCCACACTCACAGTAATAACCCCACCCACAACTGCACTATCAACAGTAAATGAGCAAATATTAATAAAGGTGTAAAGAGATTAAGACTATTATAAGAAAGGAAAAGTGAATATGAGATGAGTAACTGAAAGAAAAATGATTTTGAGAGTGTAGAAGGAGGAAAAATAATCAGAGTAGGCTATAGAAACTAGGTGAAGAAAGAAATAAAATAGTATTTATATTGTAATTTTAAAAAGGGAGGAAGAAGGCAAAATGGAGTAAGAAATGGAAGAGTATAGTATGAGGTTTTAAAAACATAGGAACCAAATTGGAGAAAAAGATCCACCACAACAACATCAACAACAAATGATCAAAGATTAATACCAGTGGAATAGGAATAAAAAGGAAAACAGAAAGAAAAAAAAGCTTATGAGATGTCTAAAGGAAAGAAAAGTGATTTTGAGAGGATAGAGGGAGAAGAAATACTAAGAGTGAGAAATGAAAACCAGGCCAACACAGGGAAAAAGTAAAATTTAACATGAAAAAAATAAAGGGCAAGAGGAAGGCAAAATGGGGTCAGAGAGGAGAATGGAAAATTTGAGATTTGAAATACAAAAATAGTGAGGATCTAGGAATAAAACTGAAGAAATGCAACAACAACCACCGTATCAACAACCAACTAATTGATAAAGGTAGAGAGAGAATAAGGGTATATTAAGAACAAGAAAAAGAATGTGAGATGACTAATGAGAAGAAAAATGGTTTTGAGAGGCTGAAGGGGGAGAAAAAGTAGGAGTGCAGAATAGAAACAAGTTGTAGCCAGAGGAAAAATAAAATTTAAAACAAATAAGAAGAACAAAGGAAGAAGGTAAAATGGAGTAAGAGAAGGGAGGAGCAAAATGAGATTGAAATAAACTAAAATAAAGAAAACTGGTGAAATAATAAGCACAAACTTGAAGGGAAAGAAATGAATGTTAAGAAGCTATTCAGGAGAGAAAATATCCCAAATAATGAAGAAGACCATGGTGGAAATCATTTCAGTAGAATTCAGTGTTTACTACTGCCTTCTCTTTCTGGATCCGCTCCTGTTAATGTCAGATGGTATCCTAGTCTGGCCCCAGGCAGCCTGTACAAGACTCAAGTGATCCACGTTCTGTGGATGTCTCCTTCAGATTTGGCTCGTCCCCACTGTTTTGCCCTGCTGGCTTTCCATCAGCCCAGATCCCAGGAGTAGTTTATTTAATAACTTGAGAGGACTCCACCTGTCTCTAGAGGGGGCCTCTTGTGAGATCAGGAAGGTGGGAACCCTGGGGCACCCCCAGGGGGCACTGTTCAGTTTTCAGGGAAGGTGGTGGGAGTGTTTCCTTGCCCTCTTGCCGCATGTCTTGGTCTGTCCCAGATTCTCTCCAATAATGTATTCTTTCTGGTGAATTAGCTGTCCATTTCCTGTGAGGGGCCAATCTGTGTAAAAGGGGCAACTCTTTTCTGCTTGGTGCAGAAGTAGCTCTGTCTAGGCACCAAAGCTGGGCAGAGCCCTGAACACCCCTTGTTTCTCCTGGCTCTAATCTGTGTACTCTGCTGATTTCAGTGGATCAGGGCCTAAAAAAAAACTGTATCTGTAGTGTCTGGCAGAAAGTCAGTGCCTTTTCACAGATTTCCCTTCTTTCCCCTGTGGATATGCACCCAACAGGGGGCTCCTGAGTCTGGCCTCACTGATCTTCAGAGTCTGTAATCCCACAGGTGTGCATGCCTGACTATGAGGGGACCTGTCAGGCTGCAGTGAATCTCAGGCATTCAGCTTCTGGCCACTCCAGTCCCCGGCTTTCCATCCTTGCAGGAGACTCAGTCCCAAACTCTCCACTCTGCATAGTCCCCTGTTCATCAGCCATGCTGGGTTGGGTCCTACAGTCCCTTCAGTATGACTCTACCACTCTGAGTTCTTTGTTGGCAGAGCCTCTAGCATGCATGCACACACATGTGAGCTCAACAGGGACCCTGATGAGTCTTGAGTCTTGCCTCAGCTCCTCTTTTAAAAGAGGTTCTGTGTGGCCCCCACCCTGTGGCAAGGAGCTGGGGTGGGGGGAAGCAGGGAGGGGGAGCTGTTCTCTGCATGCTTCCCTTCCCTAAGAATCACAAAATCTTTCATGGTCAGGGCTGGGCACAGCCTGCCACAGCCTCCGACAGTTTTAGATAAAGTTTCTCTCTGGATCTCTCCCGGATGGTGCTGGGAAGAGTTCTGCAGTGATACTATAACACAGGGCAGTGGTGAGGTGCTCTTGCCACTCCCTCCAGCGATTCTCAACCTTGGGCAGGCCTGCTCCTGTCACACTGTTTCTGCAGCCAGCACCACCTTGGCCATGTTTCTCTACCCCCAGAGCTTGTGGCTCCTGAGCCCAACCATAGCTTTCTCAGTTAGATTCTGTTCTGCTCACAGTTTCCATGGTACCCAGGGTCAGAGAGGTGGCAGCCCCTTCCTCAGTAAGTATCACAGACCCAGGATCCTGGCTCCTGGCAGTGGCACGATGCACGGACCTGCCCAGGGCAGAGGGTACAGAGACATATCTGGGCACCAAGGTGCAGGCAATCTGGAGGCATCCTCCCAAGGAGGCTATTTTAAATTCCTCAAAATGGCTCCCACCCCAAATCTGAGCAGCCAGAAGTGCTGCATTGGCAGTAGCAGTGGCAGTTGCTCTGCTAGGAGAGTCCGGGCCACCTATTCTCAAGTGCCCTGCAGGAAGGCAGGCTCTTGCCCACTCACGGACATGCCCTGCACACTCATCCACATACACATTCACTAACACATGCTCCCATTCACTCTTAGCTGGATTTTTGAGTTGATTGCTCTGTGGTTTAGCTGCAAGACTGGTCCATGTCTGGCAGCAAGTGGATGGAGCTTCCAGCTACTCTGCAGCCATCTTGGATCCCCCTGAAAAAGTTTTGAATGGTGACAGAAGCCTGCTCCACATTCATTCCATTTTTTAAGAAAACTATTTTTTCTTCATATAGGACTACCTCAGTGCCTCTGTGAAGTGGAGCTGAGTTATTTAGTGACCCTTTCCAGTTTTACTTGCCCTTTCAAACTCTCAGGACAGGTGCTATGGTCCTCAGTGCATAACTGGGGATGGAACACCTGGAGGGCAAGTGACCTTGAATAGACTGGAGAGCCACTTAATGCCAGTACTAGGACAGGAATTCAGGACTCCTGAGTTATGGCCTACACCTCTAATACTCATCCATGATGTGGGCAATCCCCGCCTTGGGAGATTTCCTCCATGAGTGCATTAATTCCCCTCAGATTTAAAAGTTGTCACTAATCCTATAACTATAAAGCAAGACTACAGCCATTGGTTGTATACACACATGGGTGTGTGTGTATTAGACAGTTTAACCCTTGAGAGACTTAGCCCTGCTTGTTGTAGGTGTTACATGGAAACATTTGTTACCCACTGCTCTTGCTTCTAGGAGACATGCTTCCTTTGGGTAGATGCCCTGGGCTCTCTCCACCTTGCTGGAGGAAAAGGAGAGTGGTCATTCTGGCAGAAGCAACTGAACATGCATGCCTCATCTTCTCTCCTCTCTTTCTGGGAATTGCCTGGAGAAGTGAACATTCTCTTCCCCTTCAAGCCTTAAGTTTTAAGGGGCAGCTCCCTGTGTGGCAAAATTTCTTATCTTCTAGCACCGTCTGGCCCTGGCTAGGTGACTTCAGTTCAGTGGTACAGTAGTAACAAGTCCACAGACCTGAAGTCATAATCTACAAACAAGATTTTGTCAATGAAAAAATATATGTTTCTTTTATATATCAAATTCGTATGCCTCTTAATTTGTTTAGAATGTAGGCAAGGAAGAGGGGTGCTATTTGTTGGGTTCCCTAATACCTCAGCTTCATGGAGGGCTCCTCTTCTTGGCCTTCAACAATGATTTGGTGTGGGTAAAGATCTACTCTTGGTGGGTAGCTCAGAATTTGGGGGAGGGAGTTTGGAATGGGAACATGGGTGAACTCAGCTATGAGACTAACTGAGGAAAGGTGTCCTGTCTATAGTTTGACCCAGGGAAGGGGTGGGGCTTATGAAGAGACAGGAAAAGCCTTCCCAACCAATCACTCTTTAAGTGACAGTCAAGGTAGTCATTAAACAAGTAAGTTTCTTACCAGGGCTCCTTCCTGTTCCCACAGACTCTCTAGTTTAAGTAACCATGTGAGCAGGGGGCATTTCAATAGTTACTAGAATAATTTCCTTCTGTGTACTGGAGTATAGTTCCTATCTGACCTCCTCGGTCCAGTGTAATCTCTCTTCTCCAAACTTCTACTCCACTTACTAGAACTGGCATTTGAGACTTACTATTCCTGATTGATTTAATTTCTTGCTCAGTTGTTTTGGTATTTGTTCTTGTGTTGTGCATTTTATCTCAAATCCCAGCTTTAAAATTTAAGGACTTCAAACTTTAAAAATATTTTGAAAGTTTAAGTATAAGGACCATGTCTAACACATCCTTGTATTTTTCCCTACCCTCCAGGAGTCTAGCATAGAATTTATTTGTGTTTGGTAGTGTTGAAATAAGCAAATACCAGGCAAATATGGACAATCAAAGGTTATTTAGTCAGAGCTTGCTCTAGCAAGGGAGTCAGCCACCATGACTTGTATTTTGGCAGAGACTCAAAGGCAGGCAGAAGAGTGGGAAAGCTTTATACTGGGCAGAAGAGAAGGCTTCTTAACTAATTATGTCTGCAATAACCCTATATCCAAATAATGTCACATTCTGAGGTATTGGGAACTAGAACTTAAACATCCTTTGGGGGACACACAAGTCAACCTGAGAATATGCCATCATGAAACACGTCTCCATGGAACTCTGTCAGCATGAGCTCCTGGCCTTCCCATCACTTTCCAGCCACTGCCAGCACATGGCTCATGACTAAACAGTGCTGCTGCGCCAAGCACACTGGTGATTAGCAGGCTGCAAACAGGAGTTTATCGGGGCAATGAATAAGAATAAGAAGTTGTCATTTAAAATAAAGCCACCCAGTTCCTTTGTAAAGACACGTCATGGGGTACTTAGAGTCATCCTACACAACCCACAGCTGCACGTTGGTGGAAATATTAAGTAAATAACACACACATGTCTTTTTTGGGAGCCTCTTACTCACAATTCTCTTCCACCCCCAGCCTCCTTCCCCCGAGGGAATGTGCTCAGCCACCCTCACTTCAGCACTTAACCTTGCCTGTTTCTAAAGTTCATCTTGTCCTGAAGTTCTTGGCATCAGCTCAATCACCTGTGTTAGTCATCTTTTGTTACTTTTCTCTCTTTCAGGAAGTGATGATTTTGCTCAGGTAAAAGAGTCATAGGAAGACAGTTCTGCCTTTGTGATGACTCATTCCTTTGCTCTTTGCCATTTCTAAATGTTAGAGGGGGAAAAAGCCCTTTAGCTAAGGGCTTTGGTGACTGGGTGTACTGAATGAGGGCAAGAGAATGCAGTCATAAGAAGCTTTCAACTTAGAGCAGCAGTCATTTCGTTTACTGGTCTTTCTGATGCTTTTGAGAGGTACCGTCACTATTCTTGCAGCTTCGGGAATCCATAAGATGGACTTCTCTGGTTTTGAACAACATGTCCATCCATTTTACTTCATGTTTTGTTTTTTTTTTGGAGTGAATCACAGCAACATGGATGCCATATGAGCAGTTCACTCTCTTTGCTTATGGGGCCAGGCTTAGACTGTATCAGAGTTGAGATAGATGTAGGTTTCTTCAGTTGAATGAGTCTCTCCAAGGGTATTATGGGCTGTGTTATGTTAGCCCCAAATTTATATGTTGAAGTTCTAATCCCCTATACCACAGAATGTAAGTGTATTTGGAGATAGTCTTTAGAGTAGTCAAGTTAAAATGAAATCATTAGGGTGAGCCCTAGTCCAATATGACTAGTGTCCTTGTAAGAAGAGGAGATTAGGACCCCAGACACACACAGAGGGAAGACCATGTGAAGAAACAGTGACAAGGTGGCCATCTGCAAGCCAAAGAAGGAAGCCTGGGAAGAAACCAACCCTGATAACACTTGGACCTCAGACTTCTAACCTCCGGAAGTGTGAGAAAATACATTTCTGTTGGTTAAGTCACCCAGTTTGTGATGCTTTGTTTCAGCAGCCATAGCAAACTAATGCAGGTGGGGACAGGTTCAGATATATGAAGTGAGCCTTTAAAGTGTCTGAGTCTGCTAGTGGAGCTCCAGGTCCAGGCCCCAAAGATCCTTCCTTCTGGTCAAGTCCTTATGCCACTTCACAATGTGATACTGAGTTTGTTATAAAAAAGATCACATTAGGCTACTTTACAAATTCAATTTACTTGGTATCTCACTGATAGTGTCAATTTTTTTGCCATTTTCTGCAACACCAAGGGAAAATTTTTCTAAGCTATTTTTTTTTAGCTGCAAAGATGACAAATGTTACCAATGATATCCAACCAGAGTATATTTTCATCTCTTTTCTTCCTGTCAAGATAAGCCAGAAGTATTTGTTGCCAGAAATGGAAAACAGCTTGCTCATCAGCCAGATGATCACAGTGTTCAAAAGTTCCACTCGTTTGCCATGTGTGAAAAGTTAAGAATTGAAAACAGACGGGCTTACTCTGCTTAAACTGTGGGCTCTGTGAAACAAGAGAAGGAGATATTTGAATTCTGGAAGAAGAGTTGTGGAGATGGTATGATGGCAAAGTGAACAGGGTCTTTGCAAATTGCTGAGGTGGATCCCCTAGATAGATTTGATAGTGGGTATGATTATTCATCAGTTAGATGAATAATGAGCCAAAGTTACCAGCCACTGGAAGCTACTTTTTTGTTCTGCAGCAAATTCCAATGTCCTACACAAACGTGGCTCTTGGGACTTCTACTATGTTAACAGAAACAAAATTTTCTAGGCCCTTCAGTTGGATTTCTTCCTGATTGTTTTGATTAAGATATCGCTATGAGTTATTAGTAGAAGTCAGAAGTAGGCAGTGGGGCTTCATGAGAAACAGTGAGCATTCAGATGACAGGCTTGAATTGTTCCATTATTTTTCTACTCATGGGGAAATGACAAATTTTTATGAGATTGAGTTAAATTACCCAGTTATCACCCCATTATGTTATATGGCTTTGTATTTGCTGAATAATTTCTGATAATTTTTATTAGTCTCTCTTTGTAACCACTTAAGGGACTGTTTGTACAATTGAGAGAGCCATTTTAAGAAATAGAAATTGAGGTTTACAGAAGTCAAATGATTAACTCAAAACTGACAAAAAAAGAAATTAAAAAAATGAAGAAAAATCAGAGTTCATACTCGAGGTTCTAATTACTATTTCATAGGTTTGTAGAAGCCCACACAATCACATTTCTTTTTATTTATGTCATTAGAAATCCTTTGCATTTCAACACTTAGATTTCCTCCTGCACCTGATTCTCAAGATCTTCGAAGTTAACTTGAATTCAAGGATTTGCTACCTAAGAGAGAAAAAAATAGCACTTGCCCTGATTCTTCTTTGGTAAGGCCAGCTCAAAATAGGTAAAATAAGTAAGTTCTTACAGAGAGACAATGCTGGATTGAGTTCTACTTCCTATCAGTAAATTCATGACTGCCAATTTGTCTTAAGGGCGGTGTTTTCAGCAGCAGGAATTCTGGCTGGCTGGAGGGAAGAGAATGAAAGGGAGGAGGGAGGAGAAGAGAGAAACTTGTAGGTATACACAAAATTGTCCTGCTTTCATTCACTTTCTCCTTCCTCATTTGAGTCAGCTCTATCTTACCCCACCCACCCCTGGTCCCACACCCCCTTTCTCTGTGTCTGTTTCTCTCTCTTTCCGGGTCTCAGGTTTTGAGTTGACTGAGTGCTCAGCAGTAGGTCGCAACTCTTCTTCAGATGAAAGAACAAGTCAGAAGGTACCTATTACAAGTCTGTGAGCAGAGAAACAAAGGCCTGGCTGCTGACACCCTCCCACTAACTTGGGTTTTAATGGTAGGTTTAATTTCCTCACGCTAGCTGAAAGAAAGGGAAAAAACTAAGCGGAAAGAGCCAGGGTGTGGGTGGGTAGTGGCGGTGGTGGGGAAACGACAGCTGTTGTATTCATGGTTAATCAGGTGTGTCTGTCTTTGTGTTGCATCTGTCTGCTACTGTTGCCGGGCCACATGTGAAAGGGAATGGAGGGGAAGGGGCCATTCATGTTCAAAGCCAGCAGCACTGACCTCTGCTTCGTTCTCCTCAGGGTAGGAGAGCTTGTCTATTTAACTTTCCCCATTATAGGAAGCTGTAATTCTACTCTATTAGCCCACCCTAACCATTTTGGCCTGACATACTCAAGCTGCATCCAGAATCCCATAAATTGGTCTGGAGAAAGAGGCCTCTTCCTTCCTCCCATGCTTTCCTTTGGGATTCTGTTTGATTTGTCAAACAAGGGAAAATTAGACAGAGTGAAAAATGAGAACTAGGGGCATCTTGGTTCACCTTCCATCTTAAACTGACTTAGACATGGAATGTACATTTTTTCTTAATGAGCTTTGGGGGCTGCATCACCTCCCTACACCATCACTAGGACACCTGTTTGCCTCCAGACCTGTTTGTCTCATGAGTCCCTCACACGCATGATGTTTGCCTCAGGCCTTAGTCATCTCCCTGGCACCAAATCTGCCTGCTGCTTCCCTCCATTCCATGCCTCCCTCTACAATCATGTGCAGAGGGAGAACAGCAGAGCATGGGAGAGGCTTCCTCCTTCTCTTGGAGTGCTTTAGATATTGCCAGCCCAGCCCTGTCAGAAAGGACTCTTCTCTGGACAATGTAGAAATAACTGAGCCCTGGCTGGTGTGGCTCAGTGGATTGAGCACTGGTCTGCGAACTAAAGTGTTGCCAGTTCGATTCCCAGTCAGGGCACATGCCTGGGTTGCAGGCCAGGTCTCCAGTAGGGGGCACTCAAGAGGCAACCACACATTGATGTTTCTCTCCCTCTCTTTCTTCCTCCCTTCCCCTTCTCTAAAAATTAATAAATAAAATCTTTAAAAAAAAGAAATAGCTGTAATGGAAACAACCCCACTCCCCACATTCCAGTACATTAGATCAAATTAAGGATTAGTGCCTAAGAGTTCAAAGGTGTTTTCCAGTTGGAGGTTCAAACTGACCCCTTCCTATCTGGTTTCATGGGGTCCATCTAAACTTTTCGGGATATTTTTTTTCCAGACCTTCTGCTTTGGAGCTAGCCCTTATGTTTCTTGAAGTAAATGGCACTTATCAGCATTTTGAAGATCAAGGAACTCTGGCTCAAACTTTGCCTTTTCTTGATAATCAGCTGTCATAGATTTATCACAAGGTTCAGCAGAGCTCACCACTGCAAATCTATTTTAGTTTAAGCCACTTCTCAATATAAGCACTAACTTTTACCCCATCATGTTAATCCCTCTCATGGGGAATCAATAGTCAAGCCCTACTTACACTGTGTTTTTGGTGTATGTGTATATGTGTGTGTATGCGCTACTTTCCCAGGTGTGGGTTGTCCTCCGCAGAGCTGAGTTTCCTCTGTCTGTGAGCCTGTGCTGACACTATGGCTGTATTACTGACCTTCAGCTTTGGGGTCAGGAAGTTCTTGTTTCCCTTCACTGAAGGACTCTGGAAAACTATCCCACTCCTGTGTGCACTGTCTTGATATCCCTGGATCTCCAAATTTCAATGACGTTAATCGCCAAATGTGAAGCTTTTAATAGAAGCCCAGCAGTCTACTAGTCTCTGCGAGGCCCTCGGGAACTCATTATCACCTTGTGAGACCAAGGATTGTATGAGTAAAGCAAGGGATAACAAAGTAGGGCTAAATTTTTTTAAAATAACTTTAAAATATCAAGGTCTATTGTACTTATAGAAAAGTATATATCCTAAGTATATAGCTAGATGAATGATCACAAAGTGACCACATTCATATAACCACCACCCAGATCAAGAAACAGAATGTTACAGCTGAAAGAAAACTTCTTAAAGTTCTACTCAGGTGGGGTGGATGTGTGGGGCTTTTGGATCCAAAAGAGAACACAGAAGGTTAAAAAAAATTGTGGTGAAATGTACATAATTTAAAATTTACCATCTTAACCATATTTTAAGTATACAGCTTAGGAGTGTTAAGTACATTCAGATTTGCAACTAATTTCTAGAATTCCTTATATCTTGCCAATTCTATACCCACTAAATAATAACACCCCACCTACTCCCTCTCATCCAGCCCCTGAATAGCACCAGTCTACTTCCTGTCTCCTTAAACTGGACTGCTCTAAGTGTCTCATACAAGTGGAATCATACAGTATTTGTCCTGTTGTGGCTGGTTGATTTCACTGAGCATAATGTCCACAGGGTTCATTCTCAAGGTTGTAGCATGTGTCAGAATTTCCTTCCTTTTTCAGATTGAATAATGTTCCATTGTGTGAATAGACCCCATTTTGTTTATCCATTTATCCACCTATTAATGGACACCTGAGTTTGTTCTATCTTTTGTCTCTTGTATATAATGCTGCTATGAATATGGATATTAAAATGCCTCTGTGATACCTTGCTTTCAGTTCTTTGGGTATGTGCAGAATTAGAATTTCTAGATCATATATTAGTTCCATTTTTAATTTTATTAAAAGATTTTTATTTATTTTAAGAAGGGAAGGGAGGGAGAAAAAAGTCAGTGTGTGGTTGCCTCTCATGCACCCCCTACTGGGGAGCTGGTCTGTACTCCAGGCATGTGCCCTGACTGGGAATCGAACCAGTAAGTCTTTGCTTTGCAGGCTGGCATGCAAGCCCCTGAGCTACACCAGCCAGGGCCCATTTTTAGCGATTGTCATGTTGTTTTTCATAGCAGCTGCACCATTCTGGCATTCTTTTCACCTGGGCTGTTTCTACTTGCTCAGCCTCCTGGGTGGCATTAGGGAAATGTGGTATATAGATTAGGGTCGTGGCCACTGTTAAGATGGTGGTCTGGACTCTTTAGGTGCCTGTCTTAGGGAATTTAGAGCAAATGAGACAGGATGGGCTGGAGACAAAACAATCCATGGTGGATACTTGAAGACTTCAGTAAACAGAGTGGTAGTAACTTATCATGCACAAAGATAAATAATTTTGCCTTAGTTCATGGAAGAGTGGAAGGGGAGGGGGTTACTGATTACTCGGTATTTAGAGGCCTAACACCTGTTCAGTGTATCACTTCCAAATTTTGGGGTGGACTTTAGGTATAAGTATTGAAATATTTATAGAACCAACAATGAAAAAGAAAGAAGAAATAGCAGCCAATAAAACAATTATGGAAGCCATATATATATATTTTTTCTCAATAGAGATTTGAAGGATGGGGTGCTATATGAATAAAAAGGTGGTTCTTGGAAATCTGGTGATGTGGTGTGGGTTTAGTGCAGCCCCTAGTGCCAGCGCATCCTTGTAGTGGGTACTCCGGGGTTTCCTCAAGCAATTCTAACTATTTGTTTTCTAAATCTTGATGCTTTATTGAGAGGCACATCTGGCATTAACACTTATTTGAAGTGTCATTATGTGGGTCACCAGGGTAGGGACCTTCAGGACTGTAAATTTGGGGGACTTGTTATTATTGCTAAAAGAATATCTTAATTCTTCTAAACCTCTTGGCTTTGGCCTTTTCCCATTAGATCCTGGGGGGTGGGGGGGCAGGGGAGGAAAACCTCAGTTACAGTATGTGTTTTTTCTTAATTTCAAAAGTGATATATGGCTACCACCTAAAATGCTTAAAGGAAAAAAAAAGCCCTACTCCAAAGGTTAATCATTATTTAACAGTTTGGTTTCATTTTTGCAGAAGATCTGTATACATTACATGCACGTGTGCACATACACATTCACAAGAACGCATGAGGCAGCACAGTTTAGTTTCTGCTACTTAGAACAAACACTATTAATTAATACAAACACACAGATAATCCATTTGTGCAACTTTTTACCATTATAAATGGCTTTCATGTATTGTTGAACCTCATCAAATTTATTTAAAGTGGGTATTATTTTCATTCAACAGAAAAAAGGCTAAAGAGATAAGGACACTTGTTCAAATTCACACTACATGCTGGAAATGGATTTGGGAGAAGAATCTAGGTCTTTGAAGTAAACTCTGTGTTCGCTAGAGAAGAAGTGAACTCTCCTCAACCATATGACCTGCAGTGATGTTCATAGGCCAGACATCACCTTGCAGAGAGATTCAAAGAAGCTATCAATTCATCGCCTTCTTAAAACTTACTCATCTTGATCTCTCCATGGTGTCAACTTATAAACCTCTTTACTTTAGACTTGTGGGTACATTTTCATTTAAAATACCTATATCTATGCTATCTCTCTCTCTACATATATATATCACAAAATAAGAATTAAGGTAATTGGATTAGGCATATCCACAATAGAATGTTAGAGGAGACAACAGTTAGCCTGGAAAATATTTTTCGTATTCATGGGAGTGTTGGCACTAGCTTATGTAGAAAGTTGTTTTGATAATGTATGTGCCTTGAACTTCTATTAGAAGGATTTATAAGAAGTCAAATAAGTAGCCTTCTTGTCCAACTGAATTTTAGGGCAAAAAGCAAAGAGATCTTCACCTGCTTCTTTGATATAGAAAAACAACAAATTTTTTTCCTGCTGAGTTTATTTTTTAAGTACATTAGCTAATTAAGATCCATTTACCTAGAGATATGTTCTTTTCCTTGTCAAGTACACACTGAGAACATGGCCGTAGGTGTTAAATGGCAACAGAAATGCTTCTGTGATTTTGAAGGTAATTTCTTTTAATTTTTTCATCCCACAATAGCTGGATAGAGAAGTGTTGATGGTTCCTGTTTTATTTCCTTTTGTTATAGAATGTCCATAGTTTATAAAAATACAACATATGTGCTGTGTGTCTTTTATTTGTTACCCACTATGAGGAGGGTTAAGATGGGGACAGAAGACTCAGTGCTGGCCGTTGTTGGTGGACAATAATGCTGCTGGTAACTGGTAGATGGGAATGTGGGGGAGAAGTTGCTTCAGCACTATGTTAACTAAGACTAGAGTTCGGTTTGTATGAAAACAAACACATAATAGTAGCATAGAGAAGAGAAAAGTTAATTTCCTCTCACATAAAAGGTGTTCAGAGTTGGCAATCCAGAGCTAGTGTGATTCCTCCTAGAGGTTTTCATATACTCAGATTCTTTCTAGTTTATTAGTCTGTCGTTCTTAGGATGAAGCTCTAGTCTTTATGGTCCAAGATAGCTGCTAGATCTCCAGCCTGATGTTCCTTTTAACGAGGAGTAACTTCCCCAAAATTTCATACAATGCTTCTGCTTATATCTCGTTGTCCAAAACCTAGTCATGTGATCATGCTTAGCTGTAAGGTAGGCTAGGGAATTTAGTATTTATTATGGATGGCAATAAACTGGAATAAAATTGTGGTTCTGTGCTGAAAAGGGAGAAATGGATATTGAAAGGAAAATTGCATTTTTTTTGACACAGTTCACCATTTTGGTCCCTAAATACCCATGCTACCTTTTTTTTCCTGGATTATAGTGAGAAAACCTGGAGCTTTAGCATCACCTTGGGCCAAAATTTAAACTTTGGAATGAAATCCATGCACAATAGAGCAATAAGATTCTAAGCACATGGGTCCCTGGCACTGTGGAGCGATGGACAAATACCTCTTGACCTCTACATGAGAGAAATACACATCTGTTTTCATTAAGCCATTTTTGTTAGGGTTTTGATGGATGTTGCTGAGCTTAATCTTAATGGATAGAAATGTAATATAAACTTATAAAATAACTTTCTTTTCAAGATTGTATGTTACTTTAACTGCCACTGCAGGTGGGCTGACCATCCATCCACCCATCCTGGACTACTATGTGCCAGACATTATGTATATAAAATTGGTTAGGATGTAGATCTTACCCATAGGAGCTGACCCCAGTGAGGGACCAATAAACCAATGCAGTAAAGTGACTCTAGTTCCTTTAGTAGGAATCTACATAAAGTAGAGTGGAGCCAAGAGATATTTGCAATATTCTCTGCTGCCATCTTTAGACTGCAAAAAAAAATCCTTAAAAGTAAATTTAGGATGTTGACTGCAGCATATTTTTTATTATTAGCATGATATCATCATGTTAATAATCTATAATTATTTCTTATATGCAAAATTGTGTATTGTTTTATATTGGGAGAATGATGTTATCAGATTAAACACCAATTTTCCCTTGAGAAAGCTCAATATAATTAGAGCAGAATATTTTTACTTAAAACTAAAGATACATTGGCTACTTATAGCGTTCTTAAAAGGTAGTGAGCATTTAGGTGAAAATAAATGTATTTTTCATGCGGGGTTTTGGAGTAAGCTGAATCCTTATATACTTACTATTATTGTCATTACAATCACTCATCATAGCTCCTGTGTGTTCCAAATAGTTGGATTTGATTTTTTAAAAAATTTTATTTACTTTTTTAGAGAGAGAAGGGAGGTTGAAAAGGAGAGAGAAACACCAATGTCCCAGAGATACATCAATTGGTTGCCTCTCACACACCCCCAACTGGGCACCTGGCCCACAACCCAAGCATGTGCTCTGACTGGGAATCGAACTGATGACCCTTCGGTTCACAGGCTGGTACTCAATCCACTGAGCCACACCAGCTGGAGCTGCGTTTGATTTTTCAATTTTATAGAGGGAAAATTTTTCAATTTTTCTATTTTATAGAGGGAAGTTCAATAGCATCTACTCAACTTGCCCAAGGTCATGCCTCTGGTAAACAGTTAGCATCAGGATCTGAATTCAGGTCTGAGACTAAATGTTGTCAGTTACAACCTTACCATGGAGACTTAGACCTGAGAGCAGAAATAGGTGGGAGGTTAGCAAAAGCTCAATAAAAAAAGTTAAGCTCTTCTAAAGTTTTCCTGCTTAGCTAGGAAAACATTTCTGCAGTTATCAGGTAGTTGAAGTGTCAACACACCGCTGTCTGGAGGGCTGGACGAATTTGTTCCTGTTGGCCTGTATGTGGCTGCTGGGTGAGCGAGCGGCACAGTCAGTTCTTGGGTGAAGAAACTCTCTGGCAGTCATGGGAGTTCCTCTTTAGAAGCAACTCTACTGACATGCAAAATCAATCAAAAACTGAAGTTTTTGCTTATGTTACTGCCTACGACAGTTTGATCCTTACATAAAAGAGATATTTGTCATTTGACAGGACCAATACCAGGAAAGATTGCAGAGGCTTCCTCCAGCTTTGTTGCACAAATGTCTGCTTGCCTGGTGTGTTTTTGTTGCCAAGTCTAGGTCACCCAGGGGGCCTCCCCTAGTTCTTTGACTTCAGTGAGTTCTTGCTCCCACTCCCGAGGAGTTTGAAGAACAGACCTAGATCATCTTCCCAATTTTGGTCATGAAGAATGCTGGACTTCTTTGACTTCATTTTTATCTTCATCCTCCACTATTTTTCTTTTTCTTTCTCTTGATAGTTGTTCTCCTTCCTGCTGTGACTACCCACCCCCATATAACTGTCCCGTCCCCCCTGTTTCCTAATGCCACTCCATTTATCCTGGCTACCACCCAGCCTCAAAACTCATACCTTTGAGCACTAGATGGTAGGTTAAATGAAAAAACTTTCAATGGTGCCCTGGATTTTCAGCATCTTAACTCCCCAATTTTGATTCAGCTGCTGCCAAGACGGTTAGAAAGAAATAGCCCACGCCCTTGTTTGCTCAGTGACCAAATAGGCTTTAGTGTTGGTTGATGGCATTGGAAATGAAAACCTTTGATCAGCTTTCATTTCCAATCCTGGGACATTTTTTTTCTAGAAGCCAGTGTTTTTTTACTCATACAAGTGTAGGTGATAGATGACTTGTAAAACATGTATCTGAAATAGCAGATCCCAGAGGTTGTCTTATATTATAGGCACTTAGAAAGGGGTCTTTTAATTGTTTGTTGAAAGGTTAGGAATGCTGTTATAATATTTATGACAATGAGAGGCATTTAAGAAGTCTTCTAGTAAATAAGTAATAGCTATTATCTGCCCCCGCCCAAAAACCTTGGTGGTGTTTTTTAAATGCCCCTTTTCTCCTTAGGCCAGGTATGTTTTTTAAAAAAATATAGGGATAAGCCAGTGCCCTATAGAATCTCTTTAAATCACATGGCTTTCCACTCTTAGTGTTGAAAATATTTCATTTTTTACATCAATTTTAAACAATATCCCATTTTAAAATGATGGATTAGAAAGTATATAAAACCATAAAAAATAAAAAATGTTCATAATAATAATTAAGTTGTCATGAACTATCTTATTTTCTTTGGGGTTGATAGAACCTATATTGGGTAATCATACACTTGGTATTGTCACTGCAGCTTATAGAATTTCTGTAAATGTGTTTTGGAAAACAGGTATGTTGATTCCTTCTGTAGTGCTAGAATCTTCTAAGAGTCAGTTAACAGTGACATTTATTCTGTTTGCTCACTTGTCAGACACCAACATTTCTAGTAGCAGGCATCTTGCGCTGTCTGAGAAGTCCGGGTTCTCAACCATGGAATGCACACTGGATGTGGGGAAGAATTTCTTAACTAATAATAGTTGAAATATCAAAGTTTTAAATAATTTACTGTGTTGATAAATTACAATGCATTCCAGAGTGAGCCCTTCTAATAATGCTATTCTTAAATTCTTGCATTTTAATGTACTTTCTTGAGTGGGACAAGGAGGGCGGGGTATACTTCTGGTCCACAGACATGCCTACGGGGCCATATTGGTGTGAACATCATCTGGGTTGCTCACTGGGTTGGAAATAACCATAGAGGTCTGCTGTGAGAGGTCATGCCTCTACTTCTCATGCCTTTGGATGATATGGTTGGTTTCCATTGGAGAGTGATCTACTAGACCACTGTAGTTAATGGTGAGTAGGGAAAGACAGTGTCAGTGAAGTGTGGGTCTGTGTACTTTAATCTCACTGTAATAATCTTAGTTTCTGAAGTTAAGACTCAATTGAGATTATTATAATGTATACAAATTCCATGTGAAGTAAACCTATATATGCTATATTCAGACATTGGTAATCAACTAAGTCAGGACATTTTATGAAAAAAACTGAGAAGAAAGGCTTCCTTCAGAGAAAATAGCTAGAAACTGTCCTTTTGATACATATAGCCATCTCTGACAGAAAACAAAGGCTGGAGTTTATTTTTTGCCATCAGCCACATTCAGTGGAAAGGGTCATCCTTGCAGGTTGCTGAGTTTTACAGAATCAACTCCTTTGTAGTTGTGTGTGTGTGTGTGTGTGTGTAGAATGATTATGGTAGAACTAAAAAACTTTTCCCCAAACTGGGCAATTTATACTTAACTTGAGTACTTTAAAGCTTGACCATTCCATTAGTTATCTGAATATAGGAGAACACGATAGTCACCTAACTTTGCTGATGCAAAGATGGGATAGAACCCCTGATGTGTGTGGGGGAAGGAATCACAGCTTTGATTTTTTACCACACAGTCTTTTCCAGTTTTCTTTACGTGAGCCCAGGCAGTTGTAATTCTAGTTTTAAACTGTCCCTTACAAATTTGCCAGCATGTAGAAAGAAAGTCAAAGTTCTTGTGTTTGGACATTTCCTACACAGTGTTTATTTTTGCCTAATGACATATGAGGAAGTATGAAGGAAATTAGGCTAATGTCATGGGCATAATGTAGAGGGTTGGGCTGGAAGGAAGTCAAACTCTGAATGCTGGCTTTGTGTAAGAGGTTGTGAATACAAGATTATGCTGAGTAGGACAGATCCATGCCCAAAAGGGCTGGGGATGGGGGAGATGGTGAGTGTTCTGGTATAGGCAAGCAGGGTTTGCTCAGAGCAGTAGGCCAAACCCACTGTTTAAGGCTGTTAGAAGAGAAGTCCTTGGTGTTCCAGAGGCAATTGGGATTTATCACGTGCATACACACGGAAGTCAGCAAGCATATAACACTAAGTTTGTAGCTGGATAACTGAGGTCATACTGGGAAAATGGTGCTTCTTTTCATTCCAAAGTGCCTTGACTGGTCTTGTGGAGCTGTCACTCTTCTTCTCTGCTTTACCTACTAACAACTACTGTAAACTTTCCTGTTTCTTCCACACCTCACTATTTTGCTTCCTTGTGCCGTCTAGGCTTCCTGGCTCCTGCTCACTGTCTCTTATTGTGGTGGCCCCTAGCTTGCCTGCTGGGACACCAGCTGCTTTAACTGCTGTCACTGGCTGTGACTGACTCTGGAAACCCAGCACTGGAGATAAGGTCTGATGGCACCTGATCGGTTACTGCACAGTATAAAAGTTCTCCCTTGGCAGTTTTCCTGCCCCATGGCCCATCTTGTCTTAGGCCACTAGCCAGCTCTTATGAGACTCAGGTGCTGCTCTTCACATTAGATGAGGAGATGGAGGCAGAACCCTGTCAGATAATGCCTTTGAACAAGAAATTGCTTGAGGTGAGTCCATTCCTCAGAGAAAGCCTGTGGAACAGCATAAAGGGAGACCTTTGTGCTGAGCACTTGTATCTACAAGTTTTTGCTGAATGACTCCACATAATGGAGAGAAGAAGATTCAACTTTCTGTGGGAAATCCTGGAGAGGCAAAGAGCCTGGGAACTGGGTTGGAGGAGGGCAGAGAAAGAGGATCCCTCTTCCCCCTACATGTGGGGCTTACAGGAGGAACTTCAGAATTAAAATAATAAATTCTGGGCTTTTGGTCAAGATGGAGGTGTAGGTAGACACACTTCATCTCCTTGTGCAACCACAAGAAGAGTTACACATAAACCTCAAAACAACACCCAGAACTGTCATAAAATCTAACTATATGGAAGTCTGACAACCAAGGATTTAAAGAAGCCACATTCATCCAGAGGGGTAGGAGGGGCAGAAATGTGGAGTCAGGGTAGAGAGTCACGGAGATGCAGTGTGGCATGGAGAGGCTGTGGCAGTGATGGAATGGGCATTCCCACATTCACATGTGATGGATAAAAAACAGGAAGGATACCTTGGGAGCAAGCCATCCCAGCCCCAGGCCAGATGACACAGCCCAGGGTTGCAACACTGGGAATATAAAGACTCATAATTTCTGGTTGTAAAAAACAGTGGGGGTTGGGGCAGCTGAAGAAACTGCTGGTTTTTCAAGAGAGTTCATTTAAAGGGACTGCATAGACTTAGAACATACATAAACCCACCCATGCTGGCATTTACCACCAGGGCAACACCTGGAAGGGCACTACTCACATATGGGAAGGGAGTGAAATGACTAGAAACAGGGCAGTGCCCAACAAATGTCCAGAAGCCAGGCAGTGGCATTGTCCATTCTGTGAGCTATCTCCCCACCCAGAGCAACAATGCTGTGAAGCAGGTTGCCTCACCTTGGCAGTTATCTAAGGCTCTGCCCCAAACAACTTAACAATACACTAAGACAGGGAGTCAAAATAGCTCTACCTAACACACAAAAACAAACACAGAGAGGCTGCCAAATTGAGGAGACAAGGAAATATGGCCCAAATGAAGGAACAGAACAGAACTCCAGAGAAAGAACTAAGCAAAATGGACATAGCCAACCTATCAGATGCAGAGTTCACTGGTGATCAGAATGCTCAGAGAACTCATTGAGTATGACAACAACATAAAGGAAGAAATGGAGGTTATACCAAGTGAAATAAAGAAAAACCCACAGAGAACAAACTGTGAAAGAAGGAAGCTGGGATTCAAATCAATGATTTGGAACATAAAGAAGAAATAAGCATTCAACCAGAACAGAAAGAAGAAACAAGAATTCAAAAAATTAGGATGGTTTAAGAAGCCTCTGGGACATCCCCAAATGTTCCAATATCTGATTCATAGCTGCCAGAAGGAGAAGAGGAAGCACAAGAAATTGAAAACTTATTTGAAAAATAATGAAAGAAAACTTCCCTAATTTGGTGAAGGAAGTAGGCATATAAGGTCAGGAAGCACAGAGAGTCCCAAACAAGTTGGACTGAAAGAGGAACACACCAAGACACATTATAATTAAAATGCCGAAGGTTAAAGATAAAGAGAGAACTTTAAATATAGCAAGAGAAAAGTAGAGAGTTACCTACAAAGGAGTTCCCATAAGACTATCAACTGCCTTCTCAAAAGAAACTTCGCAGCAAGAAGGGACTGGAAAGAAGTATTCAAAATGATAAAAAGGAAGGACCTATAATCGAGATTACTCTACCCAGCAAGACTCTCATTTAGAATGGAAGGGCAGATAAAGTGCTTCCCAGACAAAACTAAAGGAGTTTTTCGCCTTTTCAATGCTAAAGGAGTTTATCACCAAGCCATTATTACATGAAAGGTTAAAGGGACTTATTTGAGAAAAAGAAGAAGATGAAAACCATAAACATTAAAATGACAACAAACTCACAACTATTAACAACTGAATATTAAAAACAAAAAACAAAAAAGTAAGCAAACAACCAGAATAGGAACAGAATCTCAGATATGGAGATGATTTGGAAGGTTACCAGCTGGAAGGGAAAAGGAGGAGAATAGGAGGAAAGGGGAGAAATTAAGAAGCAAAATTGGTAGGTACAAAATTGGCAGGGGGATGTTAAGAACAGTATAGGGAATGGAGAAGCCGAAGAGCTTATATGCATGTCCCATGGACATAAACTAAGGTGAAGGGGGGATTGCTTTAGGGAAGAGGGTACCGAGCAGAAGGAGGCAAAAGGGGAAAAATTGGAACAACTGTAATAGCATAATCAATAAAATATACTTGAAAAAAAAGAACTTGGTTTTGCTACATTATTAAAAATATCATGAATTCTTAATTACCTTTATGTTAATCTTTCCTCTTGCTCCCCTCTATATAGTACTTTTAATTATTTTTCAGGACTGGTATTGAATACAGAGGTTGGGGGGTCAATATGATAGGGATCAGAAACAGTATGTGAAGATGAGGGAACAAGCAGCAGAGAGGATTGTCTCCTGAATTGGCTGAAATTGCAGGAAAGACTTTAGACATTTAGTGGCCTAGAACTGGGTAGTATGCATGTTACCTAAATCTCCAAGGGACAGGGAGGTCTTATTTAACCTACAGATATCATATGAAGGGCAATGTATGGATGTAAACATGGGCCAGATACCAAAGGTGTAGTACTAAAGAATGTTTGGTCCAAATTGGAGGAAAAACCACAGACCAGAGAGGAGTGGGCCAAGATGGAGCCTCCACAGTGAACACACAGGCAGAGCCAAGAGGGCTCCAGAGCTGCTGGAATGTGGGTCAGAACCTCCTGTGTAGGAACGGCCTTGTCAGTGGGTAAAAAGCATTCTTTAGGACCACTTTAGTGAATAAAAAAAGGGAACCTAGAATGATGGAGGAAGAACCAGGGACCCAATCTCATCACAAGTCCCTTCCTAGCAGAGCTGGCTCTGGTAGATGTTATAAAATGCCTAAGAAAAATTCTCTGCAAACCCACTCTCCTAATGATCTCTCTTTTGGTTCAGTGTTTTCACTTCCCACTTCTCCCAGGCCCTCTCTGAAAGACAGAGCCATTCTAAGAAAAGGCTTTATTGAAACCCAACCTTGGAAGAGAGAAGATGGTGGCCAAGTAGGTGGAAGCTGAGTCCACTTGCTCTTGCACTTGACTTGGATACTTGGCTGATCTTCTGAAAAATAAACTGATCATTCAATGGAGTCTTACCTGATATGAAGTTTGGAAGCCAAGAAGTACAGAAGACACTTCACAATGGGAGCATACAAGACATGGTGGGGGTTGTGACCCCCAGTCAGCCAGCTAGAGGGGAGAACCCACCAATGAATGAGCCATCAACAATCAAAGCTCAAGTAAAACAAGAAAGCCCACATAAACTGAATAAAGGGCAACTCTAGAGCATCCAGATCAGGAGATCAAAGAGACTGAACCACTGAGTCTCATAGAACTCCTACCACAGTAGGCCACCCAATGAAGACAGGCAGGCAAAGCAGAACAATCTGAGATGCAGAAACAAACAAAACAAATCACCTAAAATGAAGAGACAATGAAATAACCCCCAATTGAAAGGTAAGAAGTAATCCTCAGAAAAAGAGCTAAATGAAATTGAGGCAAACAATCTATCAGACATAGAATTCAAAATAAGTATTATAAGGATGCTCAAGGAACTCAGTGAGAACGACAAGGAAACTTTATGGGAGCTACAAGGAACTTAGTGGGAACTAAAGCAGCATGCAGAAGGACATAGAAACTATGTCCTAGCATAAGAACCAGGAAGAAATGAAGAATACAATATCTGAAATGAAAAATATATTAGAAGGAATCAAGAGCAAGCTAGATGAAGCAGAGGGATGAATCAGCAAGCTGGAAGACAAGGTAGAAAGAAATACCCAGTCAGAGCAACAAAACAAAAAAAGACTCAAAAAGAATGAATATAGTTTAAGGGAGCTTCAGGACAACATGAAGCATAACAACATTCACATCATAGGAATATCAGAAGAAGAAGAAAAGGAACAAGGGATAGAAAGCCTGTTTGAAAAAAATAATGACAGAGAACTTCCCTATCTTGGTGAGGGGAAAAGTCATGCAAGTTCAGCAAGCACAGAGGATCCCCATCAAGATGAACCCAAAGAGGCCTACTCCAGGACACAACATAATTAAAATGGCAAATTTTAAAGACAAAGAGAGAATCATAAAGGCAGCAAGGGAGAAACAGCTAGTAACATACAAGGGGGGTTCCAATAAGTCTATCGGCTGATTTCTCAACAGAAACACTACAAGCCAGAAGAGACTGGCACAAAATATTGCAAGTAATGAAAAGCAAGGACCTACAACCAAGACTACTCTACCCAGCAAGGCTCTCATTTAAAATGAAAGGCAAAATACAGAGTTTTGTAGACAAAAGAAGGCTGAAAGAGTACATCTCTACCAAGCCAACACTGCAAGAGATGCTAAAGGACGGCTATAAAAGGGAGAAGAGAGAGAGACGGACAGAAAGGGAGAGAGAAATACAGGTATGGGAAAAATGGCAATGAATGAGTACCTATAAATAATAACCTTAAACATAAATAAATTAAATGCTCCAATCAAAAGACATAGCATAGCTAAATGGATAAGAAAACATGACTCACATATATGCTGTCTACAAGAGACTTACCTCAGAACAAAAGATCTCCACAGGTTGAAGGTAAAGGGATGGAAAAAAAATTCCAAGCAAATGAACATGAAAAGCAAGCTGGGGTAGCAATACTCATATCAGAGAAAATAGACTTCAAAACAAAATCCATAAAAAGGGACAAAGTAGGTCACTACATAAAACTTAAGGGAGTAGCCCAACAGGATGATATAACCCTTGTAAACATATATGCACCCAAAATAGGAGCACCTAAATATATAAAGACAGTCTTGGAAGTCCTCAAGAAAGATATTCACAACAACATAGTCATCTTATGGGATTTTAACAACCCACTGTTGACAATGGATAGATCTTCCAAACAAAGAATCAACAAGAATATTGTGGCACTAAATGACACTGTAGACCAAATGGATATAAATATTGACAGGGCTACCTAAAGAAGATAGAAAAATCTCATATAAACAATTAATATATATTAACATATATATGGAAACTTTCACCACAAAGAAGCAAAATATACAGTCTTTTCAAATGCACATGAAACATTTTCAAAGTTAGACTACATGGCAGAATAAAACAAACCTTGAAAATGTTAAGAAAATTAAAATCATATCAAGCCTGTGCTCAGATTACAGTGGATTGAAACTAGAAACCAATCTAAAGGAAAGAACTCAAAAACATTCAAATACATGGAGACTGAATAACATGTTTTTAAATAATGAATGAATCAACAATGAGATCAAGGAGAATATCAAAAAATATCTGGAGACAAATGAAAATAAACACACAACAACCAAAAACCTATGGGACACAGTGAAGGTAGTACTGAGAGGGAAGTTCATAGCAATACAGGCCTACCTAAAGAAGATAGAAAAATCTCAAATAAACAAACTAACCCTACATCTATAAGAACTAGAGGAGCAACAACAAAGCCCACAGAAAGTAGAAGGAAGGAAATAATCAAGATCAGAGCAAAATTAAATGATGTAGAGACTAAAAGAACAATTCAAAGGATGAATAAAAACAGTAGCTGGTTCTTTCAAAAGATAAAAAGTTGGCAAACCATTAACCAAACTCATCAACAAAAAAAGAGGTAGGACCCAAATAACTAAAATCAGAAATGAAAGAGAAGTTACAATGATACCATAGAAATACAGGGGATTGTAAGAAATTACTATGAACAACTATATGACAAGAAATTGGACAACCTGGGTGAAATGGAAAAATTTCTAGAAACATACAGTCTTCCAAAACTGAATCAAGAAGAAGCAGAGAGCCTTAATAGACCAATAACAACTAGTGAAATTGAAGCAGTAATCAAAATACTCCTGGCACACAAAAGCTCTGAACCAGATGGCTTCACAGGTGAGTTTTACAAAATATTTGAGGAAGAACTAACTCCTATCTTTCTCAAGCTATTCCAAAAAATTCAAGAAGGAATACTCCAGAACTCTTTTTTATGAGACCAGTATCATCCTAATTCTAAAACCAAGTAAATACACACAAAGAAAGAAAACTATAGGCCAATATTTCTGATGAACATAGATGTTAAATCCTCAACAAAATATTGACCATCCAGATTCAGCAATACATTAAAATGATCAAACACCATGATCAAGTGAGATTCATCCCAGGGATGCAAGGAAGGTACAATATTTGCAAATCAATAGATGTAATGCACTACATTAAAAAATGAAAAACATAAACCACATGATCATATCAATAGATGCTCAAAAAGCATTTGATAAAATCCAGCACCCATTTATGATTAAAAAAACACTCAGAAAAGTGGAAATAGAAGGACTATACCTCAACACAATAAAGGTCACATACTAGAAACCTACAGCCAGCATCATACTGAATGAGCAAAAACTAAAAGTTTTGCCTTGGGATCAGGAACAAGACAAGGGTGTCCGCTTATACCAGTCTTATTCAACATAGTACTGGAAGTTCTAGCCACAGTGATCAGACAAGAAATAAAAATAAAAGTCATCCAAATGGGAAAGAAGGAAGTAAAACTCATTATTTGCAAACAACATGATAGTGTACATAGAAAATCCTATAGATTTCACAAAAAAACTACTAGACCTAATAAGTGACTTTGGCAAAACAGAGGGATATATAGCCACTATCCAGAAATCAAAGGCATTTTTGTAGACCAACAATGAAATATCAGAAACAGAAATTGGGAATAAAATTTCATTTACTATAGCAATAAGAAAAAAAGTACCTAGGAATGTATTTAACCAAGGAAATAAAAGACCTGTACTCAGAAAACTATAGAACACGAAAAAAAGAAATTAAGGAAGATACAAATAAATGGAAGCATATACTGTGTTCATAGATTGGAAGAATTAACATAATTAAAATGTCCATACTACCCAAAGCAATCTATAAATTCAATACAATCCCTATTAAAATACCAAAGGCATATTTCGTGGATCTAGAGCAAATATTTATATAGGGAACCAAAAAAAAAAAAAAAAACCCCTCGAATAGCCTCAGCAATCTTGAGAAAGAACAAAATAGGAGGGATCACAATACCTGATATCAAACTATACTACAAGGCTACTGTAATCAAAACAGTCTAGTACTGGCATAAGAACAGACATATAGATCAATGGAACAGAATGGAGAGTCCAGAAATAAACCCATGTCTTTATGGTCAATTAATATTTGACAAAGGGGGCAGGAGCAAAAAATGGAGTAAAAATAGCCTCTTCAGTAAGCAGTCTTGGGAGAACGGGACAGGTACATGCAAAAAAAAAAAAAGTGAAACTAGACCACCAACTTACAACATATACCAGAAAAAACTCAAAATGGATAAAAGACTTAAATATAAGTCCACACCATAAAAGTCCTAGAGGAAAACATAGGTAGTAAAATTTCAGATATCCCACATGACAATATTTTTGCCAACATATTTCCTAGGGCAAGGGAAATAAAGGAAAACATAAACAAATGGGACTATTTCAAACTAAAAGCCTTCTGCATGGCTAAAGAAACTATCATCAAAATGAAAAGGGAACTGACCTTATGGGAGAACATATTTGCCAATGATACCTTGGACAAGAGTTTGATCTCCAAAATATATAAAGAACTGATATGAGTCAATACCAGGAAGACAAACAATCCAATTAAAAAATGGGCAAAGGCTTAGGTGCCCATCAGTAAATGAATGGATCCAAAAACTATAGTATATTTAAACAATGGAATACTATGCAGTAGAAAGAAAGAGGGAGCTCATACCCTTTGCAACAGCATGAATGGAACTGGAAGGCATTATGCTAAGTGAAATAAGCCAGGCGGTAAAAGACAAATACCATATGATTTCACCTTTAACAGGAAACTAAACAATAAAACAAACAAATAAGGAAAATATAACCAAAGACACTGAAATAGAGAACAGGCTGACACTGACCAGAGGGGAGAGGGGAGGGAATTTCAGGGGAGAATGGGAAGAGTCTACAGGAACAAGTATAAAGGACACATGGACATAAACTAGGGGGAGTGGAAATGGGAGGGAAGTGGGGAGGGCTGGGGGGTAGGCTGGGATGGGGGTAAAAGACAGAAAACTGTACTTGAATAACAATTAAAATAAAATAAAAAAAAATGGGCAAAGGACCTAAATAGACACTTCTCCAAGGAGGACATACAGATGGCCCATAGACATATGAAAAAAATGCTCAACCTCACTAGTCATCAGAAAGATGGAAATCAAAAACCCAATGATGTATTACCTCACACCTGTGAGAATGGCCATCACTAATAAAGCAACAAACAGTAAGTGCTGGTGAGGATGGGGAGAAAGGGGAACCCTAGTGCACTGTTGGTGGGAATGCAGACTGGTGCAGCCACTGTGGAAACATTATGGAATTTCCTCAAAAAAAAAAACAAACCTAAAAATGGAACTGCTTTTTGATCCAGTGCTTCCACTGTGGGGAATATACCCTAAGAATCCCAAATCACCAATTCAAAAGAACTTATGAATCCCTACGTTCATAGCAGTGCTATATACAATAGCTAAGTGCTGGAAACAGCCTAAATGCCCCCCAGTAAATGAGTAGATCAAAAAACTATGTCCCTGGTTGGTGTGGCTCAGTGGATTAAGTGCTGGCCTGCTAACCAAAGGGTCACCAGTTAGATTCCCAGTTGGGGCACATGCCTGGGTTGCAGGCCAGGTCCCCATTGGGGGTGCACAAGAGGCAACCACATATCCATGTTTCGCTCCCTCTTTCTCCCTTCCCCTCTCTCTAAAAATAAATAAAATCTTAACAACAACAACAACAAAACCCTGTGGTACATTTACACAATGGAATGCTTTGCAGCAGAAAAGAAAGAAGGAACTTTTACCTTTTGTGACAGCATGGATGGAACTGAAGAATATTATGCTAAGTGAAATAAGCCAATTGGTGAAAGACGAATACAATATGATCTCATCTATAAGAGGAACCTAATGAACAAAATAAACTAACGAACAAAATAGAACCACAAGCATGGAGACATAGAACAGACTGATACTGACCAGAGGGGAGGGGGAAGGAGGATAATGGTGGAAAGAAAGGGAAGGGACTAGTCAAAGAACCTGTGTGAATGACCCAGGTACGTTGACAACAGTGTGGGAATTGACTCCAGGTGCCAGGGGTGGGATGGGCAGAGGAGGGCAAAGGAAGAAAAACTGGGACAACTGTAACAGAATGACAATAAAAAATGATAAAAAATCCCAACCTTGCAATGAAAATGCATAAATGAACACTGAGGAAGTAAGCTGTGGAGTGGGTTTTTGAGAGTGCATTGGTGTTAGTTACCTGCCTCCTCTTGGCTATAATAGAAGTCATGCAGCTTAAAAACTCTGACTGCTGATTTGAAAATTTACCCCACGCAGTGACTGATAATAGAAGCTTTTAGGAATGACTGAAAAGAGAGGGGGAAGGGATGGCAAGCAAGTACCTGGAAACATGTGGATGAGGTTTGGATGATGAAAACAAAGATGATTAAAACTCTGGTCACTTTCACCCGAGAGGTGCTCGTATGTTTAGATTTCTCATGTCTGTGTGATAGGCTGGGAAATAGAGGCACAGAGAAGGAGAAGTGGCTTGCAAGCTGTCAAGTCCATCTTGGTGTCATTATTTAAAGAGGTACAGTGACTTTGTCACTGATGGCGGCTTATTTTGAAGCAACCATTGGGAGGAAAATCAGGCCAGGCCTCTCACACAAATCTGTCTCCAGTATCTTGCTGCATCTGTCTTTTGCAGCACTTGTAGTAGGCATTTGGCCATTCCTAGCAAGATGTTGCTGTGGACAATGGGCCATTCAAAAAGCTAAATGAGGCAGAAGTTTAAAAAAGAAAAAAAAAGACTTTCTGTTTGACAGGGGAATTCTCCAAAAGAGAAGGCACCACCTCATCTTTTCCTGTTAGTCTTTGCACAAGGTCTTTTCCCTCACTTGGAAATTAAAGCCCTTTTCTCGATTTTCAGATCTACTATGGATATTCTTAGGGGCCACTTAGTGGTTCAGATTTTTTTGGAAGGATGGTAGATGGGACTTAGCTTCCTTTATGCTGAGTTTGAGGCTGAGGTGAGGGCTGTGATCTCTCTTCTGTTCATTTTGTCAAGAAAGAAAGGAAGGAAGGGAGAGGAAAAGGAAGGGAAGGCAGAAAGGAGGAAGGAAGGAAGAAGGAAGGAAGGAAGGAACTTATGTCAAGTATACATGTTGCATTCTTAGAGAAACAATCTAATGGGTCAGCACTGGTTTTAGCAGACTGGAGGGGAATCTATAGTCTAGAATAGTGACTTCTAAAATGCAAATACACAGTCAGAGCACTTGGAAGAATATTTTAAAAAATACTGATGCCTGGCCTCATTTCCAGAAATCCTGATTCAATTGGTGTATTAGTTTCCTAAGGCTGCTGTAACAAAGGACCGCAGACTAGGGGGCTTAAACAACAGAGGTTTATTTTCTCACAGTTCTGGAGGCTGGAAGTCAGAGATCAAGGTATTGGCAGGATTGATTCCCCTTGAGGCCTCTCTCCTTGTCTTGTTGATGACTATCTTTTCCCTGTGTTTTTATATATTATTTCCTCTGTATTTGTCTGTGTCCTAATCTTCTCTTCTTATAAGGACAACAGTCATATGGGATTAGGTCCCATCCTAATGATTTTATTTTATCTTAGTTACTTCTTTAAAGACTCTATTTAAAATATGGTCACATTCTGATTTACTGAGGGATTAGGACTTCAGCATATGGATTTGGGAGGAACACAATGCAGCCCATTGCAATTGGCCTGGGTGGAACCTGAGCATCAGCACTTTAAAAGTCCCCCCTGGGGGCTCTGATTGCAGCTGAGGTTGGGAGTCACTGTTCCAGATGAATCTCTCCTAGTGGCCAGAAACAGCTGTTTGAAACAAAATCCCTGGACAGTAGAGTTTTTACCTTTTAAAAGTGTTGGGAACTTGTGTGGAAAAGGCTACTGTCAGCAGAACAATGTTGAGAGCTTTTGATACCAAAGGAGGTAGCCATGGGGAGACTTTGTGACAAGGTCCCACTGGCCGACCTGGGAGGACGGAACTCTGATTCACACATTGGGGTGCCCTAGCAGGGTGCTCACTACACTTGAGGAGAGCATGCTCTGAGGGTAGTCAGCCTCTTTCACTCCACTGCTGGATTTCCGGAGCTTTGTGATCTGCAGTTTGGTTTCCTGAACTGACCTACCCCCTAGGAAGGGAGTGCCCTGTGAAGGCAGCTGGTCTCAGTTCCTGGGCCAGGAATACTGTAGAACCTTACATAACCCTGCAGTTGAGCTCTAGAAAGGAATGTCTGCTGCATGTGAAAATGCTTAATGAGAGGTGAACAATTAATGGAAGGAGAACGGGGCTGTTCCCAGGCTGAGTTGGAGCGAGTGGTGACTGACGTGTGGGGGCTGAGTGTCTCATCCTGACTCATCTACAGCTCACCCAGCTCACAACAGGCACACATTCAAGTCTCAAATAATTCATCTCATGGCAAGGATTCTGTTTCTACGTGGGTCTTGCCCTGCAAACTCAGTTTTGACGCTTTAAAGCGTGGTTAATTTTTTCCTTTGAGAATTTTTCTGTCAATCTGTCTTTTATTTTTGTTCATATCTGATGATCATCTAGTGTCTCCTCTTTTTCCTTGGCTGGTTGTTCACAAGTGAAAGAAAGTTCTTTCACCTTAGTTACTCAGGTTCTCATCTTTACTTTTTTGTCCTTTATTTTCTCATCGAGAAGAACGAACTCCCATTTGCAGCTTAGAATGAATGTCAGGCACTGGTGTAAGGGCTTTACTTACTTTGTCACATTTAATCCTCTCATAGAACCAACACAGTCAGTGTGATTACTATCCCCATTTTACAGATGAGGGATTCAAGGCTTAGAGTGGTGAACTGCCTGGGAATATCCAGTAGTGGTAGAGTTGGATTCAAATCAATATCACTCTGACTCGAAATCTTATTCCCAGCCACTGTGTATCTGAGCCATGTTGATGCGTCACTGGTGATCTCATCCAATCACATGGCTTTAAAATCCATCTACATGATGTGTGATTTTACATTTACATGGCTAATGTAGACTTTCTCCTGAGCTCTAGACTTTGGTATCCAACTGCCTATCAACCCCTCAAACCTAATGTGCCCTGATAAGAGCTCAGAAAGCCCCTCCCCTTCATTAGTGTGCTCCTGCTCAGTCTTTTCTCTCTGTAAATTTGCCTCCATTCAGTTACTTATGCCAAAGTGTGGGAGTCACCCTTGATTCCTCTCTTTCTTACAGCCCACATGCAAGTCATCAGCAAATACAATGGGACTAACAATATCCAGAATCCAACCAACTCTTCCCACCTCCACTGTTACTGCCCTCCTACTGTCTATTCTCAACACAGCTCTCAGGATGACTCAGCTTATGTCTCTCCCTTGTTCAAAATCCTTTGGTGCCTTTCTGTCTCATCCTGAGGGTGTCAGTTATTGTCATTGGCTCTCAATGACAAATCCATCTTTCTATACTTGATTTTATGTGGCTGGGGCTGGGCCCCTGAAAACCATCACTCTCCTTTATTAGCTGGGTCCCTATTGGGTTCAGCCAGTTGGGGGTGCTAGAATGAACCAACACCTCTGGGGTAGGGAGAGAGGAGTTGCTCCTTCCAGTTGTGTTTTCTGGGAGTTCCTATCTGCTTGCAGCTCTAGTGAGTGGCACCCCAGCTGCTTCTTCACCCTGGCAGTGGCAGTTCCTTCCTGTAGCAACAGTTGAATTCACTTTGCAACTTTTCCCATACTCAAAAAGCAGTGTCACTGTGCTTCCTAAGGGACAGCAGCTCTAGCTGCCGTTGACCTCTGTCAGTGGTCTGGACTCCAGCCTCATAGGACCTACCCTCTTCTGAACTTCTAAGTTTTAAACATTCACCCTTTGCTCCCCTAGCCCTAGAGGTGGAGAGAGCTTCCAGCAGTAGCTATTTCTCTTACCCACTCACCTGGTTAATGACTTTATTCTTAATTAATGTTTCTTTATATCAAATTAGCTCTGTTGAAATAACTGATGTGACTTCTGTTTCTCAACTGGACCCTGACTGATGTTCAGAGTCAAAGCCAAAGTCCTTAAAATGGCTGGTAAGAAACTTATTATTATTAGTTCTAATAGTGGCAATAATAACAGCAATTCTGCAGAGTTTCTCCTTTATCTCTCTAGGGTCTCCATGAGCTGTCACCATCTGATAGACTAAATATTTACTTGTTTACTTATTAATTGCCAATCTCCTCCTGACTTTTCCTACTTTAAAGATCACTACACCCCAGACTTTAGAACATGTCGGGCACATAGTAAATGCTTGATAAATTATTGGTTGGATAAATAAATTAATTGAAGTTCTGGACTTTCAAAACTCAGACTAATGTGCCCTGGCCCAGAGGGCTCTGCTATCATGCCTCAGAGCATGCTGGCCACATAGGAAAATGACTATAGGTTCTTTCTCTAATGATTTGCGAGGGAGAGCTGGATTGACATTGTCCATGCACCCACAGTGTCCATGAGCTGTTCTCTTTTCTACCAATTGCTATTGCTAGATCTGGGGGATAAAAAAACACCCTGCAACAAAATTTAGAAGTTGCTGAGTCTATGATATCTGAACTTTACCCTATTTTTCTATTCTGCCTGGGTTTTGATCTAATGGACATCAAGGGGTTGCCTTGTGAGAATATGATCCCAAGAATTTCATTTATAATGAAAGAGCTTGGGAATGTTGGTTGTTAGCTTCTTGTTGTCATCTGTATAAATACTGTGTTTGTGGATTGCCACACCTCACTTCTAAGATGGAGCCTCCCTCCCTAATCTAGGAGGGCTGACAATATTTTTAGACGAAGAAGTGTCAAGACAATTTCTTAACATTAGCAATTAGTGCAGGCCCAACTTCACAGGGTTGAAGGTTGAATCAACCCTAAGTCCAGCACTTTATAGGCTACTCCCTGCCCTGCTGGATTGTGGGTAAGCTCCCTGGATTACAATGGCAGCTGCTGGGTCTCACTGCTGCGATTCATCTGCTCAGTCTTGTTTGCCTTGGATTTCAGCCACTCAGGTTTCAAAAGGTGCTGAGCTGGCCACTGTTCCTGGCCCCAGAACACAGGTGTGATTGGTGCCATATTAAATGCTAGTGGCAATTATGGTTGCTGATTTGAAAGGAAGCTGAACATATTGGCTTTCATCAGATCAGCTTTGCTTGGCCACATCCACCTTTCCATGTGGGCAAACGAGGGCTGAATTCTTGATTCAGGCAGACTCTTTCAAGGTGTTGGTCCTCTGGGCTTGGACAACTAAACAAGACAACCTTGTGAAGTTGGGCACTGTGTACACTGTCACTGAACTTGATGTCCTGTGAGAGGAGAATTTTTAAATTATTATTTATATATTTTTATTTTATTTTTTAATATATTGTATTGATTATGCTATTAAAGTTGTCCCATTTCTCCCCCTTTATTCCCCTCTGCCCTACACCCCCTCTCCCACCTGCATCTCCCCCACACCTTAGTTCATGTTCATGGGTCATACATATAATAAGTTCTTTGGCTTCTACATTTCCTATATTACCTTAACCTCCCCCGTCTATTTTGTATCTGCCATTTATGCTACTTATTCCCTGTACCCTTTCCCCATTTTTCCCCATCCCCTCCCCGCTGACAACCCTCCATGTGATCTCCACTTCTGTGATTCTGTTGCTGTTCTAGTTGTTTGCTTAGTTCATTTTTGTTTTTGTTTTATTTTTTAGATTTGGTTGTTGATAGTTGTGAGTTTGTTGTCATTTTACTGTTCATAGTTTTGATCTTCTTTTTCTTAGATAAGTCCCTTTAACATTTCATATAGTAAGGGCTTGGTGATGATGAACTCCTTTAACTTGACCTTATCTGGGAAGCACTTTATCTGCCCTTCCATTCTAAATGAAAGCTTTGCTGAATAGAGTCATCCTGGATGTAGGTCCTTGCCTTTCATGACTTGGAATACTTCTTTCCAGCCTCTTCTTACCTGCAAGGTTTCTTTTGAGGAATCAGTTGACAGTCTTATGGGAACTCCTTTGTAAGTAACTATCTCCCTTTCTCTTGCTGATTTTAAGATACTCTCCTTCTCTTTAATCTTGGCTAATGTAATTATGATGTGCCTTGGTGTGTGCTTCCTTGGGTCCAACTTCTTTGGGACTCCCTGAGCTTCCTGGACTTCCTGGAGGTCTATTTCCTTTGCCAGATTGGGGAAGTTCTTCTTCATTATTTGTTCAAATAAATTTTAAACTTCTTGCTCTTCCTCTTCTCTTTCTGGCACTCCTATGATTTGGATGTTGGAACATTTAAAGTTGTCCTGGGGGTCCCTAAGCCTCTCCTCATTTTTTTTGAATTCTTATGTCTTCGTTCTGTTTTGGTTGGATGTTTATTTCTTCCTTCTGGTCCAAACCATTGATTTGAATCCCAGTTTCCTTCTCTTCACTATTGGTTCCCTGTACATTTTCCTTTATTTCACTTTGCATGACCTTCACTTTTTCCTCTATTTTGCAACCATACTCAATCAGTTCTGTGAGCATCCTGATGACCAGTGTTTTGAACTTTGTGTCTGATAAGTTGGCTATCTCTTCATCGCTTAGTTGTATTTTTTTCTGAAGCTTTGATCTGTTCTTTCATTTGGGCCATATTTTTTGTCTCAGTGTGCCTGTTACATAGTAAGAGGTGGAGCCTTAGGTATTTGCCAGGCAGGGCAATGGTTGCTTGCTGTGTTGTGGCACTGTATGTGGGGGAGGGGTCAGAGAGGGAACAATGCTATTTGCTCAGCTCTCTGCCAGCTTTCAGTCACTTCTGCTGCTACCCACAAGCAAATTGGGCCCTTCTGGTGCTGATTCCCATGTGGGTGGGTTTGTGTACATTCTAGGACCCTGTGGATCTCTTCAACAAACTTTTCTGTGAGGTTGGGAGTTTCTCCTGGTACCTCAACCCCCACAGGTTTTTTCAGTTAGAGGTTTTGAGGCTTTATTTCTCTGGGTTTTGCAGTCTACCCTGGGTTTTGCAGTCTACCTCGCTCCCCAGTTGTTCCTCTTGGTTTATCTGCACGCAAATGTGGGACTTCCCACTTCACCAGCCACCGTTTTGCCACGAGTCCTCTCTGCTCTGGCTGTCCATCTCTGCCCCTCCTACCAGTGTGGATGAATATTTCTTTTTCAACTTCATGGTGGTCAGATTTCCATACAGTTTGATTTTATGTCAGTTCTGGTTGTTTTTTTGTTTTTAAATTTGTTGTTGTCCTTCTTTTGGTTGTTTGAGGAGGCACAATGTATCTACCTAGGACTCCATCTTGGCTGGAAGTTGAAAAGAGATTTTTAAACACACAAAACCCTTCCCTCTAAGGGTTTAGTGTTTGCTCACTTTGGGCTCAAGATATTGCTCAGTTTAGAGCTGCTACTGCCTTAGTTTACTGACATGTTTGAAACAAAAAAATCTGAGTTATGTTTCAATTTTTGAAATATATGTTGGAAGTAATTACTAAGCACCTTCAGAATAGCTAGCACTGTGCTAGGTACTATGAGAAATGCAAAACCAAAGACTTAGTTACTGTCCTCAGGAAGTTCCCAATCTATTTAGAGAAATATGAAGTACACATACTCACAGACACATCAAACAAGAATATATGTATATAAGCATTAAAAAACCTGTACAGATAGGAGTGCCATGGAAACTCAAAGAACAGATAATTATGGACCTGTGTTTGCTGGAGAAGGCTTCATTGGAATTTGAAGTGGCCTTGGGAAGACTGTGGATTTAGACTGATAAGAAGAAAGGGAGAGAACCATGAGGCTGGAGGGAACCTGAGCAGGAGCTTGGTGGCAAGAATATGTGCTGCATACACAGCGATTACAAAGAGATGAGCTCTCTCCCAGGGAGTCATTAGAGAGGGAGCAGAGCAGATGGGAAAGGACAAAGCATTGGAGGACACCCAATCTGGTTGGGTAGACAGGATATGTGCATAAAAGACAGTCAGATTGTTGTTTTGCAATTAAAATATTAAAAGAAGATACAAAGTAAAAAAACTATATAAGAAATACTTAGTAACTGGACCTTAAAAGGCAAATGAAAGGTATAAACAAGAAGTGTTTCAGGATTGCAGGGGGAGGATTGCAGGATTCAGGAGGGGGCACCCAGGGACGGCTTTGTAGAGGATTTCTGAGGGGAATACATTTTAGGAAAGGAAAAGTGGGTGGAGAGGCAGGAGAAGGATGTATGGGAGATAAAGTGGGGACTCAAAAGCAAAACTAAGTCTAGAATGTCTCTGGTTACTTGGTAAAGAAGGACACGGGTATTTGGCTAGGATCGAAGTCAAGATGACAAAGTTTGTACCAGTTATCCTGGGGAAAGCAGCCAGGAAGTGGATAAGGGACAAATAACGGGATTACTCAACATCTGCCAGGGCCAAGCTGTGTTAGAATGGTGTGAGACTGTGGTGGGCCAGGTTTGAGGGTTATGGGCCCTTGTCCAAGTGTGTTTTGTAATTCCAAATATTAAGATTGGGAAAAGGTGGGGTTCATTAGAAGGGAGGGCCTGAGAGGATAAAGTCTGACTTACTGATGAAGACAGACAGCATTTATATAGCTGAGTACAAGGTTCGGTGGGCTTGGGGGAGGATTCTGGAGGAATGGGAGGAGAGCCTGTTAGGTTAGGAAACTGGTGGAGGTGGAAGCAGTCTTGTGCTGACGAGGTTCTGGGAGACATGTTGGCCAACATGGCAATGAACTGAGAGGAAGAAGAATAAGGGAAGCTGGAAGGAGATTAAAGAAGAAACCAGAGCAATAAATGTTTTCTTTAATACTTCTCTACAGGAAGTTAGGTTGAGTTAGCCTGTAAGGAGTAACATGAATAATATGACAATGATAAGATAACTAACTTAGATCTTGAAACAGACCAGTCTCCAAATTTCTTTAGATTTTCTTTGTTTTCTGTCCAAACTTATTTTATTAAACACTCTTTGATTAATATTTCTGATAGATTTTAGAAGTTGAAAGAGCAGGGATTAATAAACAATGTCACCCCAATAAATTTACTTTTTTTTAAAAAAGAAGAGAGCAGGGATTAGACTTAGTTTTGAAACTCAGCTCCATCACTTCCTAATTGTGAGATTTTAGGTAATTTGCTCAACCTTCCACTCTTGATTTTCTTACCTGTAAAATGGGAATAACAAGACCTTTGTTATGGGGATTATTATCATTTAAAAATTGGAATTTCAGAGGAGTTTGTGTGTTTCAGTGTGAGTTGCTTTGAGCCCTGCCCATTTTCCCCACACTCCTTCTCTTTCTCACTCCTCACACACTAAGTAAACATGTCTGCTTAGATTTGTCTGAGCCCAGGTAACCAGAAGTAAGCCAGTATTTAAATTTTTTAAATTAAAGTATAGTTTACATACAATATTACATTCATTCCAGGTATGCAACATAGTGATTTGACATTTATATACCTTAAAATATAATCACCACTCTAAGTCTAGTCTGTCACTGTTCAGAAATATTATAATATTGTTTATTATATTCCCCAATAAGCCAGTATTTTTTAACAACTTTCAAATCATGCTACTTTTAAGCACAGTAAGGGAAGAAAAACAAATTAACCCTGTGAGTTGGGGCTATTAGGCAAATTCTAACAGTCTTCCTAAGTTAGTTGGGATCTTTTTCTCCTAGATTCACATCAGCATTGATGGCAGTCTCTTCCCACATTGACTGAATTAAGAGTCATTGTGTGCTGAGTAACGTGGCCCTTTGCTGGGAGGAAAGTGGGCAGCACTCGTAAGGGTCACTGAGATGCTGTGGGAACTGTGCAGGAGCTCCATGAGCTCAAGGTACCACATAGTCTCTGAGTCATGTTTCCAAGCATAACTCATATCTGTGAAATATAACAGGGGAAATTAAATGAGTCCAGGCAGGAAACAAGTTCAAAAATATTTGGAAAATATTAAAGAAAGGGAAAAATCTTCAAGAGATCTGATCCTCACCTTTCTTTTTTCATATAAAACATTTTGGTTCTCTGGTTATACCTTTTCTTGAAATATATTAGCAATACAGTGTTCATTTGACAACTATGCTATTTCCTTTTCAGTATTGTATGTAGGGTGAAATTTTAGTTTCTAGTTCCTTGATGAGTTCCATTTCATTGGCATAGAAGGTCTATAATAGTCATGGGTTTGACCAGGATTTTGTTTTTTCTAATTTAATTAGTCTAAAGTACAGATGAAGACTTTATGGGCTGAGGTCAAGAAATCATACTACATACTTGCCCAATACTTTTTGCCTATAGATTTCAGATTCTTAGCTCATTGACAGAGTAGTTGAGAGAACAGAAATTTAAATTAAGTAATTCTTACTCAATATTTCTATTGTGTAAATTTCACAAAGAAAACCACCTGTGTTGCCCTGACTGGTGTGGCTCAGTGGATCGAGCATGGGCCTGTGAACCAAAGGGTTGCCAGGTTGATTCCCAGTCAGGGCACATGCCTTGTTTGCAGGCCAGGTCCCCAGTAGGGGACATGTGAGAAGCAACCACACATTGATGTTTCTCTCCCTCTCTTTCCCTTTCCCTTCCCCTCTCTCTAAATAAATAAATAAAATCTTTATTAAAAGAAAAACTACCTGTGTTGTCTTCAACTTATTTGCTTCTATGGCTTTCCTGGAAACCACTTTATTAAGCAACCAAAATGAGGATGAAGTTTGTCATAAAAAGGTACTCTGGTATAAAACTTTTTCAAAGACAGACATTGAAAAATTGCCCATTGGATTATAATTTTCGTGCTTATGTGTAGGTAAGGGAGGGAAAAAGTTGTTCATTACAAGTTCATTATAGGCCTCTTTTGCTATTTGATCTCTGGCCATCAAAATTTTTGCTCTCAGAACTTAGGAAGCAAATTAATTCAGATAAATCCATCATTCTATGAAATCTCGTCTCAATTCTTGTTTATCGAAGCTCAGGAACAAAATAGATTTTTCCTTTCCAAACTCACTGTATAAACATTCACTAGCAGAATTTAGTAATCAAATAAATTTAGATGATGAGAGAGGTTTTTCCCCCCTCTTGCTTATTAGAAACTGTTCATTTATTGTAGAAAATTAGAAAAGTACAGAGAAGAATGACGGTAACAAAAACAACTCATTGTCAGAGGTATAATCTTAATGCTAATATCCCATGATGGTTTATGTCAGGGAGTGAGAAATGCTCTTCCTTTGTTTCTTCCTTTTCCTCTTCATGCGTCCCAGGTCATAAACATTCAGAATCCATAGGGATTTTTTAAAAAAAACTGTTTGCTGATAGATCTGCATGTTGGCTTACATGGCTGCATTTGGTCAGTGTATGTGTAAGATTTTCCCCATTGTCAGCCTTCTGCAGTTGACTCTGGATTAGGTCACTGGGCCTTCTCTTGGAGACTTGCTTCTTGTTCTTTCCAGGCTCTGGAGAACAGTCTACTAGACTGTTTTACTAGGGTGACATTTATAGTCACAGGATTCATGAACATGTGTGATCAGCTATTGACAGTAACTCATTTCCCTACTGATAGACAAGAGTGGGCATGCACAGTTAAAATATAGTTTAAAATCTAAGCATAAAGAAAGTCAGAAATAAAACTGATACAGAACTGATGGCATACATTGACTTAAAAAGATACATTTTCTCCTAAGTGCGCAAAAAACCCCCACAAAACTCCACTACTGCTGTCTGGTGTCCAACTGAGTGTGTGAGCAAAACAAAGCCAGATGTAGTCCATTAACTTCCAGGTTTTCTTCGGCAACACTGCCATGGCCACCTTCCCTACCACACTCATTTCCTCTAACAAGCTTCCTCAGTTTCATCTGCATCGATTATTGGGGCTATAGCTGCAAGCAAAGGTACAGAGCCTGGTTATTCTAGTCCATTGCTAGGTAAAGTGGCCATGGTGCAAAGGTGCCTCTCAATTCAGCATGTCTGCTTTCTTCCAGCCTCTGACCACAAGTGTTCGTTGTGAATATGACTCTTGCCAAAGTAAACATTTCTGTCATCTGGCTTTTTGCAAAATGACATCAACTCCGATAGTTGCTTCATTCCTGGTTAGGATTTAGGCCACTATCTATTTGGTATCTTTAATGGAATTAGAGAAAGCACCCCCTCTAAGCCGATGAGCCCTCTGGGACTGGACACAAATAGCACCACCGTGTGTGAAAACAAGGCAGTGTCCTCCAGTTGGATGGAAGTGCTGCCGAAGGTGGAATGAGGACTTGACTTCAGCTCCTTTGGCAGTTCACAGGCTGCACAGTCATTCATAGCAGCCCAGTCAGGGCAACAGAGCACTTGGCAGAAGGCATTCTGGATGAATTTTTGATTATACGTACACACCTTTCTTGCATAGGGCTTTGAGTACCCTGACTACACTCTCACCTCACCATTCCTATGCACTCAAGGCAAAATGTTAGCTTCATAGACTAACAGAAACCTAGTGAGAGAAATTACTTACCTGGGATACGATGTGAGCCAGCAGTCCTGCCAAGACCAGAACTCGGTATTTTAACTGGTTCTATAAATCCCCCAGTGGGACTTGACTTAGATTTAATTTAGTTTTTAAATCTTGGCAAACTGGATGCTGTGTGTTTGTGTAGACTTGCACCATTTAAAAGGTTCTTGGAGTTTAGATCCTGCATGTAATTTGCTACATTAGCTTTGGACAAAAATATTTGCTTTTTGGTCCTTTGTGGTTTAAGTTCCTTCTCAGCATTAACGTGGCATGTTAGAGAGAGCTGTACTGTGGGATGCAGAAGGGGGTCCAGGGTTCAGGGCAGGGTGAGCACAGGAAGGCTTAGTACTAACGGCACCTTTTGAGACTACAGAAGCTTATATAAGATTTTCCCAGTGTGGTTGGTTGTTTGTTTATGTATTTTGGATGTTACACAGTTGAGATTAGGAAGCCAAAGCATTTCAGGTTTGGAAATGAAGAAAAGACTTGGATTAAAGTCAGGAAAATCTTTCTCCTGATACGTTGCATGAAATAAGATCATCACTATGATGTTTGTCCTGCAAACTGACAGTCACAAGGTCATAATTATCCCACCGCTTCAAAGTTTGTTTCACCTCTAGGGTAAACAGAATCAGGATGGGTCATTCCAATAAAAATTTGGCTGTCTTCTTGTTAAACACTTCATCACTGCAGAATGAATTACCTAGTAATTAGATCTAACCCCTATATATTCTTTTGTGACCATAAGCAAAAAGCAGATATTATGCCCACTTTTATGAGAGGGATAGCTGAGGTGGAGAAAGGAAGTAGCTGGTTTAATCATATGACGAATCTCAAAGCAATACCAGGCATCCTGGGAACAGTCTGTGAGGATAAATTCTGCAGCTATAGTGATTTCCGGCGGTGCCCTCTCTCCCCGCACCACTCATCTCCGAAACTAAGGTTACTGTTTTTGTTTTGGTAAACTGTGAAAGTCCTTTTCTTCTCTTCCTGCACCATTACCAATCTCTCAACTGAATTTTCAATTCTGGACTATATACACTAGAATCACACCAGATAGCAGGGTTAAAGTCAGCACAGAAGGTGAGAATTTATTATCTTTTTTAAAAATCACCTTTAAACTATCTTGATTTGCCCATTTTGTGCAGTATATATAGTTTATAGTACTGGTGTGTATAGCATACATAAAAATACGTATATAGTTAAGACTACCTAAGCAACATTTTCAGTGCCAAATCCTTAAACATTAGCGTCTCGGCGAGAGTCTCTGAGAGGTAAACAGGGGTGAAGGTTGACTTGGGGCAGAGTAGATCACATCTCTCACCTCCTGATCACTCTGGGTACTCATTCACTGAAGAAGTGGTGCCCAAGTCAGAAAATTTCCCCTCTCTCCTCCTCTCTCTCCTTACTCCCACACTGTGTACAACCCCTCTCTTTCTCTATTTTTCTCCCCTAAATGGATATCATTGAATTTGTATAAGTTAAGTATACATATGTTATCATTGTACTGTAGGTTTCATAAATGCCATCTGTAAGTCAATCAATGTTGTAAAATATAAGAAAAAGTAAAAAGAAAGACTATTGCTTCCTAGTACTCATTAGCAGGAAAACACACTGGTAAATTTTATGTTTTTGTTGGAAGGATCAGCCTATCATTGAAATATGGATTTACTGCTAATGTTAAATTAGTAGTTTACATGGAGGATGTTACCTTATTTAAGCCAAAGAGATCGGTGTCCTTTTGAAAAACAATGCTGGTGTTCTATTCTGGGATGCACTGCACCAGGAAAGCCCTAGTTAGGAGCAAGTATAACACATGTGAGAAAGCATCCAGGAAAGAATTCTGGAACTTGTACAACTGAGTGTTATGTGGCCAGGTCTCTGCATCTAAGTACCATTTTATCAAGTCTTTGTCAGCAGTTCTCCTCTTAGTTACCCCAAAGCATCAGTACTTGACAGAAAGGTGTGATGGCAGCACCTAGGGTGGGATCTTCAAAGAAGTCATAGACCAAGAGAAAGGTCAGACTAGAAAAATCGCCTCAGAAGCTAGCTCCAAGGCCATTTGGGTTGGTTAGTTGTCTATTTGCTCTCAGACCATGACCTCATATTTTTCTGCTCTGTTTTGTATTGCATGGGGCTGACCCTGTAGATTACATTCCCAGACTCTCTTGCTAAGTGTCTTATAGCTACATCTGGCCAATGAGCATCATCAGAAGGTAGGAGAAATGGAGAAGCCAATGTATTTCTTCCCCTAGTTTTCTCCTTAGAATGGTATATTTGGGTTAGCTGAGTCTCATCTGTGGTTGTAGCTCTTGCTGGATAGTCCCTCCCACTAGACCTCCCAACCCTGGGCACTGGAAACATCACCTTCCCCCTTTATTTTGTTAGATGTCACCTCCTCCCTTCACTTCCTTGGCCCTGCAAGGGGGAGTGGCTACCTCCTCTTGCTAGTCTTGGGGTTGCCTCAGTGTCCCTTTTGTTTTTAGCTCTTCTAACAACTTTATGGCAAGATCCCTATGTTAAAATTTCTATATTGAGCTTCCTGGTGTGGACTATGTTTTGTTGTTGTTTGTTTGTTTTCACAGGCCCTGAGCCTATCCATGCTGAAGCCTCCAGTTTGGGCTGTGTCTTTGGCCTGATGGGTTTGTCCTTAGGTCTGACCTTAGCCAGCCTGTTGCTCCTCATATACATCTTTGCATTGTTTTTTATGGCCTCAGTCTTGATGTTTGGGTAATACTCAGTGATTTTACCTTTTCCCTCAACCCATATCTGTGTCTGCTGGTGCAAGACATTCTCTGAAATATGAGACACTGGATTTATAACCACAAGTGTCTTTAGATATTGAACCCAACTCCCTATTTCTACCAGTGCAGATACCGATGCCTTGAATAGTTAATGTCTTCCTCAAGGTCACCAAGTTAATGGCAGGGAGTGAGGAGGGAAGGGAAGGTTCACATTCACGTCTAGGTAAACTTTGTATCACCTTATTAACTGCAGCATGTGACAGGGATTGGAGAAAGAAAGACTGAAATATTACTACCTGATCACTGTCCTCATTGCCTGGTCTTTGCTTTCAAGCAGACATTTTGTACTGAGTGAATAGAAATATTAATTAATTAATTCAACTTTTATTGACTGATTGTCTCTCAGGGTAAGTAACAATGCTGAATGCTTTGGCAAGGACACATATCAACAGTAAATGACTCCATCCTCAAGAAACTCACTCTCTGTGAAGGAGAATGACACATATACAAATGTCCCATATGCATGTCATATATGTTATATACAAGGTAGAAAACTATAAGCTCCACCAGAAGGATGCAATATACAGTATTATTTAGTGTGAAGGAGAGAGCAAGTTGCTTCTGGCTGGGCAGCCTTAGTGAAATCTTAATAGAGCAGGTAGTATTGAAAATAGACTGAAAAGCACAGAAAGTATTTGCTCACGTAGAGCTGGTGAGACAGCCATTCAGGAAGAGTGATCAAATGCAGGTAAGGAGACAGTGAGTGGTTCAATGTAGCTGGAAAGCTGATTGCCTTTAAGGGGAATAATGATGATAGTAACAACAACTATGGCTGACATTTATGGACTCCTACCATGTACCCAAACATTATGCTAACTGCTTTACACTCCTTGTATCAACCTATGAGATGGGTGTTGTTATTCATATCTTACAAATGGGGAAACGGAGATTCAGAGAGAATAAAAACTTGTCCAAAGTCACCCAGCTAGCAAATGATGGAGCAGGGACTCCACATAGGTCTACCAGATTTTGGATAGATTGTTAACCTCCAAGCCAATGGGGAGGCTATACAGAAATGTAAGGGATTTACATTTAGATCTACAGGCATGAATAGTAAATTTAGTACTGAGTTCTTAGAAGAGTCATCAGGAAAGTGAAAAGACCTATGTTCCTGAAAAACAATTTCTGCCATTACATTCCTACCAGAGCAGAGATCTACAAACTTTTTTGAGCATATTCTCTCAATAGAAGTATGTTTATTCTTATATGTGCATGTAAGTTTGTGCATATATGTATGTGCTCTGGTCCTAAATATATATTTTATAAAACATACATAAAATACATTAGAAATGGATGAATTAAAGATAAAGATATTTTAGAAACATAATTTTTATTTATTAACAATTCAAAAGCCACTTTGCCTCCACAAAAAAGAAGCTTTCAGATATTTATCATTAAATTTAAGCTTAAGCTTAGTAAAGTTTTGTAAATCCTAATTGGGTTTCACACAACTTTAAGCCTAGTCAAAAATATTGCAGATGTTTGTTTTCTAGTTCTGTATGCTTTTCTTTGTTTTTAATGTAAAAAACTGATTTTAGAGAGAGAGAGGAAGAGCTAGAGAGAGAGAGAAAGATTGATTTGTTGCTCCACTTATTTATGCATTCATTGGTTGATTCTTTTATGTGCCCTGACCAGGGATTGAACCTGCAACCCAGTCAGGGCCCTGTATGCTTTTCTTTTAATGTTTTGCTAATTGTGAAGATTTCATACCATCACTAGCTAATATTTTAAGTCATAATAGATACTTAGTATAAGGTTCATCATTGATGACTGGAGTAAATCCTTATTTTAACTACGTTTTTAACAAACAATTCTGTTTTTTTTCATTGATTGACATTCTGAAAGCAAACTATAGTGATTTTTACCCTGATGAAGAGCTTCTGTAAGTGTGAGGACATGTCTGTTGGCTCTGCCTTTTTTCATTGTTTGCTTGGGCTGTGTTATTTGTAGTATTTTCAATCTGCAGTTTCTTTATATGAATCTTTTACAGTTTTTTTTCAATGAGCTGAGAGTTCATCTAATTAAAATTTCAATTTGTGATGCATACAGCCACTTAATTAGGCATGATAAAATAACAAAATGCTGTATAACACTGAAACTTCTAAGGAGCTGAAGATAGATACTGCTTTCAACCTACTTGGGAAACCACACCTATCTCCAATGTGGGTGAAAGTGCTCGGCTCATCTGGATATAACACACGTTAGGCTTAGTTTATTTATTTTAAAAATAATAACACTTAATGGTAACTTGATAGTTAAAATTCCTGCAGGATTCCTTTATTATTAAATCATCAAAACTGTACATCTTGCCCATTTCTTCATATGACTTAGGCTTCTGGAAAAAAATATGAAAGGAGGGAACAAAAATAGTTCAATAATGTGATTTCCTCTAGAAAAACCTGAGGTGTGACTCATAATCCCTGAAAAAAATTTTCTGGAGTTCTTTTGCTTATGAGTGACTAAATGCCACTCTAAGAGAAAGGTCTGTTTTACATGTATAAATATTCATTATTTCTACATATTAGGGATGAAGAATTCAAACATTTACAGGAATTTAAATCTTATTTTTATTAAAACTTCCCCGTTTGGAATCCTTAAAGTGGATAGACCTAACATTTAAATTGGAATTTACTCCTTTCTTCATTCTATTAACCAAAGTAATACTGGGAAAATACAGGAATTATCTATCTACCAAAGTGGTATCATCTATATTCAAGCATGCTAAACCCAACTCTAAAGACTAGTGGATAAAATATCTGCCTCCTGCATTAAGGCCATCAAGTTCAATTCCTGCTGGGATAGTAGTTTTTTCAATTAAATTCCCATTAACTTTTTGCTTCTGTGTCATTAGACACGAATTCTTACATGTGGCAAGGATGAAAGAGTAAAAGGAAATATCTGAATCTCACATCACATTGCTGACAAGTAAAATGGGGCGATGACAACTTTTTAACATGGGAGATAGGGGAGCCAGAAAGGGGACAGTTCTTTCAGACCTGATGCTGACCATGGCAGAAGAGGGTGGCAGCTGTAGCTCGGTAGGGCAATTTGGAAGATAGTGATCATGCAGTGGAAGCATTCAGCATTCTAAGTGCTGGGGTGTGGGGAAGGGTTGGGCAGAGAGAACAGGCTTCAGGAAGCCTGGGACACTGGAAGCGGAATCACATAAATGGCACCTTGGTCAGGAGAGGAGATGGAGAGGTGCTGGTCTTTTGGAACAAGCAGGCACGAAGGGGGAAAGACAAATGCCTTTCACTTAAGAGAAGAAAAAGTGGAATCTTAGAGGTGACCCATTTGGTTAATACATGTATTCCTAGATGACCTAAAGTTCAAGCAATGATATGAAAAATACAAAAAAGTACAAGTTGCTAAAAGAAACAAAGGGACAGTTCATGCATTTCAACATAGAAATGGAAGGGTTCCCAGGGTACAAGATGGAGCAGGGATGAACGTTCTCGGTAGAACCATTTTGCAGGAAGGGAAAAGATAAAAAGACAACAATGAAAGATTAGAAAAATTAAAACATATGTTTACCAACTGCTGGTGTTGAGAAATGGTAATAGTTGATGTTCAAGAAGGCTAGCTCAAGAAGACTTTTGAAGAAATACTCATATTCTTTCAAATTACATGGAAATAAGAATACTAAATGGTTTTTAGAGTTCCATTATACCAATCTAAACCAAATGAGCTTAGACACAGACACAGAACTTTTGAAGAAAAAGAAGCAAGAGATTAAGGACAATTTATTTACTAGGGGCTTGTTTGGGTTTACATTTGCAGCATCTATAAGAGTGGATGATCAAAATGTAAAATGATGTGTTTTACTTGAGAACACAAAGTAAAACACAAATGATTGTACTTACATATCCATACATATGTGTATTTATATACCATACATAATCTAATAGTGTACATGTATTTATACATAAAAAGTAGAGTCAACTTTAAAATATGCATAATAATGCCTAATAGTCATTGAGTACTCACTATTCCATACACAGTCTTGGATATCATATATCTGTTATTCATCACAATTACTCTATTAGGGAGGAGCTGTAACCTCACTTTCTCCATTTTATAGATGAGAAATTAAGGCACAGAAGTTCAAATCCAAGTTCATAGGGTTGGTACATGATAAAGGTAGGATTGGGAACCAAGCATTCCAACTCTAGAAGCTATGTTTCTTACTACAACTCCATGGAATGGCTGTTAATAAAAAAATTACTTCACCTGGCTGGTGTAGCTTAGTGGATTAAGCGTGGGCCTGTGAACCAAGAGATCACGGTTCGATTCCCAGTCAGGGCACATGCCTGGGTTGCAGGCCAGGTCCCAGCAGGGAATGCACAGGAAGCAACCATACATTGATATTTCTCTCCCTCTCTCCTCCCCTTCCCCTCTAAAGATAAATAAATAAAATCTAAAAAAAAATTACTTCAGGAATAGGTTTAATCCTTGTATAGCTTTGGCTGCTGTTCTGAAAATATTTACCTCAAAATAAAGTAGTGGAGTCCTAACTGAAATAAAATAAAAAGGCTAACTTGATTCAGGAGGAACCTTTTTTTTTTGCTGGAGAGGAACTGTGGTATATCAGATCTTAGAAGGATGCAAAACATTAGTTTAAAGTAAAGCAGGCTTATCTGAGCAAGATTTCTGTTTAATTCTTGATCTTAGCTAGTGCCCAACCCCTAGCACTGTATGTATGTATGTCTGTGGTGTTTTGGAGTCAGCCTCATTACTTTCACCTATTCACTGATGGTTTGAAGGCACCTTATGACCTTGGTCTGCACACAGTTTTGCTTTTGCTTCTGCCATGTAGGCACTGACATTTCCTAGAAACCTGGTCCCCCTATGCCATTGTGTTAGTTAGGAACGCATTTAGCCCCAAGTAACATGAAATCCAGCTCGTGGTAGCTTAAAACAAATAGGGGTTTATTTTTCTCATGTGGCAAGAAGCCAGAAGGGAGGCAGCTGCTGATATTGGTTTAGCTGCTCAACTTTATCAAAGTTGGAGTCTGCAGTGCTCTTGGCCTTGCCTTCATATTTACGATATGACAGTTGCAGCTGCAAATGTTCCGGGCAGGCAATGTGGGGAACAAGCAGCACCAGCCACATCTATTTCTTTTTCAGGACATCAAATCTTCTTAAAAGACCATGTGTTCTTCCCTTCTCCTTCTGCCCTTCTCCCAGCGTCTTAGCTGGGACAGTGTTACTACTGGCTGGAAAGCAAGCTGGGAAAATTTTTGGGCTTCATGGGAGTAGGAAGTTGGATATGGGTATGAAGTAGCTAATCTTTGGAGTTGGCCCTAACATTTCAATAGACCTTCTTTTTTAAGGTCTATCCTGAATTACAGAATTGTGTAATAGATAATCAAATAGCTTTCAAACTCATGATATAAAGCAACTGAGGCTAAATCATATATTTCTCTTATAGACCTTTTATAACATTTATTGTGATCTTTTAAACATTTGGCCCTAAAATATTACTTAAAATATTCATTTCTATTGTCATGAAGAAATAATTGACTTTAAAAAAAATATTTTATTGTTGTTCAGTTATAGTTGTCTGCATTTTCTCCCCACTACTCCCCCCGCTAGCCAAACCTACCTCCCTTTCTTGCTTCCACCCTCCCCCTTGGTTTTGTCCATGTGTCCTTTATAGTAGTTCCTGAAAACTCTCCTCCCCACAATAAATGACTTCTTAAGCAAGGGTAAACTTTAATTCAGATCCTGTCCAAATGATCTCAAATTCCAAAATGTTGGATTTCCAACTAGTGAGATTTTTCCATACCCCAGTTGTTTCAACCATGTTTACTTCTGCATCTATTCTCACTTGGATGGGATTTACAGAGCAGAGCTCAAATAAAATTACTGTTCTTATGGAACTTTTGAAAAGTTAGCATTAACTATTTTTGTTACATTTTTGCTCACTAGCATGCATTCTTGGAAATACAATATGTATTTAAGATGAAATTTTGCAGCTTAATTTCAAATAGGAAAATTAACACATATGGTAGTTATATTTCTTTAAAAATTCAAACTGAAAACAAGACTAAAGGTTAAAATAAGTTGTAGAAAGCAAGCAACTAATACTTTTTAAAAGGATAACTAATAATGAAGAGAAAGAGAGAGTTGGAGAACAGAGCATATAACTGTTGGTGGTGGGTTGGTTCTCTTTGGGAGGCAGGTTATGGACAAAAGTGCTGCATACTTATCATCCAAACTGAGGCAGCTTGAAAGTGAAAGGGACACAAGTGATAATTATGCAAGGATGAGAGGCAAAAACCAGCACAGTTTCAGGCAAAGCAGGATGGGGAGTCAGTTGAATCAGACTTGTGTTTGAATCCAGACTTAAAATTATGGATTCATTTATCATGAGAAACTTTCATCATTTGTATCATGTTTTTCTGAAATATCTCATTGTGCCCACTTTTGTATTACATGTGTAATTTAAAAGAGTCAATAAAGGTTTTAAAAATATGGACAATGTGAGACTTATACTTTAAAAATATTCAGAAACTAAAAGCCAATTTTTTTTTATCAGTGCTGTAGTTTTACGTAGCAAACTGCCAGTTGATGGCAATTTTGGCATTTTCCTTTGTATCTTATTTTTAATTGTTCATTCATTCTGAGTAATTATTATTAAATCTACATTATATAGCAGATGTTACATTACTTACTGTGTCCCTTAATCCTTATAATGGCTCTATGAAGTAAGAATTCTTAGTGCAATTAAAAAAAAGTTACCTCTCTGAGCATAAGTGACTTGCTTAAAATCTCATGGCTGGTAAGTGGTAGAGCTTAGATTCAAATGCAAGTCCAGTGCTTTTCCCCTTATTATATGCCTTTTTTGAATATTAATTAATATAGGTTATCTTTACTCTGTTAAGTTTTGCTGAAAATATGTGCTATACTCTCAAGTGTGTTTTTGGTTACATTTTTTCCCCATTTTTAAAATTAATTAATTTATTTAATTGTAATTTTTATTGTATTTTAATGTATTGATTACATTTCTGATCAAAATCATTTCTATGAGAATGCACCTCTAATTTTATAATGGTATCAGTGGGAAAATAAAAGAGGCTGTATGGGATTTTACTTTAATGCCAACTCCATGGAAGAGATGTTGGAATCATAAGCCTAGGATTTGAAAACAGGGAAAAGATCAGCAATGCCAAAGCACTACTGTTATCAACCTAAGATATTTGAATGTAGAAAAGTACCTTTACATCTCACGAGATTGCTGAGAATCCTGAGCTTTGCCACAATACAGTTCATTGTAAAGTAGATGAAGTATAAGACAAGAAACATCCCATACCTACCAGAGGGGTTTAGTTCATTGTTCAAGTCCCATAGCTTACTGTTATAAGTGACCTAACTTATGAAGAAAGCACAATAAACTTCGTGATAAAGATCTTGTGTCTTTTTTACACATTTAGATATAAAATAATTTTTAAACAAATCCCAGGTCAATTTATCCAGTACAAAATTAAGATGCCAGAAATAAATAGCATCTGTTTAACCATGTACAACAACATTGTACAACTGTTCAGGACAGGAGGCACAGATGAATTATGCTGATAGGTTCTGAAGTGGTAACATTATTTGTGCCTTTTCTTTTAGCCATCAGTCTTGAGTTCTCCATTACCCACTCCTTTTAAATGATTCTACTGAAAAATGCAAAATAGCTCAATCCATTCATTTTCCTTAAGTTCCCTTAAAATAAAACACCAGAGCTGTAATTTGCTAATCATATTTCTTCATTCACGAAAATCACTGCATAGAGTTATGGTTGGTGAAATTGCTGAGTGTCTGCGTGCCTGTTATTGTATGAAGACCCATTTGGCAATGGAGAAATGTGTTGATTAAGAGCAATTCATAGCATCACAGATTCCATACAGAAATGTAGGTCCTGGTAGAAATTTCTTTTTATCCTATAGCAGCTCTCAATTTTCTATGACAATAGTGATGACTATTGACCTAGATGTTCAAAACAGTGAATTAATCCTTCCATTTGGGTGAAGACCATAGGAGTTGGATAAAGAGAACACTCTTCTTTTTACACAAGTCAACACGGTGGCTCCAAATCCAATGGAAACTATCTCTGTTGGTGACTTAGCAATGGTCCAAATGAGTATGTTTGCTGAGCAGTCCAGACCATGTGACTCTTGGTACATGACTAATCTATTGTATTGATGCTGTAGTTGAGTACTGCCAAGAACCCATTCACTTATTCAGAAGAATAAGTAATATTTGTAAGCCAACCATTTTGCTGAATGTTTCAAAAACTTAAAATATATTTTATTTAATCTTAATATAAAGAAGGAAGCTGAGGCTCAGAGAGGTTAAAGTCACTTGCTAAAGTCATACAACTAATAGGTAGCTGAACTAAGTTTGATTTCAGGTCATTAGTCTCTAAGTTCATTGTTTTCTTCTTTAGATTACACTACTTCTCAATAGCTGGCTATACAAAAGAAAATCTTGTGGATGGATAGTAGGCTTAAAAGCAGTCAGCAGATGTAAACCTAAATGTAATTAGCAGGCATGAAGAAGTGTAAGGTCAATCAATGATCCTTGGATCAACAGATAGGCTCTGTCATTCTAGAATTCCCATAAAAAGTGTGAGCTCTTGGTGATAGCTTGTCCAAACCATTTCTTCCATGAGTTCATGTTTGGCCTTCCCCAACTGTCTAACAGCTCACTGGCACACTAACAGGCACAAACCCCTTTGTCCCCATTGTAGTGTGGGAGACTCACTTTTCAAATAGAGATGTTTACAGAGCACCTATTTCACACCCTAACCTCACTGAGTAGACAACCTTAAGGCTGGCTAGCTCAGTCTCTGCTTTAGATCTTCAGTTCCTCCTCCCTTCTATGACTATCATTGTACAATAGTAGAAACTGTGAAAGTAATAAATGGAAACATGAGTCTCTTTGACAGAAAAGTCTTTTCTGTAACATCTCTAGGATGAATCTGGATTATCTTTGAAAGCACCTGAGTTTGTGTCTCATCTCTATCCCTTGCTAGCCAAGTAGCTTAACCAGCCCATTTTTATTTCTTTAAGCTTTACTGAAAAAATGGCCAGCCTTATAGGTGTCATGTGAATTGGGAAGGAGTAGATGAGAACAGTCTAGAAAGTATAAAATGGTCTATAGATGAAGATATTAGGTGCCTGCCTCTTCCTTCTTATGGGGACAGTTTCCCTGCAGAAACTCACTCCACTCTGAGTTGCCTAAAATAAAGAAATATGAAGTAACAGTAGGATCTGAAACTATTTGAGAGATTTCAATTCCAGTGACAGTGAACATTCTTGCCCTGGAAGAGTAGGGACTCTCTCTGTTCACATGATAATTTTTATCTCCCTTCCTTGTAGAATTTACCCCACAGAATTGTGAGTGTCTGTTTACGTGTCTGTTTTCTCTCTTCAAGAACAGGGAGCCAGTCTTAGTTATCTTTATATCCACAGCGCTTAACTTTTTTTAAAATTTTTATTTTATTTTATTTTAATCATTGTTCAAGTACAGTTTTCTGTCCTTTATTCCCATCCCAGCCCACCCACCCATTCCTCCCCTCCTCCCTCCCATTTCTACCCCCCGCCTAGTTTTTGTCCATATGTCCTTTATATTTGTCCCTGTAAACCCTTTCCATTCTCCCCTGAAATTCCCCTGAAATTCCCTCTCCTCTCCCCTCTGGTCACTGTCAGCCTGTCCTCTATTTCAGTGTCTTTGGTTATATTTTCCTTGTTTCTTTGTTTTGTTGTTTAGGTTCCTGTTAAAAGTGAGATCATATGGTATTTGTCTTTTACCGCCTGGCTTATTTCACTTAGCATAATGCTTTCCAGCTCCATCCACGCTGTTGCAAAGGGTATGAGTTCCTTCTTTCTTTCTGCTGCATAGAATTCCATTGTGTAAATGTACCATAGTGTTTTGATCCATTCATTTACTGATGGGCACCTAGGTTGCTTCCAGCACTTAGCTATTGTAAATTGTGCTGCTATGAACATTGGGGTGCATAGGTTCTTTTGGATTGGTGTTCCAGGCTTCTTAGGATATAATCCTAGCAGTGGAATTGCTGGGTCAAAAGGCAGATCCATTTTTAGTTTTCTGAGGAAGTTCCATACTGTTTTCCATAGTGGTAGTACCAGTCTGCAATCCCAACAACAGTGCACAGTGCATTTAACCTGGCACACAACAGGCACTCAATAATTGTTTAATAATATAAGTAATATTTACTAAGCATTTATTCTGTGCCATTGTTTTAAGTACCTTACAAACTTTAATTTATTTACTACTGAAAACAATAAAATTATATGCATTTTATTTACTTATAGGGAGCTGGGATGAGGTTCAGAAATATTAAGTAAACTGTTCAGTCATGTAGTTTATAAGTGACTGGCCGGTCTGGAATATGAACCAGTTCTTCAGAGTTGAGACAGCTCTTAACCTCCATATTCTCCTGCTTTGACAACATTAACACTCTTTGTCAAAGCTTGGAAAATAAAGGAAAATATAGCTAACAGAAAAATATTATTTCCTTTATTATTTCATTTTTAATATATTTTATTGATTATGCTATTACAGTTGTCCCATTTTTCCCCTCTTTATTCCTCTCTGCCCTGTACCCCACCACCCACCAGCATCCCCCCACCTTTGTTCATGTCCATGGGTTGTACATATAAGTTCCTTGGCTTCTCCATTCCCTATACTATTCTTAACCTCCCTCTATCTATTTTCTACCTACCATTTATGTTACTTATTCCCTGTACCTTTCTCCCATCCCCCCAATTCCCCACTGATAAACCTCCATGTGATCTTCATTTCTGTGGTTCTGTTCCTGTTCTAGTTGTTTGCTTAGTTTGTTTTTTAGATTTGGTTGTTGATAGTTCTGAGTTTGTTGTCATTTTACTGTTTGTATTTTTGATGTTCTTTTTGTTAGACAAGTCCCTTTAACATTTCATCCAATAAGGGCTTGGTGATGATGAACTCCCTTAACTTGACCTTATCTGGGAAGCACTTTATCTGCCCCTCCATTATAAATGATAGTTTTGCTGGAGAGAGTCATCCTGGATGAAGGTCCTTGGCTTTCATAACTTGGAATACTTCTTTCCAGCCCCTTCTTGCCTGAAAGGTTTCTTTTGAGAAATCAGTTGATACTCTTATGGGAACTCCTTTGTAGGCAACTATCTCCTTTTCTCTTGCTGCTTTTAAGATTCTCTCCTTTTCTCTAATCTTGGGTAATGTAATTATAATGTGCCTTGGTGTGTGCTTCCTTGGGTCCAACTTCTTTGGGACTCTCTGAGCTTCCTGGACTTCCTGGAAGTCTATTTCCTTTGCCAGATTGGGGAAGTTCTCCTTTATTATTTGTTCAAATAAGTTTTCAACTTCTTACCCTTCCTCTTCTCCTTCTGGCACCCCTATGATTTGGACGTTGGAATGTTTAAAGTTGTTCCAGAGGTTCCTAAGCCTCTCCTCATTTTTTTGAATTCTTATTTCTTCATTCTGTTCCGGTTGAATGTTTATTTCTTCCTTCTGGTCCAAATCGTTGACTTGAGTCCTGATTTCCTTCCTGTCATTGTTGGTTCTCTGTACATGTTCCTTTATTTCATTTTGCATAGCTTTCACTTTTTCCTCCATTTTGTGGCCATACTCAATCATTTCCATGAGCATCCTGATGACCAGTGTTTTGAACTCTATCTGATAGGTTGGCTATCTCTTCATCACTAGGTTCTATTTTTGGAGCTTTGATCTATTCTTTCATTTGGGCCATATTTTTTGTCTCAGTGTGCCTGTTACATATAAGGGGCAGAGCCTTGGGTATTCACCAGGCTGGAGCAAGCCACATCACTGGGTTGTGGCACTGTATGTGGGGGAGGGGTCAGAGAAGGAACAATGCCATTTGCTCAGCTCTTTACCAGCTTTTAGTCACTTCTGCTGCTACCCACCAGCAAATTGGGTCCTTCTGGTGCTGATTCCCATGTGGGTGGGTTCATGTACATTCTAGGACCCTGTGGGTCTATCCAATGAACTCTCCTGTGAGGCGAGGAGTTTCTTTTGGTAACTCAACCTCCACAGGTTTTTTCAGTCAGAGATTTTGAGGCTTTATTTCTCTGTGCTAGAACCCTGGGTTTTGCAGTCTACCTTACTCCCCAGTTGCTCCTCCTGGTTATTCCACATGCAAATGTGGGACCGCCTGGTCTGCCATCTGCCACCTTGCCATCCTGGCCCTGCAGCCACTGTTTTGCCAGGAGTCCTCTCTGCCCTGGCTGCCCATCTCTGCCCCTCCTACCAGTGTGGGTATTTCTTCTTTAAGTCCTTGGTTGTTGGACTTCCATACCATTCAATTTTCTGTCTGTTCTGGTTATTTGTTGTTTTTAAATTTTTTGTTGTCCTTTTTTAGGTTGTTCAGGGTGGCAAAGTATATCTACCTACACCTCCAGCTTGGCTGGAAGTCTGTTATTTCATATGTAAACATAATTCTACCATCTTAATACAACTATACTTAACAATTTTATTCATTCTGCAGGTGATATTTTGTATACCTAAGTTTATACTATAAATGAATTTGTAGCTTTTGTCTTTTACTTTTATCATATTCTCACAATTTTTAATTATAAAACTATCATTGCATTATTGGGTGGGTCATTATTTAGGCAAATATTCTCCCATAAGTGGACACTGTATTTTCCTTCCTAATTTAGATGATTTTCTAATTAACAGTTTTGTACATAAATCTTCTATGGATTATATTTTTGTGTGGGTCACAGAAGAGGATATTATTGAGATTTTTCATACACAATGCCAAATTGCTTGCTACAGAGATGGTACCAATTTACACCCTTACCAGAAGGATGTAAGCAGGCCTTTGACATTGGAGCATAGGTTTTGAAGGAGAAGAATGTGGAGACAATGGGAGTGTTCTGAGTAAGGAGGAAACAGGAAGCAGTGAGTTGCCCACTTCAAAGTGTTAAGCAGTGCTGGCCTGTAACAAAACATATCTGCTCTTCATCCACTTAACAGAAGTAGAATGAAGCAAAAGGTGCCCAAAGAGAAAATGGAATTCTGTAGTCTTAGGCTGCAACCCCTTTGTCCTAGGATATGACAACTCCGTTCTTACTAAGTACGGCAAGTCATTAGGCCTTAGTTCATCAGGAGGAGGACGATATTGTCCTAAATTTGACTGATGAATAATGAAATACATTTCAAAGGTAAAGAAGCTCAAATAAAATATTCTTATAATTGTTTTTCTCTGTGTGTGTGTGTGTGTGCACATGTGTGTGCACATACCTGTGTGCGAGTGGGATGGTGGTGGGGCGGGGTGGGGGGTGTCAGTTTAAGAACAGTTGCCAGTAAGAGAAATCGATGAATCAAAGGGTTGACTTTGTCATTTTTGTGGGTTTTCTGAGCTTATTGTGTTAGGGTTGGCACACTCACTGCAGTGAATTTAGAGCACCATGCTGAGGTCTTTTCATTAATACCTGGGAGGCTGTGTCTAGCCTATGGCACTTCAGTGGAGGAATTATAAATGTATAATTCACCAAGTGTCTAACTTCATATCTTGTAAAATCCCAGTTTTAATTATCTAAGAAAAGCATTTATTTTTCTGCCTTCATCTTATGCTTCGAGTGGGCTTCTTGGCTTTCTCCATCTTTTTTCTCCCTCTCTTTTCTCTTTAACTCTCTAGCAATTATCTCTTGACTGCAAGGCACTCATATTTCCTTTCAGGGGCTCCATTTTTGTTGTCTGTCTTCACAATATCTGTATTCACTTGTTTATATCTCTTCGCTTTTTTTTTTTTTTAATCTCAAAGAGCAAGTGTGTTTGCTTACCTAGGTTAGCAGGAAGAAAATCACCTCTATCAGTTTCAAAGCAGCAAACTTGGCAACAGTGGGAATGCCAGCCATAGAAGCTACAGATTATTTACAGCAAAAAATTTCATCCTTTGACAAAAACAGTAAGAACCCACTGGAGAAAATTGGAAGCATTTTCGCTGGGCAAGTGAGAACTTTCCTTTTGGCAAGGGGCATTATAATTAACACTTCAGAATCAGATAAATCGGAGGGCTGGCTCCACCTAATAGCTCATGAACTTGACAAGGATGTCTGAGTCTACGTTGCTTCATCTGTGAAATGGGTATAATAATATTTATGGCAGGGGGTGGTTGGAAGGATTAAATAAGATAAATCACATAGACCACTTTGCACAATGCCTGACCTGTGTGCTCCATAAATGTTGACTGCAATTATTTTAATAATTATTCTTACCATCATCATTGTTTGACTCAACATTTCTCACTTGCTTTATCCTATAGAAAGAGCTCTTTTTTCTTTCTAAACATAGCCTCTATTTTTCTGATAAGTTTTAAAATCCCTGCCCAAGGATATGTTTATTGATTTGAGAGAGAGAGACATCACTGTGAGAGAGAAACATTGACTGGTTGCCTCCTGTATGCACCCTGACCGAGGGTGGAACCTGCAACCTAGGTTTGTGCTCTTACCGAGAATTGAACCTGCAGTCTTTTGGCATATGGGACAACACTCCAGCCAACTAAGCCACCTGGCCAGGACTTTCTGGTAGTCTTGACAGATGTAAAGGAGGGAATATTTTTCTCAGCAACCAGTTAATATTGTGTTAAGAATTGCACATTTGTTGTTTTTCTCCTCCTTTTGCACTTGTTGGGGAAACTGCTGTCTGTTTCCATGGATCACCCAATTGTGTTTGATTATGGGGTTATCTGATCCATAAATGGATAGGGAAGAACATGAAGACACCAGAGAAAATATTTATGAAGAAAGTATCTAAGACATACATATGTATCTAGCTTGTAATAGAATTGTTCAAAGCAGTGCTTTTCACTGCCACCTGGATACATGACAGAAAGATTGCTGATACATTTCCCCTCCCACATACACTCTCCTATGGTCCCTACTATAAAAACAATAACATGCTAACAATAATAATAAAGGCCTTCCTAAAGATAAGTATATTATGATAAGTTGTTGGGTATTAACAGCAAGTCTGTGAAATGTAATTTGAGGCATACATTTTTTCTTTTTGAAGATTTTATTTATTTTTAGAGAGAAGGAAAGAGAGGGAGAGAGGGAGGGAAACATCATGGTGTGGTTGTCCCTCTTGTGACCCCTACCGGGGGCCTGGCCTGTAACGCAGGCGTCTATACTGACTGGGAATCAAACCAATGACCCTTTGGTTCACAGGCTGGCACTCAGTCCACTGAGCCACACCAGCCAGGACTTGAGGCATATACTTTCAAAAAGACCTGCTCGAAATCTTGGCATGCTTGATTCAAAACAGCTGCTGTGGTCTAACATATCTCCTTGAGTTTTTTCTTTCATTGCTTGAATACACTTGTACATTTTTTTCTTCTTTTCTATCCCTGAAAGAAAAAAATGGAATTGTGTAATGTAATGCCTCTTGATACATTTGTCTTTAAACAAGGTATTCAATATTCTTTTTTGTTCTCTCTTTTTTTATTGTTGTTCAAGTATAGTTGTCTCCATTTTCATCCCACCATGGCCCCCATCCTACCCATCCTCACCTCCCACCCTCAAACTTGCCCCGTTTGGGGGTAGGTTTGCTATGCTTTGTCCATGTGTCCTTTACACCTGTTCCTTGATGGACTTTCCCTGAATTTCCCCCATTATCCCTCTTCCCCATCCCCTCTCGTTACTGTCAGTTTGATCTTTATTTCAATGTCTCTGGTTCTATTTTGCTTGCTTGTTTGTATTGTTGATTAGGTTCCACTTATAGATGAAATCATATGGTATTTGTCTTTCACTGCCTGGCTTATTTCACTTAGCATAGTGCTCTCTAGTTCCATCCATGCTGTTGCAAAGGGTAGGAGCTCCTTCTTTCTCTTTGTGGTATAATATTCCATTGTGTAAATGTACCACAGTTTTTTGATCCATTCATTTGCTGATGGGCACTTAGGTTGCTTCTAACACTTGGCTACTGTAAATTGTGCTGCTATGAACACAGGGGTGCATAGGTTCTTTTGAATTGGTGTTTCAGCAATCTTAGGGTATAATCCCAGCAGTGGAATTGCCAGGTCAAAAGGCAGTTCCATTTTTGGTTTTCTGAGGAAATTCCATACTGTTTTCCATAGTGGTTGTACCAGTCTGCAATCCCACCAACAGTCCACTAGGGTTCCCTTTTCTCCACAACCCCTCCAACACTTGTTTGTTGTTTTGTTTATGATGGCCATTCTGACTGATGTGAAGTGGTATCTCACTGTGGTTTTAATTTCCATCTCTCTGATAACTAATGATGCTGAACATCCTTTCATATGTCTCTGGACCCTCTGTATGTCCTCCTTGGAGAAGTGTCTGTTCAAGTCCATTGCCCTTTTTTTAATTGGGTTGTTTATCTTCCTAGAGTGGAGTCGTGTGAGTTCTTTATATATTTTGGAGATCCAACCCTTGTCTCAGGTATCATTTGTAAAAATATTTTCCCCTACAGTTGGTTCCCTTTCATTTTGCTGATGTTTTTCTTTAGCCATGCAGAAACTTTTTATTTTGATGAGATCCAATTTGTTTATTCTTTCCGTTATGTCCCTTGCTCTAGGACATACTGGTGAAAATATTGCTTTGTGGAATATCCAAGGTTTCCCCCCCTATGTTCTTCTCTAGGACTTTTATGGTATCACAACTTATATTTAAGTTTTTTATCCATCTTGAGTTTATTTTTGTATATGGTGTAAGTTGGTGATCAAGTTTCAATTTTTTGCATGTAGCTGTCCAGATCTCCCAACACCATTTGTTGAAGAGGCCATTTTTACTCCATTTTATGCTTCTGCCCATTTGTCAAATATTAATTGACCATAAATTTTTCTTTTTCTTTCCTCCCATGATCAACTTCCCACTTGCACAAAGCATCAAATCTCTCAAAGGCTTGCTTCTCAATACTTAGCAAATCTTTCTATTCTGTAATTTTAGGGTGTGGGGAAATAAACAAGAAATCTTTAAAGTCAGCAAGTAAATTTTCTGTGTATTTTTTTAATCTTCTAGAATCAAGATCTTAATTCTTCATTCATCTGGGACTTGACCATTTTAATAGATTGATAACCCATTTTCTTGGGCTTTTTCATCATGTAATGAACTAAGTAGAGGACAATAAACTTACTTAGTCAGAACACAGAGCCCCAGACTAAGTGTCTGTTCTTCATATGGGCAACTGATCTTTCTGGCTTCTACCATCAAAGCCCAGAGAAATGCTGGTCAGGGGCAGGATTATGAGTATGCCTACCAAAAAGTCACACCTCCCCAACTTCCAAAAAGGATGAGTGAAAGCTCTTGTCCTTAGGTAGTAGTGAAATGAGTTCAATATGCAGTCTTTTACTGGAATGGGATGGAAATAACTGTACTTTTTATGAATTTGCTGCTAAATTTTGAATACTTGGTGTTGGGGGGACAGTGGGTGGGTGGGGCACACAATTCATCTTATGGGTGAGAAACTTTTGGGCAAATGACTTGTTGGGGCAATTTATATGAAAAGAGAAGACATTGCACACTCAATACTCACATAGCATTATCAGTCAGGAGAGGCTGAAATGCTGTGCACGAAGAGAAAACGGGTTTGGAGGAATTAGTAGTGCTCTTCAATGTGATGGTTAGAAGTGGGCAATTTAAAGAGAGACTGTTGGAAATAGTAACACTATCTCACCTTTACTGGTTGATTACTATGTCTCAGTAACTGTTCTATGAGCTTCCTGTGCGTTGATTCACTGAATGCTCACAACTGTGGTAGGCATAATTGTGTGTTTGTGTGTGCATGTATGTTTATGAAGGTGAAAATCATAAATGTAAAATACATAACATAAAAACTAGCTATTTTATTTTATTTTTTATGCTTCATAACAATCCTTTATTTTATTTTATTTTTT